>JARHVA010001871.1:890000-1240000 GCA_037957365.1 Torreya grandis
ACTGACATTAATTACTACTTAAGATACTTTTAATTTATTTACTAATGAGGAGTCTCATTAGGAGATACATGCCCTAACTAACCACTAAAAAACTAACAAAAAAATATAATTTGGATTACAAAACCCAACAAATTATGTGTTTATTAATTATTATTCTAGAAGGCTTTATTGCACATTTCTCATATTTCTAGAATTTACTATCATATCCCCCTTTTTTTCTCTCACCTTCCTCCTCCTTCGTTCTCCCTCCATGCCATGATTTTTTGGTGATTTTACCATAAACATAAATTGGATGTTTTTTCAGTTGTGGGTGTTTATTACCCTTTTGGGTCCCATGGGGGTTTATGATTCCATTTTTCTACATTTTTTCCCATTGTGTGGCATATTTTGTGTCAATAGAGTCCTAATTTGAATTCAAAAACTCTATAAATATATGTGTGTATTATTGCATTTATGACATTAATGAATTAGTCAATCAATGTAAGCAGATAGAGAATCTATTGAAGAATCTAAAGAAATATTGAGAGTATAATATTATTGTTCACTGTCCTAAAAGAGATCAAACATTTATAGGGTATTTATTAAAATTCATTAAACCACACATACATTACATTAGACTACTTAGTTGAATTATATTTTACTTTGTGTGTGTTTTTTTATATTATATACCATTACGGGGATTGATAAGTAGCTAATGTTTAAACATCATGATGACCATGAGCACATGCTCCAAAACAAAACATTTTCCTTATCATTTACATGTTCAACATCTCTATTATGGTTTTAAATTCTAAGATCAATTTCATAGAAATAAATAAATAAAAACATGTCGTGTATAATAATTATTACTATAAATGTTGAGTGTTTGGATCTAGGAAGGTGCCCAAGTTATGTTTTTTTTTTTTTTTTTAGTTTTCACTATCTTTCCATAAAATCTTTAATTCTAAAATAGAAATGTGATGATTATTTTTAGATTAAATGTAAATCAATATACTTCTCTAAACCCTCTCATTGTTAATTATTATCATATAATTAAATTAGTTATTAAGTCTAATTTTATTATGGTGTATGTAATTAGGTTTGATTACATATTGTGTAGGTAGATGTGACACAATTTGATTTAGATCTATTTATTCATACTACATTTTCATAAATATGTATTTTCTTACATAATTCGAGGGTTAGATCTTGCTCCACATTATGATATATATGAATTTATTAAGGTTTTTTGACATGTTTCCTACCCTCAACCTAATATTGTTTCACATAACATTAAATTAGAATCCATTTAATTATTATTAGATTTATCCTATTTTCATGTTTCTATATTTCTTTTTTTTAAACCCTAGGTTATTCTCATATTTTTAAACGTTTGCCTCCAAACACTAGTTTACTTTCCAAAAGTATGCTTTCTCACGTGCCTCTCTTTAGGGTTTTTTCT
The DNA here is from genome assembly GCA_037957365.1 of Torreya grandis. Lineage (NCBI taxonomy): Eukaryota > Viridiplantae > Streptophyta > Pinopsida > Cupressales > Taxaceae > Torreya > Torreya grandis. The sequence goes on from JARHVA010001871.1 coordinate 891,442, forward strand.
CAAATTCATATTCATAAATCCATGACCAATGGTAGTATAAGTTATTGTAAAGTTTATATTTTTAAATGTAACAAATATCTCTTGTTATATATCGAAATATTATTAGACACAATTTTATTATGTCATACTTTCAAATTTTTAGATCTACATAGGATATTCCTAGCATGTATATATTATTGTGTAACATGTTCTTATTGTATAAATTTATAATCTCCTTCTAATGAAAAATCATAAAATGTTAGAATATCTTTCTATATGTGTTATGGTTTCATGAAATTATAATGATACTTCAGGTTTATCTCTTCCTACCCTTGTTAATGATATAAGTCCCTTAATTATGATTATTCATAAAAGGTGGTACATAGCATAGTACATATGAAAGTATTATTTCCTATAATTTATAATTCATCTTATATGTAATTGAGAATTCTTATAATTGTGGATATTAATATTCCTTGTCATTATAACTTAATTTTCTAGTGAGTTAAATTATCTTGTTATTCATCTAGTTAATCTTATAGTTTGAAACATTTTATTAAGTATTTACTTGAGTCACTATAACACTTATCATATATTAGATGATACTTGTATAATTAATTCCTATTTTAAAGAAAGTTGTTAATAATTTGCATCTAATAAATTTCTAAAGTAGTGCACACTTAATAAATGGTACAAAATTATATTCCAAATAACCAAAAAATTAAAAAAATGAATAAAACATAATCAATCGATAATATTTATAATTTTAATAAAATGAAATATATTTTTTACATTCCATTACCATACTAACATATCAACTATGAGCTATAAAACCCAAAATATCATAATGGTGTCACTTGAGGTCATAAACCACAAATTCATACTTAATAATAATAATGAAATAGAAGTAACCATAAGCTTAAAACACCATCACAATTATAACCAAAAATTATATAATTATAACCAACAATTAAATAAAAAGAATGGAAATATAATAATTGGTAAAATCTAATTTATACTTTTTGAATTTTTGAATAGGATAATTTCAAGTTGTAAAAGAATTTGGGATTATGAAAAGGATATTCAAGTTCAAATTCCTAAAAAACATGATAAAATATTGAAATTAAGTAAAGAACCACATCTAACTTATGTACAAGGGGTTTGGTGAATTGGTGAGGTATAAGTAGTTTGTACTCATCAATCCAATTTCAATTCCCATGGTACATCTAAGGTGTGAGTTTTTCTTAAAGTAGTAATATGGGTACCTTGAAGTAGGGGTTTCACTTCTCCATGTATTCTATATGGGGCAAAATATGGTGACTCCAACTGTGGATCGCTCGATGGACATTACAAACCTAGGCCAACCCACATGTCTTCCTTCAATAAAAACTCCCTGATTATTACCCCCAAATTTTGCACAAAGGGCTTAGTGAATTTTTGAGGTACAATTAGTTTGTACTCATCAACCTAATTTCAATTCCCATGGTGCATCTATGATGTGATTTCTTCTCAAAGTGGCCACGTGAGTACTTTGAGGTAGGGGTTACACTTCTCCATGTGTTCCACAAGGGGAATAATGGGATGAATCTAGATGAAAATCACTCTGTGGACATTATGAACCTAGGCCCACCCACATGTCCCCCTTTGATAAGAACTCCCCAACTATTACCCATAATTTTTTAATTTTAAAAAAAATGGTGACAGATGGGCAAGCGAGAAGGTGATGGTGACAAACCGATAGCTAAAACATATATTAAGGAAATTGATGGTGAAGTGGAGAATGGGGATGATGAAGAGGCTATATTAAAAAGGACATTGAGTGATCTCCTAAATAGATCAGTAGAATTGGGCCTTGAAGGGGTTTCTAATGGAAATCAACCAACTTTGAATCTAGTTGTTTTAGGCAATGTTATGCAATGGGAGATCCTAGATGAGATTGTTGATAAATCTGAAGGCCAACATTAGAACTACCTTATTAGCAATTTCATAGATAATCAACCTAAAATTTATTTGGTTAAAGTATGAACCTATAAAAGATGAAGCATGAAAGATAAAGTTGAAATGGTGGCCATAGCAATTTTTTTTTTCTTCAACCATTATGATTACCTTAACATTATTCATGGAGAACAATGGTTCTTTATAAAATTCTTTCTTGATGTTGTAGAAATGGAAGTCGAGGTTTAATCCTTTCATGGAACCAATTAATGTTGTGCCTCTTTAGCTAAGACTTCAAGACCTCCCTTTAGAGGTTTAGGATGAAAATATCTTCATGGGCATAGCGAGGGCAATTGGTTCCTTGGTGACCATCTGTCACCAAAGCTTGAAGTAAACTAAACTTTGCTAAAATTTGTGTTAATATGGCTCAAGATAAAACCTCTCTTAATTCCATCACTTTAAGATCCAAATTTGGTGTCTAAGAACAAGAAATTATTTATAAAAGAGATAGGGGATTTAAACCCAACCATATAATTTTTGGACACATGAGTTTGGCCAAATTAGTTGAAGGTAAAGAAGGTTCTTGAAGCTAGTAACAAGGTGAGTAAGAATCAAGAGAAGGGAGGACCCATTTCAAGTTCAGCAGAGAAGATAACTGAGAACTATGAGAATTCCTAAACTAGAGTTGATAGTTCTAAGATCCTTGAAGATCTGAGTCTTGTGGAAAAGGAAAAAAGACAATAGATGCCTAATGATGACCCCCTTATGGTATTTAGGAGGATATGAATAGTTTTTGCAATCGTTGCTATGTTTTTGGACACAATTATGTAACCTATAAGGTTGGGCAACAACCAAACAAGGAAGAAGACATCAAAAAGGTACTAAAGTCCTTGAGAATTGATCCTTCACTAAGGAATGGAGAGGTTGAACCCAAAAAATTAGGGAATTTGACAAAAAATGGTCACCTGGGTATGGTCAAATACCTAGTTGGGCTTGTGGTAAAACAACCTTCCTAAAAAATAATAAAAGAGTTTCTAGATGTTGAAATCTTGAAGACTGGCCTACTAAAGGAAAGCTTGGGTGATGTAAATTAAAAGACTAGGAAAAAATTGGTATTCTCATTTTTTAGTAATGTAAACAAGAGTTCAATTCAAAACCATGAAAATATAGTGCGATCTCTGACAGAAGTGAACCTTTTTGAGGAATGTAAGGTGGGATTAAATAGTGTGTTAGCACTAATACAAAATCCCAAGTGATCTAGAAGGAAGAGTTACATGGACTCTTATACCTCAGGAAAGAATTACAAAGTGAGCATAAAAAATATTGGATGGAATCCTTTCCAAAACATAAAATTAGGAGGTTCAGAGGAAGCTCCCAGATTCTTGAGGGAATGCCATACCCTAAATTTTTTTTCCACCCCGCATTAAGATTCTCATTATAGTGACTCAAACATAGATTATTCACTTAGGAGTTGGATGATGTCGATTGACACATATTTGGTTTTTTACTGTGGCTTTATTGGTGGTTTTTGGACCATTCAGTAACACTCCTAATGGACTCTCTCAAATTTTAAATTTTGGAGAGTTGATCACCTTTTTGGCTATTGGTCTTCATATGGATTTACTCTGGAGCTTGGTCGAGAAAATTGAATTTATATTTTATTTTGAAAATTTGGACCCTTTTGTGTCCAACATCAATTTTATTATTGGTTTTTTCTTTGTTCTCAATCCAATCAAAATTGGTCATTATTTTTTAGGTTGGGTTCTTATTGTAATTATGATCATCTATTTCTGGTCAGGTGGAGACCCTATCCTATTTTGGTGGGAACTTGGCCCCCTTGTGCTTAGGTTTGGAATCTTGTGGTTGTTTTCCCCTTCTATTTATTTGTTTATCCTCCCTTTTAAGGGTCTACTAGTCCTTTATTATAGCCTCTTATTTGGCTGGGCTCCCATTGTACTCTTGGTCAATTATTTTTGACCAAGAAGAGAACTAGTGATCTTGAGGTATCTTCTAAATGGGTCCCCTTTGACATCCTAGCCGGAATGGTTTTTAGTTAATGTTTGGAGACCCAGACCTCCATTTATGTCTAAGCTAGTTCTTGATCCATCCAAAATCAACTTGTTGGTTCTCTGGGAGCTCTCAGAATTCTTTATGAGGCCTGGGCCTATAGCTCTTTCTCTCTAGGTTGGTTCACTGTTACATCCTATTTTCCTCTACCATGTTTTAGACTGATGAAATAATGTCCCTCATCAATGGTGGTGTATGTGTCCTTGTGACGTGTGGGTTTTGATACATGAGCTTACATTTGTTTATAGATATAGTCTTGATATGCTTTCAATTGTCATGATTTTCATGAGTAAATCAAGAAAATATATATGTGATTCTATGAATAGACTATTAAAATAAGTGTGTCATTAATGCATCTTTCAATAAGAAATTAAAATAGTAGTAATGTTATATTTAATTTGTCAAAATAAAGATTTTTTATAATCTTAAATTGTTTAATTATATTAGACAATTATTAATTTATGATATTCATCATATTATTTATACAAAATTTAATTGGAATATAAATCTTAATTAAATACTAGGATGAACTCATACTTTAAAAAGAATTATCTAGTATTAGTCAAGTAGAATTGATTATTAATTAGTAATGCATGAAAACTCTATGATGGCTTTAATTGAAAAGGTGAACTTGAGTTACCTCAATATTAACTGGGGAAATCAAGGGAGGTTAATTGGGAGTTTAACTGATAATTACTTTTGGGACTCCTAGTTAATTATTGGGAATAAAGCCTATAGCTTTGGTTTTCAAGTGGCATACAAATAAATAAAAAATAGGGAGTTGGAAATTAAAAAGGAGGGAGGACATGGAAGATACATGGAAGGAAAGGGAAAAGAAATTGTTAGATAGATGCACAAGAAAGAAAGCTGGAAGTTGGAAGAAGAAAGAAGGCTTTAAAAGAAAAAAGGAGAAATTTCACCACCAATGAAAGGGAAAGCATTCCAGGTGAGTACTATCATTATTTTTAATATAATATTTCAAAATGAAATAATTGGGGATTATAGATTTAATATATGTTTTCACAATGTTTTTACATTAGAGAAACCTTGTAAATCCTATGAGTAAAACTTGTAGAAATATCTGGGAAGTATACTTGGTAAACTCCTTAGTAACTAAAATTCTATTCGTATTAATCCAAAAAAAAAAAAATTGAGGTATTAATGACTTGGAAACAATAGATTAATTTAGGAAATGCCAATAAATGATTAAGTTGAAAAAAATTATAGTGGGTGAGGCATTTAGGGTTGAGGACAATCTAAATGTTTTATTTTTATTCTTGAGTATATATTTTGTCTTTAAAGTAATGAATGAATGAAAACTACATATTTTTAAGTGTTCTTATCTTTTATAAGACAAAAAAAAAGTATTTTGCATTGTTTATATATATATTGTACAGACAATTCCATGACATTTCCAAATTAAGGATTTTTGAAAATTTGTATTTTCATAAAAACGTATATGTTTCCCCACAACATAGACATAAATTAATTAAAAAAAAAAGTAAGCTTATTTTTAAAAAAGATTAGACAAAATGCCTTAAGGAAATGTTGTCTCGTGAATGGAAATTATTACTAACTTTACACAAAATAATATGTGTAAAGCATGATTAATCAAAGTTTGCCAGACCAGTCCAACAACATTACATGTTGCCATATCAAATTCTATTCTTTTCCTTTCTTAACTCAACCCTTTAGTAGTGCCACCACCATTCTTTATAAGAGCATCATTAACATTATTGACATATCAAGTCATGTTATTTATTTTATATAACTCATACCTAGAGCAACATTAACACCTTTCTTTTATCTCAACTATTCCATCCAACAACATTAACATGTTGCCATATCAATTTCTATTCTTTTCTTTAACTCAGCCCATGAGTAGCACTGCCATCTTTCCTCTAACTCAGCCAAAGATCAATGCTACCACTACTCTTTTCTTTAACTCAGCCCAAAATCAAAGACCACCACCATTATTTTAATGTAATTGTTTCAATTTAAATGAAACTGCATTACACTCTAGTCAAGGGTTTCAATGAAAATAAGAAAGCCCTATGCATATTAACAGACTAAAAACATGCATTTACCTTCATGTTTGGCATGACATACATAAAATAAATATGTATTGTGGTTGCATTTTTTTGGTAGGGGAAGTTGTTCATGTCATTTCCTATGTTTATCATTTATATCGTGAAAGCACTTTCTTTGATTCTATCATGAGTTTCATTACGTTGGCCAGGCATATTTGATTTTACATTATTATGAATGGAAGGGAAGGGTAGTGAGAGATCCACATTTAGTTGGATAATATATTTATATGTATAAATATATATTAATATGGGTGTTTTCAAATATATATAATATTGAGGACAATTATGAAAGAGTATTATGGTGAGTTTGAAGTATCGAAAGATTCATGTTTGTTACAAGTTATTAGCAATAAAATCTTCTTAGATTGAGTGTCAAATTATTTGAAAAACATAGGAAGTTATTGGAAACAATGTATAATGCCAAAATAATTGTGTGAGATTCTTAAGAAGTCATTAATATGTGGAAAAGCTATTTTATACGAAGAGCCTTCACTTTATATTTGTCAAGTTGAATCGTGGAGATTTATTTATGATTTTTATGTTATGAGATTATAAACAATATTGCTTATTTTGATAGAAATGATAATGATCATGGTTATCATGAAATCCATATGATGATTGATGTCAATCTAACTTGAGTAAAAACTTAGGCCATTTATTGTCTTTAGAAAATAATCTATTTAAACAAAATGTCTAACTTGTAAAGTTATATTGGATTTTATGCCTATCTCTTAGATAATAGATTGTTATCTAGTTATAAATTGTTATAAAGCACAATGGGTTATGGGCTATCTAATTATTTGTTATTATTTTAAATGACTACTTGAGAATTATGTTTATAAAGATGGTGGGTTATGGTATTATGGTTTGGAATTATTTAGAGGTATTCTTTGTGTGTGTGTGTGTGTGTGTGTGTGTGTGTGTGTGTGAGAGAGAGAGAGAGAGAGAGAGTGTGTGTGTGTGTGTGTGTGTGAGTGTGTGACTGAGTGTCAAACTCTTTGTTACTCTTTTTGAATGTGGCTAAAGTCCATAGTCTGGTGGTATATGAGGACACAAGAGTGATGGTGAACATTACTAGTCCTAACTTATATACATTTTGATGTGAGTGATAGGGTTATAAAGACCATTGAGTCTTCTCTCTATAATTAATGAATGTATTTATACTTACCTTCTTATATACACTCATGTGAGAATACTACTGAGTAAACATTTTTACCTTTAGTAGTTAGGTAGAACTACATCTAACCTTGATTTTGTGTATGTAGGTGACATCACATATATGTATAGAAGCTTGGGGAGTGAGTGTGGGCATAGGAAACTAAGCTTGATATGTATTCCTTAGTATGACATCTATTATAAATACTTATGAAAGTAAATAGCCTTTTTGTAGCATAGTAATATTATGCAAACTTGTCATCAGAATCAAGTCTATCACATCTTGTAAGGATGAAAACTTGTATGTGGTATTTTTTCATGAGAAAGTTAACTGTGAAAGTGACTAGACATTTATAGAATAACATAGTGCATCATGACATGTACTTGGATATTATGTTCTCTTTGGATTTTTTTTAAAGGTATATTCAAATAGTATAATTTTGACTTGCTTTATTATTATGGTTGGGTGTAATATTGTTTTTGGTGTTGAGTTGGATACTCAAACACAAAGACCTATGACATTAAGAGATGTCATAGAGATTTATAATATAGAAAGTACTCAGATGGTACCTATTGTATTCATTACATATTGATGTGTGTGTGTGTGTTATGGTTGTTAATATTTACGTAGAGTGATCATGAACCATCATAGTATGGGATATCATAGGATAATTCATCTTAGATGTATATACTCAAGTGGTACATATTGTAGCTATATGTTTGGACTCTCGCCTAAATTGATTGTATTAATGATTTTTTTGGTTGTTAATTGAGCAATATATTCATAGCAGTTAGTAGGATAATATGTATGCATGCATACAATCTTGTGAGTATAAATGAATTATAGGTTTGAATTCTATGTATTGTATGTCTTACTTGTTTTGTATGCTCAGCTATTCCTAGCACATGATTTTATATGGAACTAGGAATGTGGATTCCGCCATCACTGCTTATATCTAGGTTATATGTGAGAGTGCTTGGGTAAGCACACAAGCCTAGTTTAGAAATATGTTATGCTAGAGTATGTCACTTAGCTATGGGATTGTAGACAAGAGCTTTAGAAGCTCATCTATGTCATGAGTAGTTTGTTCCCTATTTAGCTTAGAGTGCCAACCCCTTCGGTGGTGACGTCTCACAGAGGAGACCATCACATTTGAAAGGAGAACTACATCAAACCCTAATTGTGAGGAGTGGATATTTAGGCTACCCAAGATTGTGGTGGGGCATCGGGTCTAGATTATTAGGATAGGTTAAGGTAGACTTGAATGCATAGAAATTCATGTGACTAGTTAAATTGGTACCAGTACTTAGTTTGATAAATTTGAATTGTGCTAATATCCCTTGTGAGGTAGTAAACTTTCTATATCTTACAAATTATTACTACTTTTTCTAAGAACAACTAGGTGGGTTGTTTCATTCATGATCCAATTAAAATCAACTAGTTGCCACACTAGTCAAATGTGGTAAATTCTAAGTCTAGGCTGGTTTCTTTTTGTAGGGTCCCTTTTGCTTACCTAGCTGAGTTGTCAGCTAGGAGGAAACTTGAACCTCTTGATGTTTTCAAGACTAGTATCCACACTAGTTATCAAATGTGGGGTTAATCTAATTGGAACTTATGTCTGACATATCCTTACTAGGGAAAATTTTAAGAAATTAAATTTATTAAAAATATTAACCGGTAGACAAATATTTTTTATAATGTTATTATTTTTATAAAAATATAAACTTTTGTATTAAAATGTATATTTTGGAAAATCTAATAACTTTTGAACATTTTATAGTAAATTTTGGTAATTATTTATAAAAAATACTAATTGGAAAATATAATTTTTTATTTTTTTCAAAAACCTAACAAATTGGCAAATAATAGCCAAAAAAAAACACCTTGACCTCAATGAATGAGATTAGGTAAAATTTTGTGACCCTCCTTCATAGTAACTAAACTGAAGGTTAGGCTACATGGGAATTAACAAATAAAAATAAAAATCTAATTTATACAATTTTATGCAAAATTAATCAATTGGAAATAACATATAGCCTATAAAAAGTATTGTGCATTTGGTTGTCATTCACTTGGTGCACATATATTAAATGAGAATACTTTAAGATGTTGGAAAATGAGTGTTGATAGATAGCTTATGAATGCCACATCCAATGTACCCCAAGAAGAAGGCAGGCCCATAATGACCCCTTCCCTGCCCCTCATATTATCATGATGCTCCTTCACATTGGCCAACCCCATCAAAGAATCATGTAGGATTTATAATGCAATAGAAGGGCTAACAAATCATAAGTAGTTTAAAAATTATTTTGTTTGCATGTAGAAAAAAAATTAAGTTTAGTTCCAACAACACTACGACTACTACAATTTTCATGTTTACATTGGTATTGTTGTAGGTTTGGTTTATAAAGGAATAGTCTTGGTATCTAGGAATTTAGTGGAATTAGAAATATTGGGATTTGCAATGGGTGTTTTTAATTTGGGTATTATTATTTTGAGAATTTTTGATTTAGGTCATGTTGACTTGAATGTTATTTTTTTGGGTTTACATAATGATGAAATCATGGGTATGTATGAAAGGCCATGAAATATAGATGTGAAAAGGTTGTGAAGTGAAGGAAAAATAAAAGATTTTAAAGAGAGAATTTTAGATATGAGAGGAAGGGTAGGGATTGGAAATATATGATTGTATGAATTTTTAGTTTATGTGCTTATCCTAAATTTAAATTATAATAAAAATTAAAAAATTAAAAATGTTTAATTGGTGATGGAATATGCAACTATACCAATAAGGAAAAATCTAGAATATTTTTATTCATATTGAAATAAGGATATATTTATAAATTTAATAAAAATGAATAAAAATAAATGTAAATTAATTAATTACATTCAATTAGGTAACATTAATACATGTAAAATAAAATAAATATAGATAAAAATACCTAATTATTAGTGTATGAGTAAATCAGGGATGTAAATATCTAGATGGGGTTTGAATATGAACCTAATAATGGACTATTAGACCTATAAACAACCTCACCCAAACATTTGATAATGATTGAAATATATGCTCATGAGTTCCATGGAACTTCTGAAAAGTGATAAACAATTGAAATCTTAGTTGAAAACTAGGTTCATCTGGTTCAAATATTATGTTTCCTTACTCTAATTTATGCATTTTGACTCGCGTGTACCTCTAATATCTGATTTATTTTCTTCCCTAGAATATTAAAGACAAAAAAATGAATTTATGGTCTTGTGTTAAGGTTAGTATGGATAGTTAGTTGTATAATTTATCAAGCCCCTAATGTGGGAATCAAAATTTAAAAAAATAGTAAATTACATAAAGTAAATTGCATAAATGAAAATGACTAGTAGGGGATATAATAGTTCTCCAAAATGGAATGTTAAATTAAAAAATGATAAATTCTCTAATTATTTCTTGATCATTCTTGAATTATTTTTATCCCAAGAGATATTTGGGGATAAAACCTAAAATAAGGATCTAGATATATTGTATGTGTGTGAGAAAGAAATGTGAATGAGTTACTCATATATGAACATTCAAATGGAACCATATAGGAAAGATAATAGAATTGAAATACAAAATTTAAATATTATTTTTGTTTAATACATGTTATACTCTTGAGATAGACGTATGCTTGTCTATCTCCCTAGGTTACATCTATGTTATGATATGTTCTATTTGATTATTATATATATAGTAAAATTTTGAAAAGGCTAAAGAACCATTATGGAAGATGAAATGATTGATATTACATGTATGAATATTCACCTTATGATGGTTGATTTGAATGATTTCAAATGTAATGGTCAAAATCTATCATGTATGGCATTGCTCTACACCCCATGGGAGCTCATTCACACCACTCTATGAGGGGAACCCCTATGTTGCCTTGTAATCTTAAATAAGTATATAAGCATGTACCTAATTTTATTTGGACTTAGAGGGTGACAAAGGTGAAATTATTTTAGATAATTATTAAGTGAAAGCACATGGTGCAATAATAATATCTACCAACACTTCCATAGTTTTGATAAATTCTAGAAAAGTACCACTAAGCTCAAAAATTCATAATGAAGTAGTTGTATTGATGTACTAAATAAATCTGTAGCACTTGAATCAAAAGGACCAACCACTAAAGTCTCGTCATGTACTTATGATAACACTATGATCAATGAAAAACATGGATCACAATGAGTGGGAAGGAGGTTGTGTAAAATAAAGAGTGCAAATCTAGGAGAAATAATTTAGGGGATCTGGTAGAAAGAACGAGCCTTCAAGGTAGTGAGACATTAATGAAATTCATTGATTTAAATGGATTGAGTGGATCTATCACAGCTCGATGTGAATATATGGACTATTTGATTAGGGACCTTTATTTTAAATGGTTATCCTTTACTTTAATTATAAATTAGTATGCTCTTTAAGGAGCCCACATTTATTCATTATAAAAATAATGTGGTGGCTTATTCTTATATAGCCCCACCTTGCCTCTTAGTTTAAATTTGTTAATGTTGTTATTATTGTTGATAGTTGGGCCATGAGTGGATGTTTTTATTGATGGAGTTGTTAAGTATTAAGACATTGATGTAATTATATTATCATCTAGTATGTAAATGTAAAGGCTTCAGATGATTTCATTAATGGTTGACAGTATTATTGAATTTTTTCTACTAAATATTTAGTGTTTATAATGTTATTTATCTTTAGAATGATGTTCTTTATCTTTAGAATGCATATATAATAATTATTTATTCCATTAAGATGTATAAGTATCAGTTCACTCTACTCTCATCCTAGAAGGAATCATGGCTAAATATTCTAAGTTATCTTTTGTCACTAACCTAGCATGCCCTGATAGTCTCTCTATGCACCTTAGGTGAGCACACAAGGCTCTTTGCATGATATGCCAACACAATGACTGATATCTATTAAGGTAAGTGTAATGGCATGGACACTCTATTTGTCACAAAGGAAAATACCCCAACATTTTGATTCCTTTGCTATGATGTTATTAAACTAGTTGTATAAGATGATGTTTGGAGATGATTCATTAGATTTCATTGGAAAACATTAAGAGGTGGTTTTAGGATCAAGAGTGCACCTTTACATAAAATCATATGATCTTAGGAAAGATAACTCTTAATAATTTTGTGGAGTATTTATACGATCATCTCTACAAATAGTTTTTTTATGAGTTACATGTGCACATGCATGCATGGTTGGCCAAATATGTTATGTAAAAAAGTAGAAATTTTGGGATAAAACATACTTGGATGAGTGAGGGTTAAATAATTATGACACTAAAAATGTTTGGACCAAAGCATTAGACATGTGGTGGAAGGGCAAGTTGAATAGTTACTTGTTGAATTTTTTAGTTTTGATAAGCTCTTTCTTGGAAAAAGAATAATACCAATTTTTTTGTGGGCTACGAGGATATTTCATTTCTCAACAAACTTTGGAAATTTAAAATATTATTAGTAGACTATGTCATTCAAAATATTCGTATGGAGGGATAAACCTCTCGTATACATGGTCCAAGTGAAAAATAAAAGGAGAAGGAGGCCAAAGTTTACAATATGCATTTTTGAAAAGTGAAGAATTGATGAACTTCAACAAAGAAAGTATGAATGCTCGAAAGCTTAGGCAAAACATATACGGTGAGGATCAACAAAGAGTGATTATTGTCATGGACCCTAGGGACGGGGGAGGGATAAGTTAGGGAAATTTATGTAAGGACCCATGTAGAATGGAATGAGCATGAGGATAAATATTGCATTGAAGAGAAGTGATCCAATGACATAGAGGCACACCATTGAGTAGGAAATCAATATTATGTAAGAGCTATCTAGAGTTACTTGGGAACCCTTGAGCATGAAAAATCATGTGATAGTTGAGGAAACAACCACCCTAAATCTACTTGAATTACCAACCCATGCATTTCTTAGTAAAATAATAAAACCTATGAAAACATGTAGATTAGTCTCAAATAACATGGTTTATGAGAAAAGAGATCCAAAAGAGTGTTTGACAATAAATAATACCATACCAACCAATCAGACTAATAATACCACCATCAAAAAAATATAAGAGCTCATCAAAGATGGGCATACCATAGACCATAGATGGTAATTTAACCATACATGATAGTAGGAACACCACAAGAGGATAAATAGATACAAGTGTAGAGATAATTAATCTAGGTATTAGTCATGTTTTAGTGCAACTTATGTAGGAGCTAGTGAATGGAAACATTAGTGGTTCAAGTGGAAGAAACCCCAAAGCTAGTTAGATTTCAAGTGCCAAAGAAACAAATATTATGTCATCAACATAAATAAATCCTCCCCTACCATTTATTTTATAACATGCACATTAATTTACTTAAATATTGAGGAGGGGAGAGTATTACATACTTTGTCCACAAGTGTGAACTCATATGGTACACCAAGGGTGTCATTATGATAAAATGAAAAGTAAGCCAATTCAAGATTACAATGTTAGGTCACACACATATTTTGTACCATAATTTTGATCCATTATAAGCTATTGTGAATTATGACCTTATATAGGAGGTGTTCCTAAAAGAGTTTTATATTCTAAAATTTGAGTAACAAAGCATTTTAGTGCTTAAGGAAATAAAACAAGACCTCAATGAAAGTACTTTCATATATTATGCATGGTTTAAAATATTGATCTTAAAAATATCATATAAGATCCATACTATCCAACACATGTGTAGTGTTTCATTGGGGATTTACTCTTACCCTTGAGGTGTGTGTTATTGATGAAGACTTTTACTAAGCCATGATAGGCTTTGGAATAATCTTTGAGAGTTAAAAAGGTTAATAGTGTAGATACATGGATCAATCCATTTATGGAGGGAAAAATTATGACAATGGCCTCACAACTTTAAAAATTGATTTCTAATAGTGTGCATGACACCTGTAATGGCTAATGGTGCACTGAATACAAAACTGAGGGTCAATATAAGAATAATTATCCATAACACAATGTTATATCTATTTTATAATAATGTGTGATTTGTCAATAGTATAAATATGTTAAATTTTACCTAATGTTATAATATGAAACATAAGGAAAATGTTCATTGTATTATAATCGATGAATCTTCTATGCACAACACTAAAAATTATTGAGTAATTGATGATATCCATGAAGCACAAGAATGAGGGACAATGAAAAAAATGGTGACACCTAAAAATCAAGATCAAGGAAGGTATGGAGGAGAACACACCTATAGAGGAAGTGATTAAGGTTAATTCCTTCCATGCACTTGTTATAAGTGTGGCTTGCATAAGCACTATCAAAGAGATTATATAATGTTTGCCACATATGTTTATTGTCAAGGGGAGCATAATATTTAAGAATTTTTTAACCTATACACCAAGATTATATAAAAATAAAAATAAAAAAAGGGTGCAGGTATGATTAGGATGGTGCAACCAAGAGACCAATTGGTACCAAAAGAGGGTAAACTTAAATTGCTCTAGACCAAACTTTAATATCACAACATGTATTGGTACCACAACAAACCATGAATGATTGAATCATAAAAGGATGAAGTATAGCATACATGACCCTCCCTAGTCATCAATTATCCCAATGGCCTTACCCAAAGTTAATTATATAGGAGGAAATGGATGTAATAATAAATATAGAAGGTGAGCTCTAGCATGTGTTGTATATGGAAGCTAGGGAAAAGTTGAATTTCCATAAGGAACATAATGTAAAATAGGTTGAATACCTCTCCATGATATTTATTATATTATACTTACAAGGATTTATCCCAATCCTCAAGACTTAATTGGAAAAAATAGACTTCAAGTGCATAAAAAGAACAACTAATAAGGGGTCAGGAGACCATAACAATATGGAATGTTAATTATGATCAAGAGTTATTTATTGATGCCACCATTGATGGGTGGGTTGTGGGTGGTTTTTTTTAATACTAGAGAAAAGGTTAATATCTTCACCAATAATGCATGTGATTCCAACATTAAAAAATTATTCTCATATCCTATTCATGGACAATAAGATACATGCATAGCCTATGGTAAGTTTCAAAAATATTTTTGTAGAAATTATGGGGGTGAAACTCAATGTTGACTTTGAAGTTACTATGTTAGTTAAAGCAGATAATTATATATCCTTTCTCAAAATACACTAGAGTTACACTAATAATGTAAATATGTGTTTTAATAAGCATTATATGATATTTGAAATAGGAGAACAACACATGGTCATCCATTTGCATAATAATAATATGCCCTCATATGTAGAAAATGTGTATGTTGATGAATAAATTAACCACATATACAACATTAATATGTAATGGTATAACATTTAAACCTATAAGATGATAAAATTCTTAGTGTGATTATGTGGTTTCTATCTCCAACACCACAAGTGTTTCCTATTATTGGTGGATCTAATAACCTTATGAACTATCTAAGCACTATTTTGGCAAGGTTAATACATACCCCACCTAGGTCATTAGGCATGAAGGCTTAAAAGACACCAAGGTTTAAGTTTTTCATGCTTCAAGAACAAAGGTTTGGGTACCAAAAAACATGATAAAGATGAATAATGAGTTATAGCTTAGCAAGGGGAAATTTTCCATGATTCCTCATTATAACTTGTACATCAAAATATGTGAATTACCTAAATGGGTACTTACCCAAATAGAATCAAAGTCTAATTTATTTGGTCTATACATTAAAAATCACCAATATGTGTTGGTTTAAGACACATTTAACTTCACTACCTACATGGGCTATAGTAAATGAGAAAATATACACTCAATTTAATCTTAAAAACATTAAGCATGGCTTGCATAGTTATGGTGGAGATTTTTCCCCAAATAAATATTCACAAAGCTATGAAGAAGTTTTGACAAAGAGTGTGCATTATCTTCTAGTTGGTTTATGGGTTCATGCTTTTTATGGCACATTGAAAACTTGGTTTCTTTCATGGTACATCATTAGTGAGACACAAATAGACATGGTTGAAGGGTAAATGATGAAGGTAGATTTCATTCATAACTTTTAACTTTCCTCTTCAAAGCATGAACTTTCTAAGTCATTAAAGTGGATGCTTAGAACCATTATGGAATATCATGCTATCACGAAGGAGTGCATGAGAAAAAATCATAGTGAAAAAGGCTTTGCATTACCACAAATTTTCAAAGATAATAACAATGATGATAGCAACTCTAGTGAATCAGATGATAAGGTATTATTAGATCATAACTAGTGGTTTGAATCTAATGAGGATAAGGTCATCCAAAAATTAAAAGAGAAGAAACCTAATGATGAATCAAACCAGCTAAATGTATATTTTTTTATAGAGCGTGAGGTATTAGATGTGAAAGGTGATAAAGACACATAATAGAATGGACCTTTGAAAACCAATAAGATCAACATAGGTATTAAAGATGAACCTAATATTATAACCATTAGGTACTACTAGATAGATGAACAATTGGCATGAATAGTTGAACTATCGCATGATTTCCAAAGTTTTATTTCTCATAACTATAAGGAAATGTAAGGCATGAACTATTCTCTAGGGAAAATGAGAGTCAAAATCATTGAGGGTATGAGACCAGTCAAGAAAAGAATCCCTATCTTTGTGTTAAAGTCAAGAAGGAGATTGATAATATCCTTACCATTTTGGTCATATATGTAGTTGATGAGTTAGAGTGGGTAATCCCAATGGTGATCAACTTTAAGAGGGATGGGTACATCCATATTCATGTGTAATTTCACTTGAATAATATTTATTGTGTTACTGATCCATTTCCTATACCATTTACCAAATATACCTTAGAAGGGGTTACTGGTTACAATATTTATACATTAATTGATGGTTTATGTAAGTACCATTAAATCCAATTCAAAGAAGAAGATAATCTTAAGACAAAATTCACAATGAAATGGAGATCCTTTATGTACAATGTAAAACCTTTTGGGTTAAATAATGTATCAGTGATGTTTTTGTGCATTATGGTCATAAATTTTAAGATTTCATTCATAAGTTTCTACAAGTATATTTGGAAAATTGGATTATCTATAGGTTGGTGATATATCATTCCATAGATCTAAGGTTAATATTCAAGTGGTGTTAGCAATTCCAACTCTATTTTCACCTAAAAAAATCATTTTCACCACACCCATTGGTATGTTACTTGGCCAAGTAATATGTAAGTAAGGTATGCTTGTTAATCCCATGAATATTGTAATCATATTGAAACTTGAAGAGCCTATCACTCAAAAATATGTGCGTGCCTTTTTGTGTCACATGGGGTACTATCACAAGTTCATATGAAACTATGGGAAAATTTCTAGGCCCTTGGAGGCATTATTGCAAAAGAACACTCCCTTCATCTAGATGGACAAGCAATAAAAATAATTTTATAGACTAAAGTAAAATATCATAAGAGTGTAAATGTTAAAATTTCCTAACTACAATAATTCATTCCATGTTCCCATTAATGTAATTAGGTCAACTATTGTCATTGTCCTAGTATAGCCAAGAGATTCCAAAGTTGGTAATCCCATTTAATTTTCTAGAGATTACAAAGTCGGTAATCCCATTTAATTTGCTAGCAGGAAGATATCATCAATTAAGCACAATTATACTACCATTGAGTGTGAAATAGTATCCATGGTTTTTTTGCTCTAAAATTTTAGGTAGTACTTTATTTCCACCCCATTCATGTTCTTCACAGATCATGAATCACTAAAGTACCTTATTAATAAGTTTATATTACATGGAAGAATCTATAGATGGATCATATTATTTTTATAATTTCAATTTTCAGTGGTTGTCAAACCAAAAAAATAGAACTATGGGTTGGACCACTTGTCACACATCACTTCAAGAAAATAAAAACAAAATATAGTGGATGGAAATATTGATGCCACATGATCTAGTGAGTAACTAAATATTCATCTAACATATCAACATTTCTCAATTATAAAGTTTCCCCAAGTGACTATAAAATAAAGGATAATAAATAATAAGTGGTTCATATTTCTCCATATCAATTTTTAGGCGATAAGTTATACAAGATAGGGAATGATGAGGTATTACAATGATACATTTTAGAACATGAGTGAACTACTATTTTGTGTAAAAGACACAAAGGAATAATAGGTGGTCGCTATGTTGGTGAGGCCACTACATGCAAGATTCCATTTTTTGGCCTTTGGTTATCAACAATCTATAGGATGCAAAAAAAATTCATGCATAAGTGTGACATTTATCAGGTAATTAGAAAACAATATAGAAGAGATGAGATTCCATTAATCCTAGTAGCTACATAAGAATCATTTGAGAAGTGGGCCATCGAATTTATCAAACCCATCTCCCTTAGTGTGGGAAAGATTAGCTTGTGATACATCATAATGGATATGAATTATCTTACTAGGTGGGTAGAGCCAACCCAAATGAAGAACTGTAATCTATCCATGACTATGCATTTCCTATGGGAGAACATCATCAATAGGTACATGTGTGCTTTAAGCCTCGTGAATGATCAGGGTACACATTTTCAGAATGAGACCATGTATATTTTATTAGTTGAGTTCATGGTGGCACATGATAAGAATACCCCACACCATCCTCAATAAAATGGGATGGTAGAGGCATTTAACAAAATTTTAGGCATGACCTTGACTAATATTTGTGACATAGGGTGCAAGGATTGTCATGATCAGGTCTTAGCACTACTTTGGGTCTATAAAACAACTTACAAATGGTTGGCCAAGTCTACTCATTTCTAGGTTTTTATTGGTAAGGAAGCCATATTTTTTTAGAGTTTATGGTACCTTCCCTACACATTGCATGTTTTGGTTACTTAGATGATAAGGACTCAATATATGTGCAACTAGAATAACTCATGAAATTGGATGAAAAAAATTTCTAGCTAAGTGGGGGCAAGGACTTAAAAATTGAAGAAAAAAATGGCACAAAAATCACATTAATGGTAAAACCTTATTAATGTAATATATATTATTATATATGATTTAAGATATGTAAATCATCGATGAAATCTTCATATTTGTTGAATGGGACCCTACATTATCCATGATGTTCTATAAATGGGCACATGTACATTATACACTTTAGATGGAGAAATGCTACCTATGAATGTTAATGAGCATAATCTTAATCTATTTAATTTGTAATATTTAGATATATACTTCAAATAAGGTGTATTCCAAGTTTCTAAACCAAAAATATTACTTGATTTTTAGTTTTTTTCTACAATTTTTTTCTTTATGCAAATAAACATCAACATTTTGTTGCATCTAGTAGGTTAGAAATAAAGATGGCTTTCTTGTAATTCTAATAAATTAATTGGAGTAGGGCATACCTAAGGATTCTTATTCCATATGTCTAAGTTACTCTAATATGTCATTTTCATTACAATTTTAGTAATATTGCATTCAATCCCTTTATTTGCTAATAAGAGCCAAGTTTTGTTCAAGCATTATGTTTTAGCAATTTTGCATTCTCAAGTAAAATAGGTCTATTTTTCCATGGTGATTAAAACCAATTAAGGCACTAGTGGTATTTTAAATGGCATAAATTGCATGTATTCATGAAATAAATTTGAAAGGAATAAATGGGGTCTATGTTGAAGGACATATTGTATGCACAATTGAATATGAAATTATAAACTAATTCATGTGTTGGAGGACCATGAACATGATTAGTTTGGGTAAATTAAAATGATAAGGCTCACACTATCTATGAAAATATAATATATGCATGCACCTAAATGATTATTGGATATGTGAGATCTGTATGGCACATGGTACAAACAAGTGGATTAAGTAGTTCATCTAGGAATGAAATAAGGAATAAAAGTAATTGGTTTCACCTAAAGGATGCAATGTAAGGATGATGTCACCATGAGGTGAGACATTTTTATGAAAATTTTAGTGATGGTGAAGGAAATAAATAACAAGTGTCTTTAGGGTAATTAACACCGATAATTGGTATAAATTTAACCTTGGACATCATTTTCATCACTTTACAATTTTTTAATTTGAAAGATTCAAAAAGTGTAAAGAGAAAATTCCATTAGGGCACATAGAAATTATTAATAAATTATAGGTTATACGTGGTTTAGAGACAGAAAGTGAAACATTGATTGATTTCCCAAAAAAATAGACCAAGGGATGGCAATTTAGCCAAATTTAGAAAGAAAATTAGCTACAGAGGAATGTCTGCCATTAAAGCTCGTTGAAGTTATAGGGAATAAAATGAAACCAATAGTTTGTGCCAGTGGATAGAGACCAATAATGTCACCAAAATGGAAACCATTTTCCATGGTGGCCAATAAAAAGCATCAAAATTTTTTGACCAAAGAGAGGGTGATTCAGTCATCATATAAAAAGTAATAGAAAAATTAGTTGGAGGGTGATAACATACATGAGGCATTGGAGTAAATTAAATAAATGTAGTTTCTATCTTCTTATCTTCATGGCAAGGAATGGACTTAATATATATCAACGTAGGATTGAATATTATAACCACCATACTACAAATAATGAATTAGACTTTGAAAAGGATTATATTTTATAATGAGCAAAGGTGGACATATATGGAACATTGGTGTTTTATGTGAAGGTTAAGATTGCTTTAGAAAATATTAGGGTGTTATAGCTATTTTAAGTTACCAAATTTTGGAAAACCTGATAAGTTAGTAAGGTTTCTTCTTTTATTCATAAATAAGAATAGAAACTACTTCATTAGGCATAGAATGTAAATCTCATCACAATACATAAATAACTTGATTGGGTCACCATGTACAATGGAAGATATACAAACACTATTAAATACCCAAGAGATTGAATATGTCACTAGGATGCTAAGAAACTAAAAGGAAAAGTTCACTTTTCCTATTAATCACTTAGATGATCAAGCCACCTGTGCATCAATGCTCCTTTTTATCAAAAATTTATACATGATTGACTGGTGGGATAACATTAACAAATAATATTTATACATCATGCACATGATGGGTAATGAAAATGTGTAATTTAATATATCAAAATTTATCTGTGATGACCTTATTGATAATGCCAAGAAGGCCCATGAGATAGTAAAATAATTTATATGAGGATAAATCCTTATTTTTATTATGGTTGATGAAGTTGGAGTATTTGATGGATATGGTGATACAACATGGTTTCATCCATTATGGGATGCATCTATAGCAATAAGGTAAAAAATTAGGTGCCCTATCCCCTACAAGAAAATATATAAGAGAAATATGGGCAAATGGTGTGAAAATCTAACATAAGCATTTGGTGATAGATGGCACATTCCACGAGGAATTATAGAAGCATATGAAACTTATACCAAATTTGTAGTAATGTAGCAACATTCCTTAGAAAATATAATATTTGAAAGTGCCAACATGTCTAGTTAGTTAAAGTTTCCATATGGAGTTTTAGTTCATTATTCAATGCCCATTGAAATAAAGTGAGTGAAAATAAAATAGATGAGGATATTTTGGTGTTCAAGATATTATTAGGGTTTATTCACTGAATAGACCCTAATACACACTATATTACAAATTTTTAGGAGTTTTGAAGAGTTGAATCTCTTCTTATGGTCAAAACCCTAAAAGTCAGGGTTTGTAGCAACTATATAGGCCGAGACTAAAAATAATTGCATATAATGTCCAACAAAGACTTTAAATACTATCTAATGCTTGGATTAGGTATGTATAATATTATTATAACTTTTTCATTTAATTATCAAGTTCTCACAACCCTCAAGGCATTCACAAACAAGAAATCTCAGTCATTTAACATTGTATTTTGTATGTTAGAAACAGGGGTATCCAGTGTCTCCAGGTTTTTCAACATCAAAAGAATATATAACCAACAATAAGTTTATCACAACCTTATATAAGCATTATAAACCCTTCTCTATCTTTTTTTGAATCAAAGACAAGATTCAATAAAAAGATTGTAGTATACAAAATTCTAAGTTTAGGACTATGTACTTTCAATGGGAAAGAACTATGATCCAAGTGAAATTGAAAAAATCTTGTCCATCTGTATGTTATAACAATATTAAACTCTAACTCTTCCTACTATTTCATCTCCACATTCTCCACAAAACTCAAGAGAAGGAAATATTGAATACTTATACTCTTCACCATCTACCTCAAATAGAATGTGAGGTTAAAAAAACAAAACTAATTGTTAACCCAAAACAAGGTATAGATAGGTTTTATTTATTATAGATTTCAATTACTCAAAGCCACCTAATATGTCAATAGGTCAATAGGTCAAAGTTGTAAAAATTGTCAAAGTTGTTAAAGTTGTCAAAATTATCAAAGTTGTCAAAGTTGTCAATAGGTCAATAGATCAATTACTCATTAATTTTATAGGTTTCTAAGTTAATTTTTCAAAGTTGTCAAATGGAATGTGAATTTATGAAACCAAAACTAACTATTTACCCAAAATAAGGTATAAACAGGGTTTCTTTGTTCTAGAGGTCAATAGGTCAATAGGTCAAAGTTGTCAAAGTTGTAAAAATTGTCAAAGTTGTCAAATTTTTCAAAGCTATAAATTTTTTCAAAGTTGTCAATAGGTCAATAGATCAATTACTCATTAAGTTTTTAGGTCTCTAGTTTAAGTTATCAAAGTTGTCAAAGTTGAAGTTATGGTTTCAAAATTCTAGTTTTGATGCCTCATGGGTGAAAATTGATACCTATAACACATATAAGGGGGAGTATAAGATCTAGGACCAAGTTTTTGGCCTCCTATCAGGCTCGATTGACAAACCCACCACCCATCCTGACCTCAAGAACACCCTTCCCAATACAAGAAAAATGTAATTTTTTAGCCTAAGTTCAAACACATATAAAATGAAAATTGTAATTAATTTATGTGAAGCATAAAATAATTTATGTACCTCCTTAATCCCTCTAATTTCACCTTATATCACTTGGGTTGAAGCTTCTATATCAATCTATTAGATAATTTACAGTGACGGGTCCAAAAATGCAAGTTTTTGCCAATGAACAAGCAACTTCTCAAGCTCCAACTAAAATTTATACCTTTGGGACCTCCACCTATGAATATATCAATTTTTTCACATCCAAATAGGCAAATAACATGTTATTGTGCTACCATGATGTTTGAATCCACCTAGAAGTGCATTTTCACTACCGTTCTAGAGAGCGAAAACACTGACAACAAATGTTGTCAAAGTTAAAGTTGTGGTTGTAGAAATCTAGTTATAATACTTTGTGGGTGAAAAATGACACTACCAATGCATCCAAGGGGAGGATAACCTATAGTATTAGGTTCTTGGACTCCCTTCAGGCTTGATCAACAAACCCACCACCCATTCTAGCTTCAAGAACACCCTTTCCAATACAAGAAAAATGCAATTTTTAGCCTAAGTTCAAACACTCATAAAATTAAAATTATAAGTCATTTATAAGAACCATCAGATCCCTCATGTGCCTCCTTAATCCATATAATCATGCCTCGGATCACTCAGGCTTGATTGACAAACCCACCACCCATTCTAGCTTCAAGAACACTCTTTCCAATACAAGAAAAATGCAATTTTTAGCCTAAGTTCAAACACTCATAAAATTAAAATTATAAGTCATTTATATGAACCATCAGATCCTTCATGTACCTCCTTAATCCCTCTAATCACACCTTGGATCACTTAGGTGGAAGCTCCAAGATCAATCCATCAGATAATTTGCAATGACAATTCCAAAAATTCAAGTTTTTATTAGTGAACAAGCAACTTCTCAATCTCCATCTAGCATTTCTACCTATGGGACCTCCACTTGCAAATATATCACTGTGGTCACATCTAAGTAGTAAAATCATATTTTTTATTTTCTTCCATGATGTTTTAATCCACCTAAAAGTGCATTTTCACTACCGTTCCAGAGAGTGAAAACACTAACAACAAATTTTATTAAAGTTGAAGTTGTGGTTACATAACTCTAGTTATGATGCTTTGTGGGTGAAAAATGACACATAAAACACGTCTATAGGGGTGGATAACCTATATTAATAGGTTTTTGGCCTCCCATTAATATTGATTGACAAACCCACCACCCATTCTAGCCTCAAGAACACCCTTTCCAATACAAGAAAAATGCAATTTTTTAGTCTAAGTTCAAACACACATAAAATGAAAATTTTAAGTCATTTATGTGAACCATAAAATCCTTCATGTACCTCATTAATCCCTCTAATACTATATAATATTTCTTAGGTGGAAGCTTCAATATCAATCTATTAGACAAGTTGCAGTGATGGGTCCAAAAATGTAAGTTTTTGTCAGTGAACAAGCAACTTCTTGAGCTTCAACTAGCATTTCTACCTCTAGGACATCCACCTAAAAATATATCACTTTGGTCACATAAAGATAAGAAAATTACATGTTTTTATGGTCCATGAAATTTTAATCCACTTGAAAGTGCATTTTCACTACCGTTTCAGAGAGCAGAAACACTGATAACAAATGTTGTCAAAGTTGAATTTGTGGTTACAGGACTCTAGTTTTTATGCCTCGTGGGTGAAAACTAAAACCAACAACACATTTGAGGGGGGTGGATAACCTATAATACTAGGTTCTTGGCCTCTTTTCAGGCCTGACTGACAAACCCACCACCCATTTTGACCTCAAGAATACCCTTCCCAATATAAGAAAAATGTAATTTTTTAGCCTTAGTTTAAACACACAGAAAATGAAAACTATAAGTCATTTATGTGAACCATTAGATCCCTCACGTACCTCCTTAATCCCTCTAATTATACTTGGATCAATTAGGTGGAGATTTGATATCAATCTGTTAGATAAGTTGTAGTGATGGGTCTAAAAATGCAAGTTTTTTCAGTGAACAAGCAACTTCTCGAGGTCCAACTGGCATTTCTACCTCTGGGACCTCCACATGTGAATCTATCACTTTGGTCATGTCTAGATAGGAGAATTACATGTTATTATTTTTCCATGACATTTTAATCAACTTGAAATTGAATTTTCACTCCCATTCTAGAGAACAAAAACACTGACAATAAATGTTATCAAAGTTGAAGTTGTGGTTGCAGAACTCTAGTATTAATGCTTTATGGGTGAAAATTGACATCACCAACACATTATAATGGGAGTATAACCTTTATTACTAGGTTTTTGGCCTCCCATCAGGCTCGATCGACAAACCCACCACCCATTCCAGCCTCAAGAACACCTTTCTCAATACAAGAAAAATGCAATTTTTTAGCCTAAGTCGAACATGCATAAAATGAAAACTGTAAGTCATTTCTATGAACCGTCAAATACCTCAAGTACCTCCTAAATCCATATAATTTCAACCTAGATAAAACATGCATAAAACCTAAGATTCTCTTAGTTTCAAAAATATAGAATTCTTTACTGACAGTGCCAACCACGTGAAGGTGAAAGCTTATCTAGCACCACTAACCTACGAAAAATTATTAGTAAGCATTTAAAAATTAAATTAATATATGTACTACATAGAAAATAAAAAATATTTGGTAAAATTTATTACATCTACATTTTAAAAGTCAACATACCTCTGTATTTCAATCCAACGAACCACTAGGATCTACTCTAACCTTGATAGTATCAAGAATAACTTCATGATCAGACCCCTAAACTTTTCATATTTTCCTATTTAATGGCCTCCCATGATATTTTACTAATTGAATATTCATTGCAAGAATCAAATTTGAATAGTATAATATCTTCCTATGCGTTTTGACCTCTTTAAACAACCATTGATCTAAATTTTTTATAGGATATCGTTAAAACCAAGTTTCACTGACTACCACTGACCCAGTGGGATAGTCAATGATTTCTCCATCTATAATTAGGGAAGTCAATTTCTTCTTTCTCTCTACACATCGACACAAGTAGTAATCAATTCATTCTTTGTTATCTTCATTTGCAATAACTATAAAAACATGCCATGTACATCACAAAAAATCATTTTTAATGACAATATGAAGATATATAAATAATGAGAATAAATTGTATATAATAAAAAATATTCTACCTGGCTGCACTAGATCAAATACATGGTCGAAGTCATCTGATGATGTCATATATATAAGTTTCATTGTTGTTATAACTTGATATGTGTTGATTGTAATTAGAGGTTTGGAACTCCAATCATCCATCCACTCTTGTGACTCACACTCATTCCAAACAGAGTCCACACATGCAGAACAAAAACATGTCAAGTGTCTCGTATGAATAGTCTAAAAACTTGAATTTGAGCTACAAAATGAGTGAAGGTCACTTGAACCCATTATAGTCATACAATCCTCATACTTTGCCAAGTGGTCTTCCTATATTAAATAGAAATGTCTATGAATAGTAGAATTTGGTTGAGCACCATGACATGTGTTCTCATCACACCATTCAACCATAGTTTTTACATCTGTCAAATGAACACCCTCTTCAAATTTTAACTCCTTACATGCAATAACTCTTTTTACACATGTTCCAGCACTGTCATGCTCCCCTTTTCCATGGCTAGCCTTGGTGAAATTCCAAATGTGTTATACACCTATGGTAACATGCATCCTGATCAACCAATAAAGCATCCATGTTTTTTTGAATTGCGATGTGAAATTATCTGACCAATATAATGTTGATTGAAATTAATGTTCCTCTAACTCAATTATTCATAGAACATTTGAAAACAACCTTGCACATACTCTTAACAATGTGATCTGTCATCACTAATATAGAAATGGTACACCCTTAATATTTTTTGTTATTATTTTGTACTATCAGGTGCATGCATGAATGTTGTATGCATGAATATGATAACTTGTGATGAGTTGTAATATTATGATTGAACATCCATTTGGGTTTTGAATGTGTAATTCTCTGTAAAATCAAATATTAAAACAATAGAACCAAGTGGGAATGTATCATTGCATATCTTGAAATGTTCATCCAACCATCTAGCCCTGTGTGTGCCTTGCATAGTTATAAACAATATTCTCCCTAAATTTGACCAAAAATTATAAAACATGTATCTTTTTTGTAACAAGCTCACACCTTTTAGATTCTTTTCCATCTTTTACTTGATAAGTCACTTATTTATATTTGCTTAAACCAACTAATTCCTATCCAATTGCACTTGTAATATCCTCATGGATACATTTTTTTAAATTTGGCAATCCACCACAAATGCTACAATTTCCATTTAAACATGATTTTTTGTAAATTAATTACCCATCTGGTCTTTTGCAAAATATAGTTGGAATAAATTCCCTAACTAATTATGGTGTAAATTCAATGCCACAATCTTGCAAAATGTTAGTATGCAAAGTACAACAAATATAACACAAATCATCATAGTGTATTGAAAATTCAACATGTTGCCTACAAAAATAAGTGGTGTTTGTGTGATTTATTTTAACATAAAAATTTTTTACCATCTCAAAATATCTTTGACAAATAGAAATTTGTGGATGTTTTTCTAAAAATTTAGAGTAAAATTGTGTTTGATTCATATCTAAAAAATGTTTTGTATTCAATTCAAAGTTACAAGAACTAAATCTTCTTTTCACATCTTTTGCATTAGACAAAACTCTTGTATTGTCTTTCCAAAATTGAGCAATTAACTCTTTGAGAGTATTGACTATATCCTTGTCCTTTTCTGGAAGTCTACCAAAGAATGCCTAGAGCTCATTGGTATTAGGTTCATTAAGTCTTTCACATCTTGCAATTGATTTCATTAATGTTTTTTTATTTATATCAAGTGTTCATCTTGTTTTTAAAATCAATCATTTTTCCCTATTTCAACATTTACTGTACAAGTTTTCATTATATATCGGGCAACATTACAATCTTTGTTTTGTGATCTCAAGCCTACAATATGATATACATCATGTAGATTTTTAATAATTTCATTATTTTCATCATCCATGTTATATGTTCTTATTCCTAATGTGTACATTATGGGTCTCATCTTAATCAATTTTATCAATGAAATAAATAATTGACATCTTTGACTATCATACTCCAAATTATGAAAGAAAGCATCCCAAATTTGTTGAGCCATTCTTCTTGAATGGTGATTAGACATTTTGATATGCATTGGTTTTAAAATATTTTTATCGACTTCAATTAAGTACTTGTCTTTTCTACGCACAATTCTTGGAGTTGTTGGTAATGGTGGAATTTGATAAGAGGGTGTTTCAAAACCGTTATTACTTTCATTGTTTAGAGGTGGGATGACATTAAATTCTTAATTATTAATTTCTTCATTATATGTTTTTTTGATGGTTAATTTCATTATTATTTGTTTTCATCAAATTTTCTTCATTTATGGGAGGTGAAGCATCATACATAGACTCACCATCAACAAAATAAAAACTTGGAACTTTGAATGTGAACTTCTAACATTAACTAATTCATTATTTTTAATTTCATTATTATTCATTTCATTATATTCAATATCATTATTATTCATTTCATTATGGTCAATTTCAACATTATTCAATTGATTATAGTCAATTTCATCATTGCTTAATTCATTATCGTCAATTGGCTCATTATCTATGACATTTGGTTCATCAAGATTGGGGTTTGTATCTTGTTTACCATGAACTTTTCACATTAGTAGCTTGTGTTTCTCTTTGAAATATTCTAATTCCTCTGGTGTTTTATTCTTCAACAACTTCCTCTTCCTCTTATAATGTGATCCAAAACCCATCAGAATGGACAATTGATAACTTTTCAAAGGTGGGGTCAAATACACAGGTATGCATATCTCATAAAAGTACATGTAGAAAATGTTTGTATGGATAGAAGTCTTAATTTGGGATAAAAATAGTCATTAATAAGTGAGTTTATCACTATAATAATAATAATAATAATAATAATAATAATAATAATAATAATAATAATAATAATGTGATCATGTTATATAGCATGACCATGCTATTAAATAATGCGATCACCTTATGTTTTCTACAAGGTCCCATCACATCCAACCCATTAAGCAGTTGATATCGACAATAACACGATCATGTTATTATTGATATAAGTTATGGGATTGGAAATTTTCAATGAGGATCGAGTGTTACCTATGTTAATAATAATTTGATCACGTTATTAAATAATGCGATCATGTTATGCTTAATGTAGATAAGGGATTATGGATTGGGGATTAAGGAAAATTAGTGCATAGGGTTTATGGATTAGGGATCACAATTTATTTTTTAGGAATTGTGGATTATAATTAAGGTCCAAAGTAAAGGTGCACAGCTACTGGGACCTTTCCCCTAGAATGGATTAGATTTATGGATACTTGCATCACTCCCTACGTTAAAGCCTATAGTTTTGAATTGACAATGCAAGGGAAGGAAAATGGCTCCCCATATATTGAAATGATGTGTGTATTTAATAAAATAGTATGTAACACACTTTTATGGCATACATGGCATGAGAATGTTATTGTGCATACTTCCCAAAATACATTAAATGCCATATCACTTGCATTTTCAATTTGTTAAGTGGTAGCCAATATGTTTTCTAAAGTGCATTAAATGCCATGGTATTACTTTTTAAGTCATTTTTTTCATTCTCCTAATACTTGGAGAAAAAATCTCTAAGCACGTCGAAGCCCCAAAAAATAATAATAAATCATTAATAATAAAATGTGTTTTTGGGTTGCCATTATACCCTGGATGTCATCATGTAGATTGAGTGAATTAGTCAAATGGGGCAATCAATCATGTGATTTAGGCAAAACTAAGCCCTGTGAACTTAATTCTTAGTCTAGAAATGATGCTAATTTGGGATAAAATGATTGGTTCAAGGTTAAAAGAGTTTAAATTTGTGGTTTAGAGTTTAGGGATTAAGAAATTTAAGGATTAGGGCTTAGGGTAAATTTATACAATTATGTAGGTAATTGGGGCAAATTTACCAGCCTTGAACATATATCTGTGATAATAGAATGTGAATTTGGGATCAATTATCCCCCACATCATCGTAAATTGAGCCTAAAAAGTCAATTATGGTAATGAATGATGCAATTTTAACCAAGTTCATCCCTATGAACCTAATTCTTACTATATATATAAAGGATGTTAATTGGGGCTAAATTTATTGGTTTAGGGTTTAGGGTATATAATTTAAAGGGTTTGGGGTTTAGGGCTTATGGCTTAAGGTTTTTAATGTAAATGGTACAAGGTTTGGGGTTAAATTGAAATGGTACAGGGTAACTTAGGGTTTAAGATATTGGATATAGGGTCCAATCAGTAAGGTAATTGAAGAACATTTGAGCTGCTTGTAACACCTATTTATGACTTGATTACCTTCATGCTTGCATAAATATGATAAAATTAGGGTAAATTATGCCATATACATGTTGCATACATGTTATACAATTGATTGAGCCATAAATTTGGTTTAGGAGCTCAATTTTGCCCAGATCACACAGGGATTTTTACAATTTGACTAATTGGATCAATTCATGATAGAAGATCGATCTTTTGATTTTACCCCAAATCATATCTTGCTATTGAAAACCCTCAAATTAGCCTCCAATGCCTCCTTGATTAAAATAATCAACAAGATCTCCTCCTCTTTAGATAATTAGGTTGAAGGGGCTCAAAATAGCCCCAATTTACTAAACAGATGCATAGTTAGATTAGTAATCCAAAGCCTTTAGACATAGGTTTAACAAGTGCATAAATTATGACATCTCATGATAAAATTAGTTATAACGTAAGGCATGTATGTTTGTGGCATGTAGTGGGAATTATGTCATAGGGAGCTGACAATTTAAATGTTTTAGGGATCATTAGGGATTAGGGCATATGTTTTAGGTTTAAGGACATGTATATTAATTTCTAATCACTAGATATGCCATGTGTTCAAACTAGATTCTTACTATAAATGATGTTAATTGGGACTAAATTGAAGTTGGTAAATACCTGGAAAGTAAATGGTTTACAATTAGGGTATAATGTGTAGGGTTTATGGTTTATGACTTCTAGGTTTTAATGTATATACATGGTTTAGAGTACACAAGGTCAATCACAAAGATAATTGAGGAAAATTTGAATCACTTGGACCCATTTGTGACTATAGAATGTGTTTTTGGGTTGTCATTATACCATGGATGTCATGTCACACGTGCAAATTGAGTGAATTAGTTAAATGGGTCAATCAGTCATGTGATTTAGGCCAAATTGAGCCATGTGAACTTAATTCCAAGTATTAAATGATATTAATTTGGGCTAAAATGATTGGTTTAAGGTTTAAAGAGTTTATATTTATAGTAAATAGATTTGAGGGATTAGGAGCCTCAGGGATTACAGATTAGGGTATAGGTTTTAGGGTATATAAGGTACAATCATGATGGTGACTGGGGAAAATTTGAGCTCCTTGAACATATATCTAAGAGTAAAGAATGTGAATTTGGGATCAATTATCCCCCACATCATCACAGATTGAGCCTACGAAGTCAATTGTGGTAATGACTAATGAAATTTTAACCAAGTTCATCCCTATGAACCAATTTCTTACTATATATAAAGGATGTTAATTGGGGCTAAATTGATCCCAGGAACCTATTGAGCCTCAATGTAATGAATTTTATCCATATGATATCAATTGGGGATCCAATTGCTCACCATATTAAAAAAAATAAGTATTTTTCAATTTGATATGCAATTTGGTCTAAAGGAGCTATGTGAAAGGAACTACATCCATATATAATGGAAATTAGGGCTTACCTAGCCCTAATTGCATACCATATTGAACCAATTGAGTATTCGGTTCCAGATGATACATAATTGGGGCCAATCGAGGCTTGCCCAAGGAATTATGTTAACATAATATTAATTAGGGCCCTAATTGCACACCTTATTCAAATAATTGAGTGTTATCATGAATTTGATATGAAATCATGACCAATTAAACACCCTATAAGGAATTATAGATCCATCTTTAATACCAATTAGGATTTTGATTTTGCACTAAATTCAACTGAAAGAATATTTGGTTCAATATGATATATGAAATTTAGTCCAAACAAGCCTTGTGCAAGAAATTTCATCCTTCTACTATCAATAGGGGGCTCTATTGGTCCCAAATACATAACATAATGAATCAACCAAGTATTTAGTTCAATTAAATATGAAATTATGGCCAACCAAGGCTCTTACAAGTAACTGAATACATCTAATGTCAATTACAACTTCGTTTGCCCTGATTGTAAACTATATCTAGCTAATCATGCATTTGGTTTTATCTTATATACATAATTGGGCCCAACTGAGCCCCATGAAAGTAATTTTGTCCATATAAAGTTCCAGTTGGGTTCCATTAGCCCCGATTATACACGATATTGAACCAATCGAGTATTTAGGTTTAATATGATATGCAATTGGGGCCACTCAATCCCCAAGCAAGGAATTACATCCATTTAATGTCATTTGGGGCTTTAATTACACCATGTTAAATCAATAGATATTTTTTTCAATACTATACATAATTGAGGATAACTAAGTCTATGTAATTAATTGCTTCCACCTAGAATATCAATCGAGGCATTTTTCACCCCATGAAATGAATTGTGTCCATCTAATTTATCCATTGTGAATATTTTTCCCTAATTGCATATCATGTTTAACCAATCAAGAATTTTCTTTAGTATAATCTTTACAATTAAGAGTAATTGGTCCTCATGTAAGGAATTCCTTCAATATAATGTTAATTATGGATTTGATAGCACATGTCATATTAGACAACAATCTTAAGACTACTAGGCCTAATAGTTCCTATTCAGGTTTTAGGATGTTTAGAATATATAAATCAATCGCATTAATAACAACGTTAATAACATGATCATGTTATTAATGTGATCATGTTATTAATGTGATTATGATATTTGAATTCGAATTCAATTCTTGCACCTTTTAGCTCAAGAATGGCTTAGATTCCTGATCCAAAGGCTTAGACTGTCAATGTATAGCTGAGTTTTGAAAGGTATGAAAATAAACAACAAATTTCAACTTTGATTGCCAAATACACTAAGAATTTCAACGTAAAAATTCAAAAACTTGATATCGTCTCTACGAGCATGTTCTCCTCTTTCAAAAAATATGATTCTTATATTTTTTAGACTAATTTAAGGTTTCAAACTATATTTATTTCTAATTATGCCTCCTTTAGGCCACTACATGCCACAAACATACATGTCTATACATGTTCATGTAATTTGTGTTTCATTGATCCAAGTGAAAAACAAATTATATGGTGACGTAGTAAGCTTAATTGTACACACATTCAAAAACAATTGATTTTTGTTTATTTTTGAGGTAGTTAGGCCTGACTCACAGACAATTATCCATTTCTTTGTTAGTTTTTAGGATCTATTTGTAAAATTCATAAAAAAAATATATTCATTGACAAAATACAAAAAAATATAGGTGACGTGCTATAAGACTTTATCTAAATTTTTTCCAAAGGGTTTCAAATAATATTAAACGCTACTCAAAAAATGGTGTGTCACGGCCGTCTATCTACTATATTTTTTGAAAAAAATTGGAGTTCCTCTTCAAATTTTAGATGTTTGACCTATTTATACTTAACCATTTTTTAAAAAATTAGTGTTTTCGAAACTAGACTCAAAATGCTACATTTCATGTTTTTACACCATCTTCAAATTTGGAGTGTAGATATCTTAAATTATCTATAGAAGTTTAAATTTCAAAAATTTCAAAAAAACATGTCCATGGGTAAACCACTTTTTATCCCCCAACTTTATGCGCTTACCCCTCATGCAAATTTAGAGTGATCAACTCCATTTATTCTAGCAAATTGATTTTATCTATTACATCTTGAATATAAATTAAAGCCTCATTTTCCAATTTTATATTAACTTTATATTATTTTTGTGTGCATCATTCAAAGCATTCACATTTGATGGTTTTGTATACCCATTTTGAAAAAAATATTAGCAAACTTTAGATTTTAATGGAGACTTCATCCTACCACACCAATAATAAAAAAAATCTCTCCTTAAAAGATAGGAATTAGAATAGTAGGTTTACCATTTCAACTAATAATTACCATCAGAAAACATCTGAATTCAACAAAAACTACTCAACACAACATGAAGAGGTCTTTGAATTGAGATACTTCTCATGTCCTATAAAATGAGACCCCACACACATAATTTTATAGCTATAATAGTTGATAAAATATTAATATTAAATTAGCAATGTCACAAAAATATCTTGTCGTTAGTTGGATAATGAAATAAATGTCTTCTGAACAACTTATCCAAATTTAAAAACTAATTATTTCAAGAGTTTTACAAGGTTTCAGACAATATTATTTCACTATTGACTTTGGATTCTTACACTAATCAATATTACAAAAATTTAAGCCTTGATCATCTACCATTTGTCATATACTAAATTATTTGTCCTCCTCACCAATTTTAAGGTAATTATTAAAAAAATTATAAAATTTAATTTAATAAAATTCATAAAAGTTTTCTATTAAGTTATGGTTTTACCTAGTTTTTATTAAATCATAAAAACTTTATATGAAAACAATTAAACAAAAAAAATCCAACAAATGGCATTTCACATTCGTGCCTCTATCTTGACAGTCTTCTTTTTATTGAAACATCTCTATTCTACACAATTCTCACCTTTCAAAACATCTCTTTAAATTTTTTTGAGTTTTTGTTTTCCTCTAAATAATATTTATAAAACATTTTTAATTACTCAATTTTATTGAAAAATATAAAATATATCATAATTTGTATGGACCTACATCATTATGTTATAAAAAATTGTCAAGTTTCATATTAAAAACACAATTTTGTATAAAAAATTTGGGCCTTCTTATTGTGTTATATGAAATGATTCATCTCTAATATAAAATTATAGATTTTCGATGTCACCATCTCACTCTATTTATCCTTACACTCAAATAAAACTAGAAATAAAATAATATTTGATACATGTTGTGCTTTGGCTATGCCAAATTTTTATTATTGCTTTATTGAATCTCCATGGTCTTGAGAGTGCTATGGAGTTCCTCCCTTTCATATCAACATCAAAATCCTCACAAACACTCCACACAAAAAAAAAACTACTTTTTCCAAAGAACTAGTTTCAGTGATGAATATACCAAGATGAAAAAAAAAATAGATAATAAAAATAAATGCCACAATTATATGTAGATAGAACCTTTTAATTAAAAAATAAAAGAAAACTTATCAATATTACACAAAACTTACAATTTTTATATAGAATGAGGAGTATTTATAACTCATTGTACAATTATACTTTAAAAATGAAATATTGTCTAACAAACTAAATATTCAGTAACAAACTAAATATCTATACAAATACAAGAAAATCAAAATATGATTAAAATATAAATCTATCTTATATGTCCAATGGACAATATTTCTTTCATGTTATGTCAAAGATCATTGCTTTTGTTTACCATGATGATTTATAAATAAATAGATAGGATATGATGTTAGCAAGAGTCAAATGTGCATATACAAATCATATAAGTTAAAGATAGGTTAAAATTGATATTTCTAACTATTAAATATGAAATTTATATGTCTACACTTAGTTACCAACTTCAAACATTAAATAGTCTGTTAAATATTTAAGGACAAAAGAAACTTTCCAAATCTTATAAACCATTAGCAATTCATCATTCTCAAGAAATTCACCAATTAAGACAAAGTGGTGGATTCAAATCGTATAAACTACACACCTCATTTTAGAGCTCATTGTAGATTAAAATGATAGAAACAAAAGAGGTGAAAAAGAATATTTTCTTGTTATTTCTCAAAGTAAAATGTAGTGTTCGATATGGCTTTGAAATTAACCAAATATTATCAAGATTTTTCATTCAAAGTTAACAGTTTCCATAAGTAAATTGTAATCATGATTATTTTGTTGAAAAAATGCTCTAATTTAAATATACACTTAATCATCAATTATATATAATTTATAATATAAATAAAAATATCTATATCTATATGATTTTAATATTCTCTATATTTTATAATTAAAAAAAAATGTATGTATAATCAACCTATTTTACTACATATTACTGCTTAATTGTAAATTTTCCAATCAGACTTTCTAGTGAAAACATTCTTTCATTTTAAATTTAAATACTCATTAGCAAAGGATAAAACTCTCCCTTGATGATGAGATGTCCATTCACTTTCACATTAAAGTTAAAGATAAAAATAGAGAAATAATAGTTAGGATTTTATATTTGATTTATCAAATTATTTTTGGGATGATAAATTAGATGATTTTTTATTATTTTTTTAATATTTATAATTATTTTTATTAAATACTATTTTATCTTTTATTATTGTTATTTTTATATGGTGTTAATTAGTTTTTTTTTTTTTTTAAATATTTTTCATATATTAAATTACTTTGTTAATTTTTTTCTATTTTGTCTAAATGACTCTTTAGAATGTGATTATATTTACTAATTTTCTATATAATTAATTTATATAATGTATTATATTATTTTTATTTTTTATTTTTTAACTACGTATCAATTTTAACTAGAACCAAAACAAATTTGAGATCACAACAAGAGACCTAATCTTCTGAAAAGAAATGCTGAAAAATAACATAAATATTCTTAACCTTGAAAACCTTTACCACTAAAAGAAAATACAAACTTAAAAAACAAAAACCAAACTTAGTTTTAACAACTAATCCCACTACAAAACAGAGAAAAGAAAGCTTTCAACAAAAAATTTAAAGACATTTCAAATATATTGTACAAACTTATTAGTAACATTATATGAACTTGTATTACAAAATCTATTTTATTAATAGATGGGAAAAATTTTCAATTTAAAAAAATAAGAAAAAAAAAAGAAACAAGAAAAAAAAACCACCATAAAGATGGATAGTCTTTATAATTTCTTTAATCATTCTCTTTAATTCATAGTTCAATTTCAGAATTTTCCTTTCAATATTAATTTCAAAAGTTTAAATAGATACATTCTTTTACTTAACAATTATAAATTATTAAGAGAAAAATTTCAACAACTTAATTCTTGTATTTTATTTTTATTTAATTAGAAGAAAGATTTCAATAACTTAATTCTTATATTTTAATTTTATTTCTTTTTTTCTTATAAATTTGTATTTGAAATATACTTTTCTTAATACTATGTTTATTTTTAAACATTAATATATATTGATATATTTAAATTTTATAAAATATTAATATTAAAAAATAATTTGGTAATATAAAAATCAAATAATATAATGTGTGGAGGAGAAGTGAGGAGAGGTTAATTGGGAGTGCATAAGTATTTTTTTAAGGTGGATCTATTGACAACGTTAATATTTAGTACGATTTAAATCTCCCAACACACTATTCATATATATAATGGTTTTTTACACATTTATTTTTAAATTATATTAATAAAAGATATTTAATTATATTGATTTTTTTTAACAGTTTTTGTAACCAAAAATAGCAATTAATATTGTCAAACAAATCACAATTATTAGATGGTTATCATATCATGTAGATTTTTCTTTGTATATAATTGTTATTACAATTCGCTATTTTAACAGTGCATCAAACATAATGAGAAAACCCTTGTGGTGTACATTCGATGGATCACCATTATAGAAAGAAAAAGGAAAGATACATAAACCATTTTTTTTATAATATATTTTGCTAAGATATATTCCATGTCTTTATTGGCTTGAAGAGTTTCAAAACTTTCTTGTAAAAGTCATTTTGTTCACATTTATTGAAACATTTTGTCAAGTAATTCATGTGGTTTGTATAGGTCATGTTTATAATCTTACCTGTGTACGACGATGCCCTAACCAAGTATAAAGTCCATGAAAAAAATCTTTTATTTTGTATATATAATTTTGTTTGGCAGCTTTGGCAAATGTGATCCCCAGATTTTATAGGGTGCAGATAAGGCACAACTGTACAGCAGTAGAATGATGCAGTTGTACGACAGTTTTAAAAAAAATTGAAAAATATATTGATTCTCTAGTATAGCATAGCACAACTTGGTTTACAAGATTATAACAAATTTTGTTTTCATTTACCTCTAGGCTCCACCAGGGTAGCATAGCACATTCCTCTTTTATGTAAGGATTTCTTTTACCCTACATCTGCTAAGTCAAAGATATATTAAATATCTTGCTTTTTTGTAATCAAATTCATTAAGGGCAATTTGGCTAGTTTTGTTTTTGTTAGTTGCTTGTGAAGGAGACATATAGGGTTCAAAACCTATTGGGAGGTATATATTTTGGTAAAAATTTATTTTGATTTTATTTGTAAAGGGAGTTATAAGTGGTGAAAAAGTTAATTTTTGGTACAATAAGGATATAATTATTTTATATTTTTACAAGTCTTAGAATTTTTGTAATCAGAATCTATCTAGTGGGTCAAGGCAAAATCCCAATAATTTTTCTTGATTATCTTTTTGATAGCCCCATGGTAAAAATTGTAAACTTGATCTCTGAAAATGGTAGATTGTCACCTAAAAACTATAAATAATGAAGTAGGAACATGTAGAATACCCTCATTTTTAATGACTTATGGGAAATCACAAAGAAAGAGGCCACACTGGTACCAAATGAAGCCGAAAAATTGGTTGAATACTAGAAATGTGATAAGTGTGTACTTGCACTATTAAAAATATCTTACATTGAACAAATTATTATTTATATAGAGATGGTTAAAATTGGTGCATGGAAAGCCTGGAAAGCATTAAAGGATCTATATGACAAACACCTTGCCTATAAGAAGATTGATCACTTAATGCAGTTGCTTAATAATAAGCTTAGTATTGATGAAGATGTATTTGAATATCTCTCCTGCATGAAAATATTGAAATAAGAATATTGCATAACCGGTATAAAAATAAATGATGACATGTTGATTTCTATCACACTGAATGGCCTTAGTTCTACATACACCAATTTTGTTGAAATGCTACAGCTTAGTGATAAGCTTAATGGTGCCACATTTGACTCTATTTTTGAGTTGTTGACTCAGCATGAGTGATAGTTTGTAAAAAATAAGAGTACACCTACTAAATAGGCTCACTATACAAAAAACAAGTCTCATCATAGATATTATCGTCATGTACATCTACATTTTCATAAGCATTCTTTGAAACACTCTCTGAATCATTCTCTAAGACACTCTCCACACCATTCTAAACAATCTCCACAGCATTCCCATTGGCACTCTCCAAGATTTTATAAATGCAAACATCACCATAGGCATTTTTTTTACTCATGTGGTTCTTTCAATGATTCAGTTTCTTCTAGATCTCATCGGCACAAGAAAGATCCAAAATGTTTCAAATGTGGTGGTATTGGACATCTTGCAGATGTATGTCCTTCTCGATGACCCCGCTCTCTACATAAAAAAAAGTTGAGGCAAATTATGTGGATCATTATAGTAGTAGATAGTTTTGTTACTCTAGCTATTCCATTTATTCTAACACTTCCTCTGATAAGGAGGAGTCTTATATGGCCGAGGTCTATAATCCTTATGGACCTAACAACTTATTTTGAGTGATCAGTGATTCCTCTGTCTTGTGTGAACTACTAGGCTCAAGACTGGGATCTATTATAATAGTAGTTTTTTGGATTGTGTTCATGTTTTCAACTCTATTTTCATCTTTTTATATCTGATATTCATGGCATGGAGCAAATAAGATAGTTTGATTTTGTTTCTCACATTGCACAATTTTTCACCTCTCCCTTGATATGGAGAGAAGATATAACATTGGTTGGTCTTCGATTAGTCATCAGTGACAGTATGAATTGACAGGGGTTGCTATCACCTTTAGTGTTGAAAAAAGATCATCAACATTTGTTGGACATTAAGGAGATGTGTTATACACAGTACTGGTTGGTCACTTTGATGGGCTTTTGGGTGGAGCCTTATATGGATTGATGTAGTCGGACAGGGTTTAATCATGTTCTACTATAGTACGATACAATGATCACAGGAGATAATCAAGATTTAATCATGTTCATTAACCTTATTGCCACAACTCATAGGACAGTGTTCTATATGGAGCAACATTATTTTTTGTCAGTACCAGGGTGTACAATATACCAGTTATAGTTGTTTCAGAGTTTATTTGATGACTTCAGAGTCATTTCTCTAGTGTTTTTCTTATATACTGCTTTGGATCAAGGAGAGGTTTGTTGGGTCATTTGTGATCCAAAATATTAGTTAGTTTTTTATTTAATTATTTTTTTATCTTTTTTTTTATGGGTTGGTTGCACCCGTTGGTTGGTTTTTTATAACCAACTTCGTAAGCTTTTAAAATCTTACCTATGTACAAAAATAAATCATCGAACTACATTGAATATCATTTTTATTATTATTCCTCTATTACTCTCGATCATTCACATTTTGGGTATCATTCAAGGAGCTTGAACTTAACCAACACTCACAAACTATGTGGGCTCCACACTCTCCATGAATCACAAAATCCACATCAAAAAGTGATGAATATTATAAAAATTGTGATTGGTTGCCTAAATAAAGTCAAAGGGTTTGTGAATGTTGGATAAGCTTGCTCCTTAAAGGATGGTGGAAAGATTCAGATGTCTACCTTTAAATATACAAATGATCTCCACTTTAATATCTCCAATGGTGTTTTTAATAACTCTACCTTCTTATGTTTTACTAATATCTTGGTATTCTTTACACTTAGTTTTCTTGGAGGTCTTTTCCCATCCTTAGTGTGGGCACCCAATAAGTAGTTGTTAGTTGATATTTTCTCATGTTAAATAAATTGATTCCGATCATTAATTTAGCAAGACACACAAGTATATTTAGAGAGCACATATTAGCTGTGAATGAGTACTTGACCCACAATGGAAATCAATGGTGTAAAATAAGACATTTATTAAACAACCATGCATCATGTACATATAAAGTTACTATTACACTTCGCTGTTTTAAAAACATATCGAGCATAACAAGAGCATCTTTGTCATGTTTGATCGTTAGATCAATATTAAAAAAAAAGACAAAGGAAGGATACTCAAAATCTATTTTGATTTTATAATTTTGGTTAGGGTATGTTCAATGTGGCTTCATTGGTGTGAAGAGTCAAGACCTTATTATAAAACCCAGTTTGTTCATATTTCATTAAGACATTTTTCAAACATTTTGCATGGCTTGTGCATTACATGCCCACAACTTTGTAAACATGTCTATTACATATTTCATGCTATTGTATTCGACAAAATCTGTAACAAATTATTGGTTTGATGGATGTTATCACCTTGTTCAAAATGTTGATTTGGGGCATCATTAAAGGGTGCTACCAAGATTCAAGAGTATAATTTTAATTCTGATAATGGTTTCCACTTCAATATCTATGACGACACTTTCAATAACCCTGCTTTCTACTTTTTTCACTTGTTATTTTGACATTTTGTAAGATCATGTTTCTTCGAAGCCTTTTCATGCCTTTAGTATGTGCACCCAAATGATAAATGTGGTAATTGATACCGACTCATACAAAAATAATTTGATAACAATCATTAATAATAAACACACAAATATAATTGAAGGAACACATATTAATTTTGAATGTATGTCTTAAAATTATATCATCATAAGATAATTTATCAATTTTAAGAAAAAAACACTTATCTATTATTATAGGCCATTATCAACCTTTATTTTATACTTTCAAATACCATAATTATAAAGTTAAAATATGCTCATATAACATACATTATGAAAAACCATATAAATAAAATAGACCTCACAACAACAATCTATATTAATACTTTTTATTTATAATGTGTACTCTCTTGTACTATATTACATATCTGAAACTTTCTCCCATCGCTATCAATCTAACTATTACAACTTTCGATATAATTACTAATATTAAAACAAATTTATAACCACCTACACAATGTGTACAGTACACCTAACTACACATGGTTCTTAACATCACTGTATAATATTATATCTTTAAATGCTGGTTAGAATATATTAATCTTCTAAACATTGCATTATGTAATGCAAACAAATATTATGTCTCAAGTGAGAGTTAAGATATATCCGGCGAAACATGAAATGGACTTTTTATTGGTTGGTAAACCGGGTCCAAAATTTTAAATGTGACTTTAAGTTGTAAATCCATAAATAATTGCTATGCAGGGTCCATATTAAAAGACATTGACCCACATAACATTATGCCTATAGTAGTAGTTGAAATAGTGTTTTTTTTTTTTTTTTTAAATTATTAAATATAATTAAAGTGTGGTGGGGAGAAAAATGTTTTCAAATATTTATTTTTTAGTGTACAATATGTGTCTTATAGGATATGGTATTACATGAAATACTTTGTTATTATTATTCATTATCAACACTCAACACATGTTAAAAAATTTCATCATTTACATGTTTTTTATTGTTTTGCTTTTTCTTTTAAAGATTTGAGTTTGGTATTTTTGTAACATGAACTAACATAAGTTATAAAGTAGATCTTATCCATGCATAAAAAATATTGTAATATGAATTTGAGCCACTCATCAGATGTAAAGCCCTGTCACAATCAAACCAACACATAACATTCTCATCCACCTTTAATAATTTAGAAAATGACTAATCAAAAAAAAAAAAAAAAAAAATGATAAAATTGAAATATAATAATTTAAAATATCAATGACACTTAACCTTAAATTTGATATCTGCTTGATTATTATAAATTTTTCCTTTTGATATACAAAAATTATAATATATTAATATAAAATAAGATTTGAATCTAAATTAAATTTATATTTCATAAACTAATAATTTTTTTTAAAATAAAATAATAATCATTAATCAATATGACACTAGTGTTATAACTTAAAAATATAATTAGTTATAATTGGATTTCAATTGGAATAGCCTCCTGTGATCATCTAATTAACAAAGTTGGTAGAACAATTATTTGCCTTTCAATTGGATACCACAGTCATGTTTGCTGCATTAGAATCTGTCTAATTAACAATTCTTTGCCATTAAATGCACAATCTGGATACCACAGTCATTTATGTTTTATAGTTCACCTAAATAAATATATATTTAAAATAATTGTATTCCTTTTGATTAGACATTTTCGATTAGCACAGGTGATTCTTGTAGTGAATGGACCACGTAGAACAATTCTTTGCCTTACAATTGGATACCAGTCATTTTTGCTGCATGACAATCTGTCTAGAAATGTACATTTAATATTGTGGAGACCACAGTCCTTTTTGCCAATTTAAGAGGATTTTAAACGCCTTTTCTGCTTCTGAAATCCTTTCCTTATTCAGACAGGCATATGCAGTTAGTTATTTTGCTGCTGCAGAAGGGCCAAAAAGAAACAAAAGAAAAATGGGTAGAGCTCCTGACTGTCAAAAATTAGACCTGAAGAAAGGGCCTTGGACCCCCATTGAAGATAAAATTCTTTTGGAGTATATTCGGAAAAATGGCCATGGAAACTGGCGGGCTGTTCCCAAGCTAGCTGGTTTGTATATAATATATATGTCTTGCAATGATTTCGTTTCTAGCAAATAAAATCATTTGCGTTTGATGAATATTCATTTGAATACTCATCGGATAATGAAGTATACACACAGATTTTGTTACTAACTTTAGATGATTCTTCTCGCCGAAAAGAAAAAAATTGATGTACTGTGAGACTCTGAATTTATGTATATATATTGTGAATATATACAATGTGTATGTGTACAGGACTTCTTCGGTGTGGGAAGAGTTGCCGCCTGCGTTGGACTAATTACCTGAGATCTGATATTAAGCGAGGCCCATTTGCACCAGAAGAAGAAAATTGTATTATTCGCCTGCCTGCAATTTTAGGCAACAGGTACAAAATGTATTAATTAGTTTTTAATTTTAAAGCTACTTGTTAATAGGTGTTTTTTATTTTATTGATTTATTTTAATTTCAGATCTGATACAATAGAAAACCACCAACTTGAAAAACAATCCAAATAATATCTTTACGATTTTTCAATCCTATAATTTCACTCTCTCATCTATTTTATAACCAAAATAAAACCTTACGAAAGTACTTATATTTTTCCACCACCTTTAAAAATATTTCCTTTGATAATAATGTTAATTTTTTAATAGGGTGGATCATAATCAAATATTATTACATTTGACTAATTATTTTATTAACAGTTCATGGTTAGAGGTTCTTTAAATATTACTTTTAATATAACAATTTAAAAGTGTTTTTCTATAAAGTGGATCATAATA
The DNA here is from genome assembly GCA_037957365.1 of Torreya grandis. Taxonomy (NCBI): domain Eukaryota; kingdom Viridiplantae; phylum Streptophyta; class Pinopsida; order Cupressales; family Taxaceae; genus Torreya; species Torreya grandis. Next base: position 936,076 of record JARHVA010001871.1, read on the forward strand.
AAGTATTGTTATTTTTAAATTATTTATTTTATTCATGGTTTATGTGTCTTTTAATGTAACTATTTAAAGGTAACCGATGCACTAAAAGCTTTTATTATAAAGATTTTAAATAAATAATAAACACTTCTCACAGCTCAATAAATATAGACTTTCACTCAGAAATAATTTACATTTAAAATTGAAGCAAGATACACAACCCAAAAAAATAGAATAAAAGTTTTTTCATTTATTTTTCCTTCATTTAAGCAATAAAATTGATTTTGTACAATTTTTTTTTAAATTTTATGTAAACGTGCTTTTTCAATAATAAATTATTTTAAATCAATTTAAAAATATAAAAAATAATAATTATTTGTTTTAAAATAAATTAATTTTAATTTATTGGTATTGTATGATTTAATTCTTTTTTATAATGCTTAGCAACATTTATGTGACATTCTTTTCTTTGATGTTGAGGGGATTAAGAATTTGATCTCAAAATTTCAAATTTTAAATTTTTGCAACAATTTTAAAGAAGATATATGCAAGTTGTTCTTGGGTGTTTATATGCTTCAATTCAATATATTCCTTCTAAACCAAATCTTGATTGAAGTGGTAATTCAAATCAAGAAGCTTTGACTTGTTGTGATGGATTAGATTCTTTACAAATTTAATATCACTCACATTATCATAAAAAATCATTGTAGGTTGATTTTGTTTCTCCCCAATTTATTCTATAACTTTTTAGAGCCATAATTTTTGTCTTTGTTCATGTAACTGTAATATATTGTGCTTTTGTAGATGAAAGGACAACTAAAATTTTATTCTTTGAGCTCCATGTAACCAAACCCAAACCAAATGGAAAAAATATATCAAAGTTGACTTCTAATCAACCAAATTACCTTTCCAATCAAAATCACAAAAACCATCATACTCAAAGTTTTTAGAAGCATAATAATGAATACCTAAATTAATATTACCTTTCATATACCTCAATATCCTCTTGGCTACCTTCATATGAATCTTGAATGGCTCAAACATATACCTAGAAACAAGATAAACTAAATACATGGTTGCTTTTGATGTTAGTGTTGTCACTTTCACTCTTTTTGATCTTCAATTTTGAGGTAAAATTTTTCTTCTTCAAATATGTCTCTTAATCTTTCTTCATAAGACACAAAAGATCTAAATAAATGATTAAACTCAAAAATAATCAAAACTTTACTTTCTTCAAAACATAATTCCAATTTTCTTCACAATGTTCACCACAACCTCTTTATTCAACATTTCTCAACAATTATACACTTCTCACAATTTAACAAAGACAAACTTTCACTAAAAAAATAACTTATAGCCAAAACTGAAACACCATACACAGTGCAAAAAAACCCATACCATTAATCTTTTAATTGATTTTCTAATCGTTCCACTCAATCAATTTAATCTACTACGATATTTTTATAAAATTACATATGAACATACTTTCCCAAGTAAAGAAATCAATCTTAAAAAATATAAATTAATTGCTTTAAAACAAACTAATTGAATCTATTGCTATTGTATGGCTTTATTATTTTATTAAAATAGATTAGAAAACTGTACTCAGCAGCACGTACCAAACATGTTACAGTCTTAATATATTTGAACTCTGCAGGTGGTCTACAATAGCTTCCCAGCTGCCAGGGAGAACCGACAATGAGATCAAGAATTTCTGGAACACCCATCTGAAGAAAAAGCTGTTACGAATGGGATTGGATCCATCCACCCATACACCCAGATCTGAGACAAACAATGCAAAAGGGTCACAAGGATTTCAGTCCTCAGCAATGACAAGGCACATGTCACAGTGGGAAATTGCAAGGCTTGAAGCTGAAGCAAGGCTTTCAAGAGAATCAATTTTATCATCTTCATCTAATAAGTTCATGGGAAATGGTAATGCAGAGGCCAATGCCAAGGCACCCACTGACATTTTTTTGAAGCTATGGAGCTCGGAAGCAGGCAAGGCCTTCAGGAAGGAGGCTATTATTAATAACAGTAACAATGAAGTAGATCATGCTACAACTTCCCAGTTAACCTTTTGCAGCGTTGATCAACTTAACATTGATATTGGGGAGGCTAATATGACCGGCGTGCATGCAGAAACCAATAATTGCACCTATGAGTTAACCTATGGTCATGTTGATCATAACCATGAGATACAGAGCTTAACAGACCTACTCTTAGAATTTTTTGATAACAGTACTGCTAATGATAACAACAACATAAGCTGCATGATGACAAAATTAAGTACAAGTTTTCAGCAGCAGTCAGCTTGGCCATGGCAAGAATCATGACTAGATGAGAACAAGGATGACTGGAACAATGTTTTAAACTGCCAGAGAATTCAATTTAGATAAAATGTTCATATATACTGACAGATCGACTGGATAATCTTTCAAGATTCTATTGATTCCAAAGAGTCGTGTGTTGATGGTTGATAATTTTATTTAAGTTTTAAAAAATTAATTAATGTTGATTACATCTTTATGATTTCAGCCCTCTGTCTAAAATGTGGACAGTTCGCCTGCCGGATGACAAAGACAGTTGATAAAGTATGAGATTGTTCTATCGCTGTCAACCGAAAAAGGACCCTTGTCTCATCACGGGATGACAAACACTTGATAAGAAATCTACCTCTCTTTGATAACTCCACAGATTTATACATTCAGTGTGTTTCATTTCTTCTTCAAAATTGTCAGTGCTTGTCCTTCAAGTGCATTCACTTCATGGATATAAATTCAAAGGCTTGAATGCATTGTTGATATATTTATGTTACATGTTGTGACATCGATTAGAGCGAGAAGAAGTAGGGAAGAACTGACTCTCCCTATAATTCCATTCAGGGTATGTTTTATTCTACCATTCAAGTAGGATTTATATGTACATGTTGTTCCTTGTATAATCATCCAGAGATGCGGAGCCTGTGTGTTTTTTTGGCATCGTTCTTCAAAAATGTTGAAGGCTATTCATTGGTTACATGACAGCTCACTTGGCACTGGGTCAATTGTACACTCTACATATGTATTGGTGATTGTGTGTTGAGAATCTATAAATTGTGATCCTACTATGTGTAGGCTGAGTATCATGTCAAAATGATTCCAGTTATGGTTGGTATCAAAGACACAAATCCCAAGCATGTCGATGTCATCTTTGTTACAATTAATTGATAGGTGCATGTTGGACAGCAGTTCACACTTATGCATTTCCATTTTTATTTGTATATTTTTTTGAGTGTTACTAGCATCTTTGTTTGATTCAGCATTGGTGTGTTCTTCTATAGAGATCCAATCAATATGCCATGGAACATATAAATCATTGATTTGTTCCAAATGTGTAACGACATCCCACCTAGTTAAACAAATGTCCATTGTAATGTTATTTGAGATGTTAATATATTCGCAACATAGATGAACATAAACTACAAGATAGAATCTAGTATCTCATCTGGGCTGCACACAAACAACATTATAATGCAAATTCAAGCCACTCATGGATATGGAACCCTGTCACAAGCAAAGCAACATTCATGACATCATCATCCACTCTTAACAATAGAAAATGACCAATCAAATATTTTTCCACCTTACAAGCTACATACCCCTTTCTAATGTGTCCAAGTCATGTAAATCCAACAACTGGCTTAAATCTGGGTCTGTTGTATGGTATGGACTCTATGGTGTCTGATATCACATGAAATACCCTATCATTTCCCCTCATCATCACCACCCATCTCACCTTGAAATATTTCACCACTTGTATGTTTTTTATTGCCTTTCCCTTTCTTCTAAGGATCTGATTTTGGTGTTTCTATATGTTTTTAAGTCATATTTAATTGCTCTAGATGTTAATATATTCACAACATGGATGAACATAAGTCTTGTCCCCATATAAACAACATTGTAATGCAGATTCAAGCCACTCATCAGATGTGGATCCCTATCACAATCAAACTAGTGCTCATGATGTCCTCATCCATCCTTAACAATAGAAAACATCCAATTAGATATGTTGCTACCTTGTAAGCTACATACCCATTTTCAATGTGGGCAAGTCGTGTAAATCTAATAGTTGGCCTAAAATCAGCTCGTGTATGATATGGGCTCTATGGTGTCTGATATCACATGAAACACCATGTCATTTTCCCTCACCATCACCACTCATCTCACCTTGAAATTTGAATTGCCTAACCCTTCCCCACCACTTTACTATTGCTCAAGCTCTTCATGAAACAAAATGTCTCCCACCCACACAACTCATTACCATGTCATATTAAGGAATACACAATCTCATTATGTACTAATCACCTCCAAAAGAAATATATGATTATTGTTTCTTATTGTTGTGTGCACAATAGATGAGACGAGGTCAACGGTCATGGGTTTCAAGTGAAGTATGACTACCGATTTTCACTCTTTAATTTTACAAAGCTGTATTATTTTTGACATTTCAGGGATCAATTGTACTTCAAGGTTCTTCACAGAGGTGGGGTAAATATAAGCAATAGGTCGTATTAGATGAAAAAATAATAGTGTGTGTCAAGTGTCTTCTCCACACATCATTGCCCGATCGCCAAAGGGGTCGAAGGACTTGTCATGTCATAAACAACATAATTGCCAAATATTTTTATGACAAGTGTGATCTTAAACTACATATAGTAGGCATAATAGCTTCTACATTTGGTTTGGCCAACATAGTATTGTGTGTTGTACTCTCCCCATTTGTATAGTTTATTCTCCTCAATGGGGAGGCATGTTTTATGATGCCTCAAACAACAGTAAGGAAACATATTATGTCTTAACAATACAATGTTATATAAGGAAATGTCATTTATAGTGTATACACGATATTATCTAAGGAATATCAATAAAAAATATGTGACTTGAGGAATATATGGCATATATGGGGTATATCTGCTATGCAACACATATTTAGATCAATGGGAAGCTGCGAATGGACATTTTTATAGTGAGATATTATGTAATAATTTATAATATTATTATATATAATATAATATTTATGTCCATTCAATAGACACATCGGTGAAACACTTGATTTATATCAGTGACCTATTTATAATGCCAAAGACAATCCAATATTTAGGAGAACAACTATGGGCTTTAGATCCCTTTTGTAAAGAATTATGGATGTATGGGAACATCGATATACCAAAATAATGATTTTATAAGTGAAAGAGAAGAAGCAACATTTTGATTATCAATTCAATGAAACCATAATTTTGATTTTAGGAAGAAGCAATATCTCAACTATCATTTCGGTAAAACCTAAATTATGATTTTCTGAGTGAAAAGGAAGAAGCAATTTCTCAACTATCAATTCGATAAAATAAAAATTATGATTTTCTGAGTGAAAAGGAAGAAGCAACATCTTGACTATCAGTTTGATAAGACCAAAATTATGATTTTCTAAGGGAAAATGAATAAGCAACATATTGATTTTCTAGAGAGTCTTTAGAAGTGTTGTCAAAATACAAATATATTTCCCTCACATTTCACAAGCTTAACTAGGATACATTCAAAGTGAAAATAATACATGCAGATTAGACAAATTTATATGCACTATGAAATAGGTGTAAAAATGCTAAGTTATGGGATTGGAAGACCACTAGGGTCCTATTTCAGTTACTTATTACGTTGGTGGTGTTGTATGGTTGCGAGGTATGGGCTAGTGGAACATTAAGATTAAAATGGAGACAAATAGAAAGGATTCAAAAGTGGTTAATCACAAAAAACTTCAAAATTAAGGCTTCAATTCCTTATGAAATCATCATTGCAGAAACAAAAAAATCCTTGCTAGAGGCAATTTTATGGGCAAGTTACTTTGTTATCAAAAAAAATAGAAAACATGAGGATTGTTAGCTGGCCCAAGGATGCAAGAGACGAAGAGTTTCACAAATGGAAGAAAATATGGATGAAACAAACTTAAAAATGAATGAGTAGGTGGGACATCAGCCTAAATAAATACCTACTTTAACAAATACATAAAATTTTATGTGAACGAAAAGTTTGTAACAATGATGTGGAGGAAGAAATTAAATAGGAAACAACAACAGTATATTATAGAGTCCAACACAGCTTATGATCATTGTGAAAAAGTTTATATAGGTGTAGATACTAAAATATTGTCTTCAATACTTGATAATGATAAACTTAAACACATTTACCACACATGGATTGAGAACCCAAACAAGGTCCTCATTCACGATCCTCTCTCACTTGTAAGGTATCTTATGAGTCAACCCTTTTTTTCTAATGTTATACACATACAAGAACCTCAGTATCTATTTTAAACCTAATAAATATCCTAACACAGACATCTCCAAACTCTTAGATTAGTACATATATAAATGAGTTACTTGTGATAGTTATAATCATTATCATTAATCAATAACGACCCATAGTGGTCAGAACTATCCCATTCCCAATAATGACTTTTTTATAAAATCAAACCCATCCTTAGGGTTGGTCCATCATCCTAACTTGTCGGTGGTGTGAGGAATTGCTCAAATAGATCTGTATATAAAAAAATCAAGGTCATTCAAAAGGATCATCTAATACTTATCTGTGATACATCCATACATTATTGTAAACTAAGCAAATATGTCATGACCTTCCCATTTTGAATATATATCAATAGGAGCAGTCATAAGCCAAGTCTAAAGCAATTAAAATCTAGGTCAAATCAAGTATTTTTAAGTACCAAATATGATCATCAGTTGCATACACATAGCAAAAGAGAAAAATTACATGATCACACTAGGTGGGAGAAGTAAGTGTGGCTTGATTTCCCTGCTTGGTGTATTGGATACATAAGCAAAAACTAATCATCAGGCATGGGTGATTAGGGCTAGTGCAATGCAATACACTTATCCCATTTTTTTCAGGCTTCTAGACATCAAAAGTGCATCTAAGATTTCAAGGTGAAGGAAGTTGATTTCTAGATCTATGTGCATCATAAAGGTTTGAGATCATAAACATAAACAAGAAAAGATAGTTACAGGTGACCGTATAGTCACTATGCTACACTTTTGCACATGTCAACATTGAATAACAGGTAATTATCAATTGTTAATATTGATTTGATCTTGTATAACTGACCTAATGCAAATAGTAGATGAGTATCATGACTGAACAAAATAGAGGCATGCTTATCATTGAATTCCACTTTTATAATACAATCACTATTAGATAGTCAAGCAAAAGAGCTCAGTATTGTGATCTCTTTAGTACTTTCCATATTTAGCACATGACCTTATCAAATAAGAAAAATTCAATTATTAATGATTTACAAAATCGGATGTATACTTGAATGTCATATCTATTAACCCAAATTATATTTCAAAATTCTATTTTAATTAGATTAATATCACCTATTAATCTAAATTAGGATAAAACAATAAAGGATGAAACTAATTGGAGGAAAATCTCATCATAGCTTAACTAAGGACTAGCTCCTATAGGCTCATATGTGAGACGCGCAAAAGGAAGTCACCTAAGGAACAATGAGATGAGAGGGTATGTTTATTGTGCACCACATGGTTGATTGAAATGAAGTAATGTTTCATCTTTGAATGTCTGATATACGTAAACATTCGATCCAAATATGTGGAAACACTAAGAGTTGGTTCTATGGTATAACCAATTGAGGAAAATAGAATAAAAGTGTTGGGGTAAATGTTAACTCAAACATTTAAAAAGAGTAGCATCCTTATAAAGCACATAAATGGGCTAATGAGACTTTAAGTGGTTGGCACATTTGTTTTAATTGGTGGTTCAATAGATCATTTGGTCTCGTGGACATAATTAAAACCATTTCATTTCATATGAGTTCAATTCATTTAGTAGTATGATTTGTATCATGCCAAGGATTGGTCTTATTTTTGTTCCAAGATATTTGTGGGTACCTCCCAAAAATTGACATTGACTAGTAAAAAAAAGTAGATTAATCCAATCAGCGATAAAACATAGAAATCAAACTTAAATATTATTCTAATTCCAAGATAATAACGAAAATAATATGGCTTAGAAAGTGTTTCAAATTTTACTTGAATTGAAAACAATCCTCACAAGTTTAGAAAAATGAACCAAGTTTTTAGGGCAAGACAATAAGAACCTATAAAACTTTTAAAACGACCTAAGCACCTCTCAAAAACCATACACTCCACGTTTATGGTAGACAACAACATGAATAATCTAATTTGATCAATGCATTCGTCAGATTTAGGGCTTTAAAAACCTCGATATGTTTTTGAATCTTCACTTTGATCCTTGGGAATTTATTCTTCTTATTCAAACCTAATTGGGCAACAAAACTTAAAAATTGTAAGGAAAATGATTTATTTTAGAAATTTTGCTTAGGGTTGATGATGTTGTAGAGTATTAACTACTTATCAAGCCCCTCAATGGTATACAATAATAGTCACAACACACTAAGTAAAAATGTAATTCAACTAGGGAATCTAGTGATGATGCAATGTATATCTACTATGACTTTTAGCATTACAATGAATTCTTGATTTTTGTCAAAACTTAGTAGTAAATGTTAGAGGTTCTTCAAATTAATTTATATTCTTGAATTCCTTCTTTATATGTTTGTATTGATTGCTTGTGTTCATTCATTGTGTCATTATCCTAAACGCACTAATCCATTTGGGTATCTATAGAGATTTTGACATCAAATTATGAACCTATTGGCATGCAAGCTAACACACAATAGGCAAAAGAGTGAACAAAATGAGACACAAACCCTTGGGGAAACATAATAGATGAAAAATACCTATATCTCTAAAAACATACATTGTACATTTATTTGAGAATCACTATAAATAGTGGAGGATATGGAAGGAGGAGAGAGAAGGGAAAAAGAAACATGAAAATAAGGGGAGAAAAATAAGGAACATGTAAAATGAATCAATAAGAGCCTAATCTAAACCAATAATCGATAAACACAAGAGTACCTTAAAATAATGTAACTTATCGACCAATAAATAGATATGGACTATTTTTAAGTGTCTACATAATGCCTCACTATTATGTTTGTATGTACATACATATCAAATCAAAACACAAAGAGGATTGTTATAAAAAAAATTGACTCCTATGGATCTCACAACAAACTCCAATACACCTGTGAAACCTGCAAGTAAATTTATGCATTGATAAGTGCCATAAAAATAATATGCTAATACAAGAATCCTTGATGAAAGCCCATGGTTGATGGGAAGGTCAATCCTCATGCTTCTACCCTAGAAATTGAATTATTCTTAATCATATTTCAAATTGGATCAAATTCATTTATGGCTAGAACTCCCTGGGCTCCCTCCTACATTCTGGATAGACTAGATCCTGAAAAGTATTACAAAAAAATTTGGTATGCTTGTGATCATTAATCCTGCTTCACCCTCTTTCAAAAGATTGATCTCAACTAGGTTTTGTGTGCTAGTCACTATAGACTAGACTCTTCCTAATTTTATTATGTTCAGGTCCATTCTGGGACCTTGGAACTAGGAAATTATGTTTGATAGAGATAAAGAAATTTTATCAAATTGCAAGAAATTTTGGCATCTCAATAATTGATGCATGGACATCCATGTTGTCTATAACAACAACCTCAACCTTAAGGAGCTTAATGATTATCAGGGGTTTTGGAAGTATGACAGGTAAATTCTAAATATTCCCCCTAATGAATTTTTTAGAAAAATCAAGATTCGATAAGATTTGAAATACATCCTAAGTTTGAACAATCTATGGAGCTTATCATAATTGGTTCTACTGGTTATGGTCTCTAGCGGTTGGTGTTTCTTCCTTACTATTGAGTTCTTTTTGTTTTCCCCATTGGTCTGTCTTCTTTTTTTGGGATCGGGTCTTTTTTGTGCTCGGGGGGACCCCCACATTTACTTGGTCTTGTTGGGGACTTTTGTTTGGCTATGCTTTACTCTTCAATAATTTGGGCCTACTAGCGTGCCCTATACTAGGTTCCTTTCCTACTCCTCTTGGCTTTGTCTTCTTTTTGTTCATTTTGGGGAGACCCAAGCCTCCCATTGTGCCCAGCCTCGATTCCACAATAGTCAAAGGTGGGTTCATCTTAATTTGAAGACTAAAAATGATAACACCTCATTTTGATACATGGCTTATTATTACAATTTTTGTAGCATGATTTTGTGCATATGAATCACTGGTTCATATTAGGTACTTATTGAAATTATTTCTTAATTTTTCACTTCTCCTTTCCTCTTCATGTGGCCCTATGCTTACTTTTTTATCCAAATTTTATTATGGTTTGGTGCATATGGATCCCCTAACTATATTTTCCTCTATCATTTATAGTCTTTGACCATTTTGAGAGGGGCTAAAAATATTTTGAAAGCTTTTGGCATGGTCAAAAATGGTTTGACCACTTTTGGCACTACTGAATGTTGTTGTTTTATTTTTATGGGCCCTTTTTCCCTTGTTCTCTCTTTTTTCATTATGTGGGCATGCTTTTTTATAATTTATCTATTTTCTTGTGTCAGATTGCAAGCCAATATGTCCCTAATTTGAATTTGAGAACTTTATATATAAAGCATCCTAAGGCATTTCAATAATAAGTAGTAAACACTAATACAAGTCTTAGGCACACAATCAAAGTTTTATTTTTGTTTATCAATACTTTAAGTGATTTCAAGGGTTTCTATTTTTGCATACTTGTACCAAAGAATACTATTGACCAATTTTTGGTCCTGGAGGCCAAAAATGGGCACCCCCTCCTTTTTATTTGTAAAGAGTCTTTCACATCCATGATTTGGCTAAGTCATCCCTTAGCTGCCTTGTGCAAAATACCCCCTGTTAGACCTGTTTCATTAAAAAGCAAAGTGTTTTGTCATTTTGCTTAGTCTAGTGCAAATCAGATTTGTGTAGGTACATTACTAGTCTACTTTTATAAGTAGAAGTGATTGAAGAACCTAAAATGGTCTAAGTAGTTTGCAAAAGGCAATGAATTTTCTTCAGAGGGAATTTTGACAGCTTGAAGGATGTTTGCAAAAAGTTTGAAGGGTATGTGCCCTTGTGGAGGGCACCTTGGTCAGTGGCAGGACCAAATCAAAAGTTTTGAAGGGGTATTTTGAGGTACAAAGTGCCCTTGTAGAGGGCACCTTGAGAAAGTGAAGAATGAAGACAAAAGGCCTGAAGGGAACATGCCCTTTGGGAAAAGAAGCAATTAAAAGAAAGAATTCCTTCAGACAATATGTCCAAAGGAATTCCTTTAGACATTTTGTCTGAAGGAAAGCACGGCAAAAAGCCAAAAACAAAGAAGGCCCGATAAGTCAAAGACAATCCAAGAAGAAGCCAAGGCAAAGGAGAAGGTAAGGAAGAGACAAAACATGAGCAAAGTAAAGAGTGGAAAAATAAAAATCATAGAACAATTCCAACAGTCGACAAGGTCAAAAGATAAAATCAATGACTACTCAGACCAAGACAAGTGGCATAGACAACTCAGCAAGGATAATTAATACCTTTGGTGAAATATATCTACCAAAAACTAATAAGATAGATTGGTTTTTGAACTATAAAGGAGAGCATCCCATGTTTTCATGATTCACCATTAATGCACAACCAGTTACACCCAGCATTGAAGAGAGCATGGTCCAACCACAACAACTTGGGGATGGCTTTATCAGTTGCCAGGAGTATCCCATGCTTTTGTAGGCCCAAGACAGCAAGGGTGGTGACTTGGACATCTACAACATGGCTCTCCCATACGTAGTTTGAAGAATACGGTAGTAGCATGGTCTTCTGGTCTCTGTAAAACTATTTAACTCAACATGGGTTTCCATTCCTTGATTTGTTAGCTACCTTATTTCCAGTTCTCTATATATTTGTAACTTCTCATTTGAGAAAATATCTCAGCTTGTATGGCGAAGCCCTGTAGGAATTTACATAGAATCAAGACATCATTTTTACCTCCATTTGAGTTTGCACTTTTGTATATGTCTATGGTTTTGTCTTGTGTTAAGTCATTTTATTTCATGCTTTCACAGAATGATTCCATCATGTCTAGTGTATTATGAGTTCGTCTTTTGCAAGTCAGTAAGAAGTGTCCATAGTAGAGTATAGGCACATGTGAACAGGCTACCATAGTATGTATTATAACACCTTTGGTAGTTATTCCTCCCTGTATCTCCATAGGACCCCTTTTTGAAACACTTATGTAAAAGAGTTTCTCGTGTCAAATGAAGTGTATATCAGCTTGTTCTTGGTTTAAAGTGTATGTCAAAGATGAGAAGACCAACCATTTTGGTGCATCACCACTTTATTTTAGGTTTTGTTTTCAGTATTTCTCTCCCTTTTCATCCCCCCCATTATTAGTAGTAGAAAATACAAGGCCTCGAGGTGCATCAAGGGGAGCTAGCCCCTAATATATAGATTCACCCTTCATGTTTTCCACCCACATCAAGAGGGATGTCTCCATTGTGTCATGTGGATGAAGAGAGTTGAGCCCCCCTTCAGAGGGTGCAATCCACCACATCAATAGCTTTTAACACACCTGATGGGACTAGTTTTTTATCCAAAGAGTTGAATAATTTTGGTTTGTTCTTCAACCAACTAGCCTTTGGAGGTTTTTCATCAACACCAATGGTGACTCTGAGTTGAATTAGTTGGTTAAGCAGTCCTAGTGCCATCACTAAATCACTTTGGTATGTATAATCTCATTGCTAAGTAGCATGGGCCTTATGTTCCTTCATATAGTTTTGATCAAGCTTAGGTTATTCATGGAATCACCTCAAGTAGCTCTCCTAATTTCCCTTCAACTAGTGTAAGGGAGATAATGTTGGATTTTTACAAGCAAGTGATGGAGATAGATTGGATGAGCAGAAAAGATATTAGTAAGAGCTTATGTACAAAGAGGAGTGTTTGTTCAGGCAAACTCAGACCTTGCAATCCATGAAGGAGGAACTAGCAAGATGGAGGAGCCCATTCATTCAAGGTAATCAGCCTTGTATGACTTTTACCATCCTAGAGCAGCCCCTTCCTACTCAAAAGAAAGTCCCCTCTTATATGCCAAATCCTTTCTACCAAATAGCCCTTGCTCACCAAATCCAATCTTCAAGCTCATCTGGTGCATTAATCACTCATGTTTTAATCCTTTGCATCTAGATTTCTAACACCAAAGGGCATTAGAACAGCCTCTCATGGAGACTAACCTTCTCAATTATTTATAATTTGGACCCTCTTTTGATGGGAATCACCCTATATCTTTTGGAAAGCAACATGTCTCTCTTGAAGCAGATCATCCTATGCATGAGTAGACCCTTCCCAGTTTCCCTCAACCTCCTCAAGTCTTTCAACATAGGAGTGCCTATCATGAACTAGCTCAGGACCTTAAAGAGGATAAAGTTGTTGTCTGTTCACAAGGGAAGAGTTCCAATCCCAAGGTCATGAGTTGGAAGCAAATAATGGAATCATGGGGTAGGAAAAAAGAGGAGGAGAGGCCTATTGATTTTGATAGAAGCCTTGAAGAAGATGAATCTGCTCCTACTCATCATGACGATGCTTGTGACCTCCAAGAAAGGCTCTTCCAAGAGAATATATCCTAGCAAATTACAAAGTTGGAATCTAGAGTGAGGTTCCTAAGCCAAAGTGTGATGGATGGTTTAGACCAAGCAGAAGATCCTACATCTGAACACACCCCATCTACACCCCTCTAAGAGAGTTATCAAGCCACAACTGATGTGGATGAAGTGATGTCCAAATGTAAATAAAATAATCATTTGATCCTAGCTCAAGGTTTGCCTCCTCTTCCACATGAGTTTAACCATCAGCCTTCCACTTCATCCCTTCTCAAGGAGGAACCTATTTTGAAAGAGGCAAGTGAAGAAGAGAGGATCCAATTTGTGGCTGATCAAGAAGCTCTCATGGATGACAATGAGGAGGAAATCATCATGGATGCTCCTTTTGAAGACATCACAATAATGGAAAAGACATAGGTCATGCATACATATAAATGTTCCAACTATATGAAGATGAGGTTGACAAACTTTATTTGTCAACAATGGACGATGAGGAATGTAAGCATGGTGAGCTCCCTCCCCCCTTGTTTGATGAACTTTCTTATTATTTTGATGAGGAGAATGACCATGCCATGGAACTTGAGTTGGAGGAGGATCAGGAGCATGTCTTTAACCAACTAGAGACTGTTATTTTTAGCAAAAAAGGAGAGGCATGTCCATCTTGATGAAAGCTTTGAAGAAGATAGCCTTGAGCAAGAAGGTGACATTTTTTAGGATGAGCAAGTAGTTTGTGATCTCATTTCAGACATCACAACAGTCACTTTTCTTCAAGAAATCCATGATGAAGCAGAAGATCAGTTTGATAGGCTCTTATATGAGGCAGAAGGGAACAAGTCAATCCTATTAGGTTGTGGAGCTAAAAGCTTCACTGATGCAGACATTGGAGGAGGTTGCTGAGTGTCACAGTCACCGACGTCGGTCAGGCCAATCGACATCAGTCAGGTGTAGACAAGAAGCTACCAACATCGGTCAGGGATCGACCGACGTCGGTCATCTCTAGGCAGACAGGGATCGACGTCAGTCACTTGTGCGGTTCTAGAACTACTAGTTCATGAACAGTTAGTTAACGAATCGGTTGTTTGCATGTTGAAAGGCTAATTTTAGTCTTGAGTTGTGGATCTAATTATTGTAATTGGATGTCTAATTATTGTTTGCTTGAGATCTATATAATAGACTCATGGGCTATATTGTAAAGTGTGCTAGTTAGAGTTGAGCTTGGTTAGTTCCTTCAGAGTGAAGAGAGCAAGGGTAGCTCCTCCTAGTTCCACAGGGGTGCCGAGTGTATATGATCAGGTAGAGCTACAGGTTGTGCAAGTTTTGGTAGAAGATCTATCAGGGTACTGGTTTGGAGAATCAGAAGGGTTTTTCATGTGTGTAGGATCTTGGTCGACAGGTGTGCAAGGCCACGTTTGGAGATCTACATGTGGTAAGTAAGGTCAGTTGATATGCAGGTGTGTGTGTGTGTGCGAGGTCAAAGGAGATCTGTGGGGTAGCAAGATCAAAGGTGACAGCAACACATCAAGGAGCAAGATCAGGTGAGATCTACTTGGAGTACGTTGTGTACTTAGAGTATGTGTGTATACTCAGACTTGGAATACATGGAGTACTTGTTATTGGCAGTAGTGATACTGACTGATGGTACTAGCAGTAGTGATACTGATTGATTGGAGGTGAATAGCAACTCTGTGCTTGAGTTGTTATTGGGACCGTAATTGAGAGAGTGAGCTCTTGAAGAGATTTACTGTTTATGCCCTAGAGGTGTGGGAGCCCTAGAGGTGTGTAAGGAAGAAGACTGTGGCATTTTCTTTGTTGTATTTCCTTCTGGAAGAGTATTAATACAATTGGGTATTGTCTCTCATATTTTGTGTTATTTCTGGATCCTAGTTACTTGTTACTTCTGGTTAAATTTCGCGTATAGTTGCTTGTACATGGTAATCAATTGTGCTTCCTAGGTCCTAATAGTGGAATCAGAGCATGTTTGTTGTTCTATATTCCTGACAAGTGGTATCAGAGCTAAGGTTGCAGGGAGCAGGTTTGTGTTTGATTACAGGTCACTCTCAAGGGTTTCTGATTGAGTGGGAGTAGAGAAATGGTAGAAGAAAGTACACTAAGAATGGAGGAATTGAAAAGCACGAATGGTCAATTACGGTGTTATGGAAAGAAAGAGCAGGTAAAGAAAAATTGTTGGTTGGTAAAAGATCAGCATGAAGGAACTGAAGAAGCAGATGTTGCAGGGGTTGTTGCACAGGATGCTCTGGGATGTTCCTTGGATAAAGTAGAATCTTGTTTTATAGATTTTGTTGCCTCTTTCCATGCAGCCCCAAATAGAGTATTTTTCCATGTTAAGGTCCATGGAGACTTTGGAAAGGTTTATTTAGGGGTTGGTGAGCCTTGTCAAAGTATTGACAAAGGGGAAGTGCGGCTGAAATTGTAGGCGGCCAACACATGGGTGTTGAAGGATGTCATGCAGGTCCTAGTTCTGAAGATGCGGCTAATTGCTTCAGGGAAGTTGGGTGATGAGAGATGCACAGTAACTCTCACAATGGATTATTGGAATGTTACCAAGGATGCACTTGAATTAGCATGTGGTAAGAAAGCAGATACTCTTTATCTACTTACTTGTATTACTGATTCTTCTTCTATTGTGAAGACGTGGCTTTGTAGGCTTGGTCACATGAGCAAGAAGGAGATGCATGTTCTTAAGAGGAATTCAGATGTGTTTGACAAACTTAAGAACTAGAAAGCCTTGGTGTTTATGGAGGAGATGATGGACAGAGATCAGTGGATGGGACTGGATATCTCTAAGTAGGGTAGTTTGGACAGGGTTTTGATGCAAAGAGAGCTTGCAGGTAAAAAGTCATCACTCACAGGAGAACACAGGTGCCAGCATCGGTCAGGAGGAACCGACATCAAACAGATAGGCACTGACATCGGTCATGTGCAGACAGGAAAAGTCAGTGGTGTCAGGAAAGTAGCGACCAATGTTGATAGGATAACCGGCGTCGATGACCAGGACAGTCGCATGGAACCGACGTCGATCGGATGCAGACTGTGTGGTGACCGAGGTCGATCACTGGAACGGATTTTGGGCAGACAGTAAGCTGTCAAGGAGTCTCAAATTCCCATGTGGAGGACTGAAAGGGTATGTAAGCCTCAAATTCATTATTCCTCTTCTTTATACTCGTTGCTCACTGCAGAGCAGGAAGGATCCAGAAAATAGTGGGAGCATGGCATGAATGAGGAATTTGATTCCTAGGATGTAGAACCAAATGGGAGATTTGGTAGGGTTACCAGCCAGTATGAAAGCACTGAAAGATGAATGGATTCCTTGGTTAAATAATAGAGAGAATGGACACGTGAGACGAAAGGCCAGGTCATATGGTCTTGAAGAAGCTCCAAGATAGTGGTACAGGGTTGATAGAGGGATGACAAAGCATGGCTTTAGTCAATGTCATTGTAACTACTGTGGTTTCTTTACCAGGTGGGTGATGATTGCAACATCATCTTGTTACTGTATGTTGTGTGTTTTCTTGATGCAGGGTTACACATATAGGGTTTTTTTGAGCTAGAGGTAAAGTTAGTTCAGAGGTGTGTCATGAAGAATTTGGAGGAGCAAAATTCTTTGGCATGAGTAATCCTAGAGACAGGGAAGATCACAAGTTGATGTTGTCATAGGATGATTGTGTGAAGGTAGTGCAGGATGCAGAATAGCAAGCGCACCTATGGATGGATAGTTCACAGAACAGGGTCCCCAATCACATGATGAGGTTGAGTACATGGGTACTCCTTGAGTTTGCCCAAGCAGTGGGTGCTGTCAGAAAGTTTGTAGTCAATCTGGGAAGGAAGCACTAGAAAGTGGTTCAGTGGGTTCTCATGTATCTGAGAGGGACCAACAATAGGTCGACATGTTATGAAGGGTCAGGACTTCGGATGTGGTAGGTTACTTGGATGACAGGTGTTGCACCATAGGTTGTGTGGTGGTTGGTCTTCAAGATTGAGCTTGAAGAGGGATACAAGCCAGGAAACAAATTAGACAGTGTACAGGTATAGGTACAGTGTAGTTGTTTATCTCCAAGTGGGAGATTGTTAGGTTTTAGAGATAAAAGATTTACTGATGCAGATATTGGAGGAGGTTGTTGAGTGTCACAGTCACCGACGTCGGTCAGGCCAACCGATGTCGATCAGGTGTAGACAAGAAGCTACCAACATCGGTCAGGGATCGACCGATGTCGGTCATCTCTAGGCAGACAGGGATTGACGTCGATCGCCTGTGTGGTTCCAAAAATGCTAGTTCACGAATAGTTAGTTAACGAACCAGTTGTTTGCATGTTGAAAGGCTAATTTTAGTCTTGAGCTATGGATCTAATTATTGTAATTGGATGTCTAATTATTGTTTGCATGAGATCTATATAATAGACTCATGGGATGTAGTATAAAGTGTGCTAGTTAGAGTTGAGCTTGGTTAGTTCCTTTAGAGTGAAGAGAGCAAGGGTAGCTCCTCCTAGTTCCATAGGGGTGTCGAGTGTGTATGATCAGGTAGAGCTACAGGTTGTGCAAGTTCTGGTAGAAGATCCACCGGGGTACTGGTTTGGAGAATCAAAAGGGTTCTTCATGTGTGTAGGATCTTGGTCAACAGGTGTGCAAGGCCACGTTTGGAGATCTACATGTGGTAAGTAAGGTCGATTGATCTACAGGTGTGTGTGTGCGAGGTCAAAGGAGATCTGTGGGGTAGCAAGATCAAAGGTGACAGTGACACATCAAGGAGAAAGATCAAGTGAGATCTACTTGGAGTACGTTGTGTACTTGGAGTATGTATGTATACTCGGACTTGGAGTACATGGAGTACTTGTATACTGGCAGTAGTGATACTGATTGGTGGTACTGGTAGTAGTGATACTGACTGGTTGGAGGTGAACAGCAACTCTATGCTTGAGTTGTTGTTGGGACCGTAATTGAGAGAGTGAGCTCTTGAAGAGATTTATTGTTTATGCCCTAGAGGTGTGGGAGCCCTAGAGGTGTGTAAGGAAGAAGATTGTGGCATCTTCTTTGTTGTATTTCCTTCTGGAAGAGTATTAATACAATTGGGTATTGTCTCTCATATTCTGTGTTATTTCTGAATTCTAGTTACTTGATACTTCCAGTTGAATTTCGTGTTTAGTTGTTTGTACATGGTAATCAATTGTGCTTCCTAGGTCCTAACAGTGGAATCAGAGCATGTTTGTTGTTCTATATTCCTGACAAATCCATGATGCATATCAAGGGGGTTATGAGTTAGATGAGCCCTATGGTGATGAGCTAGTAGCCATTGACTTATTGGTGAGATACACTAGCATGAAGGGCCAAATGAGGCAAGCTTCCAAGAGAAAGATGAATACATATATGTTGAAAACATGTTTGACCTTGATTCATTTGGATACAAGCCAATCAAGCTAGCAGACAAGACGAACAAGTCACCACATCTCCATTCTATTCAGCCACTTGTCTGACACCATAAGTTCTCTTACCATGAAGGAGACTTAAGAAGTTTTCCCTTTGATCTAAGAGGGAGGCAAATGTATCTATTTAGTTATACATAGTAGTTTACTTTCATTTGTGTGTCTTTTATTTCCCCTAAGTATTTTTTCACACATGTGTGTAGTTTTTTAGCCTTTGTTGTGTGTGATTTCCTTTGTGTTTGAGGTAAAATCTTTGCTAGTTCATAGGTCCTTACAAGGCTGTTGTTAACTTCTCAAAGATGCATCTTGACTCCATGCCCAATGGACTCAGATGTTACCAGTCCTCCCAAGCATAGCAGGCATGCTGCCCCTATGAGTCGCCAAATGTGTTGACCAATTTTTGGTCCTACAGGCCAAAATTGGGCACCCCCTCCTTTTTATTTTCAAAGAGTCTTTCACATCCATGATTTGACTAAGTCATCCCTCTGTTGCCTTATGCAAAATACTCCTTGTTAGACCTATTCCATGAAAAAGCCAAGTATTTTGTCATTTTGCTTAGTCTACTATAAATCAAGTTTGTGCAGGTGCATTACTTGTCTACTTTTATAAGTAGAAGTGATTGAAGAACCTGAAATGGTCTAAGAAGTTCACAAAAGGCAATGGATTTCCTTCAAAAGGCACTTTGAAAACTTGAAGGATGTTTGAAAAAAAATTGAAGGGTATATGCCCTTGTAGAGGGCACCTTAGTCAGTGGCAAGACCAAATCAAAAGTTCTGAAGGAGCATTTCGAGGCACAAAGTGCCCTTACAGAGGGCACCTTGAGAAAGTGAAGAATGAAGATAAAAGGCCTGAAGGGCACGTGCCCTTCAGGAAAAGAAGCAATCAAAAGAAATAATTACTTCGAACAAAATGTTCAAAGGAATTCCTTCAGACATTTTATTTGAAGGAAAGCATGGCAAAAAGCCTGAAACAAAGAAGGCCCGATAAGTCAAAGACAAGCCAAGAAGAAGCCAAGGAAAATGAGAAGGCAAGGAAGAGAAAAAACATATGCAAAGTAAAGAGCAAAAAAAGACAAAGCACAAAACAATTCTAGTAGTCGACAAGGTCAAAAGGCAGAATCAATGACCACTCAGACCAAGACAAGTGGCATAGACAACTCAACAAGGAGAATTAATACATTTGGTGAAATATATCTACCAAAAAAAAGATTGGTTTTGAACTATAAAGGAGAGAAACCCATGTTTTCATGCTTCACCATTAATGCACAACCAATTGTGCCCAACATTAAAGAGAGCATGGTCTAGCCACAACAACTTGGGGATGGCTTTGTCAGTTGTTAGGAGTATCCCATGCTTTATAAGCCCAGGACAGCAAGGGCAATGACTTGGACATCTATAACATGGCTCTCCCATATGCAGTTTGAAGAATATGGTAGTAGCATGGTCTTCTGGTCTCTACAAAAGTGTTTAACTCATCATGGGTTTCCATTCCTTGATTTGTCAGCTACCTTGTTTCCAGTTCTCTATATATTTGTAACTTCTCATTTGAGAAAATATCTCAACTTGTATGGTGAATCCCTGCAAGAATTTACCTTGAATCAAGACATATCATTTTACCTCCATTTGAGTTTACACTTTTGCATATTTCTATGGTTTTGTCTTGTGTTAAGTCATTTTCTTTCATGCTTTCATAAAATGATTCAAGCATGTCGAGTGTATTGTGAGTTCTTCTTTTGTAGGTCAGCAAGAAGTGTCCATAGTAGAGTATAGGCGCATGTGAATAGGCTGCCATAGTGTGTCTTAGAACACCTCCGATAGTTCTTCCTCCCTGTATCTCCATAGGACCCCCTATTGAAACACTGATGCAGAAGAGTTTCTCGTGTCAAATGAAGTGTATATCAGTTTGTTCTTGGTGTAAGGTTTATGTCAAAGTTGAGTAGACCAACCATTTTGGTGCATCACCGATTTACTTTAGGTTTTGTTTTCAGTATTACTCTCCCTTTTCATCCCCCCCCCCATTATTAGCAGTAGGAAATATAGGGCCTCGAGGTGCATCAAGGGGAGCTAGCCCCTAATCTAGAGATTCACCCCTCACATTTTCCACCCACAATAAGAGGGATGTCTCCATTGTGTCACGTGGATGAAGAGTGTTGAGCCTCCCTTCAGAGGGTGCAATCCACCATGTCAACAAATACCTAAGTGAAAATTCATATAATTGCATGCATTATCACTTGGGATATAGGTTGGAGACTTCTCTCACTCATTTACATGAGATCAATAACTTTCACATAAGAACTACATGGAACCTTGATTTTCACATAATGATATGTAGTTACAACCATCAAGGTGACTTGGGCGACTTCAATGCACATTTCTTCAGTCTTTGGATGTATTGTTAAGTATTGAAGTTAGGTTGGGGTTTCATCAAAGGACATGAAACTTACATATCTATGTTCCCTTATTTGTATAATAGAGGGAAGATTTTAGGTTATCTGCTATTGATAAAGTGTTTTAAGAAGTTTTAGACTATGAAAATTTGTTGGGCCATTTTAAATGTAAGTTGACCACATTTAGTGGAGCATGTCACATTTGGTAGTCAAAGCTAGTTGCAACCCTTTTCAATGGGTCCAAAATTGGTCATCAATACATAACCCATTATGCTTTTGTGGGTTGATTCTATGTTTTTCCAAGACCATCTTATCTACATTTTCAAGCATTGTTAGTAACCAAGTGAGTTAGTTTTAGTTATTTATCTATCTCCTTCTATTTCTATATTTCCTTTTATTGTTTCCTGTGCTACGTAAATTTAATATCTTTCCTTAAGCATAAAGGTAGGTTTGATTTAATATATTTATTTTATTTAGATATATTTTACTTATTGCATTTTTTACCTAATTTACATGGTTTTTTGAACACTTGTGTTCCATTTTTCAAACAATTATGAATCCATGATAATTCTTGGTTTTGTTGTAGATATGTGGATGCTCTTATGAATCCTATGCTAAATAGTATATTCATTTATGAGTACAATTTTTAGTGACAAAAATTCAATATGAGAAATAATCTAAGTACTAAAGTGTCAAGGTTAATAAAAACATGAATGTATCCTATGGTGGGAACAAGTGTCACGTGTTGAAGATTTATAGCAGTAAGCAAAATTTAATGCCATTGTCTAAAGGAGAAAAAGTTGTAGTTAATTCCTATAACCTAAAGTTTGGACTCTAGAGTATAGAGAAAATGGGTGAAATATATGCCCCCTTTTAAGGTGTTAGATGAATTTATAAAGCACGTATCTCAAAATAAATATATTATGTGCATCATGTGTAAGATATAAAATACCATTATTGATGTCTAACATAGAAATATATTATCTTGAAAGCATGTATGTAATGAGTAACTTACCCCAAACAGGTCGGCGATGTAATCCATATAATCATGAGAAATATGTCTCACATAGGAAAATGTAACAATATAATTAAGAGTAGTATTCCCTACATGGCAAAATGTAATAATGTAATCAATGAAGTAATATGCCCCCATAGATAGGCAAGATATAAGTAGTGTAAAACTAATAGAGTAAAATATAATAATGTGAACTACAAGTATGGGTTCTTGCCTATATAGATGCATGGTATCAATCATGACAACATAGGAAAGTAGTAAGAGAATTATACATAATATTTATCATGACTCCATAATTTATATCAAACACAAAATAGATATAGAAATAAAAAACATACTCAAACACATAATAGACAATGAGAGCAATAAAGCATAACAAACACATGGTACACAGAGAGAGTAAGGGTGCATATCATTATAGATAAGCATATATTTATGTGCACATCATTATCCATAACTTATTTACAAATAAGAATATATTTAGTGGTTATCCTCAAAATAAGGTTTGTCTATTTTGAGATAATGTCTCTAAAGATAGAGATTTTTTCCTATCTTAAAAATCCTTACTTATCTATATAAGAAGATGGAGGGAATGAATGAAGGTAAGTTTTCTATGATCTTTTATATTGTATCATTCATGCGATGCCCTATTGCACATCTAAGTTTAATATATTGGTAGTCATTCTGCATTGAAAAATATGACTCTTGAAGAAAAATGGTCTAGTGTCAATCTAGATGTATCTGATTTCTACATTTTTGGATGTAATACATAGGTATTATTGAGCCTAGTTTATGTGTCTTGTGATATCCAAATGTGCCATTATTATCAAGAACCCTTCAAAATTTAATGTGTCAAATCCTTCACTGGCATATCATACAAGGAAGACCTTGTGTGCTCACTTGAGGTGAAGAGAGAGGAAATTGGGGATGTTCAAAGTTAGTTGTGTTCAATGGTGAGTGGGTTGGTGCATGGTCCAAAGGCACTTTGGCACATTCACACTACTATAATTTCAAACTAAATAATAAATTATTTAATCCTCTTCGACATCAATTTAATTATCAAAAAACAAATCACAACCATGTAAATCATTAAACATAATAAAACGACAATGTCATAATGAATTGAGATAATCAATCATACAATTAACCATACAAATTTATTGATTAGCTTTCCAATATTACATAACTATTCATGATTTACAAGGTGCTCAACACTTATAATGCCATTTTTCTTAGACTCATTCCTAACTCTAATCTAAGCTAATAATACATCACTTAGTCTAACCTTACATAGTTTGGTACTCTATGTGAAATGTATGGAGGTTTCTCAAGTTAATAGCTTTCTCAACATCAGTGTTACTGCATTCCATAATAGTTATATTTCAATTGTATTAGATCATCCCCATCTCAACTCATACCTTTTATAGGTTCCTTAGAGCCCTCTATGTCACTAGTTGTAGCTACCTTGCATTTATTGCATCATTATACCCACTTGATAGTTAAATGCACTATGTTGCTCAATGTCATATACCATTGTCTTATATCATTTCTTCATAACTATCTTGTAATATTCAACTATTAGACTTAAATCCCATCATTTTGCTTGCATATTTGGGTTTTTTTTTGTTTAGCACACATTGGCATAGTTCTGATGGTTTGTGCTTGTCGTGTTGCTAGTCTATTTTAGGCACTTGTATCGGGTATTGGTTTAGATTTTTCATGCCACTTCTTGGTTATTGGTGATTTTGGATTTGCACCTAGTCTATGCTCACATGCATTAGTCTTTTGGGACTTAGCCAATTTTCTAGGGTCAACATCACTCCATAATAAACTAGTTGTCCTTCCTCGTGTTATGAATATAGAACACAAAGAAATATTAATGAATTAATGATAGAAATAAAATGTAAAAATTACAAAACAATAGAGACACAAATTTAATGTGGTTCACCCAATATGGGCTACGTCCACACAGAAACAACTAATCTTTCTTATTATTCAATCCAATAAATGAAGAGAAAACTTGTAATAAATCCATTACAATATCTTTTTCACTCACACACTACATGCCACCATGATTACAATGCCCTCATATCAAAGGAGGGTTACATATAAGGTAAAAAAAGCACAAACATAATTTATATCATTAGATCTGTGACCTAACAGTGTATGGTCCAGATTTACTACAAAATTATCATATTTTACAATGCATTTTTAACAAAAATTTGCTTCGGGGATGCTACCCTTGAACCCCTACCAAGGGGGATTCCAAGTAGGTCATCACCCCCTGGACCCTCATGGTGACCATATTGGGGGGGATTTTCCCCCGCACACATCCCTATTGGGAATCAGGCATTATAATAAGATCACGCTCTACCATCCAATAATCTTCCACTTGGAAACTTACTGTTGCAACTCCACCACCACAACTCTTCCTTGGACTCTTATTTGAACTTTGACCCTGGAATTTTTCTCATCTTCCTTATTATCCTTGAAGACCTATTGAAGTTGTACAACCTCCAACTCTTTGTGACTACTTTTTTAGCATATCTATAGGATTCTGACTTGTATGGATCTTTTCTAACTTTAGTTGACCATCCTCAAAACTAAATGAATGAAGTGATACCTTAGTTGTATATGTTTGGTTCTTGAGTGGAATGTTGAGTTCTTTGCTAAATCAATCATACTCTGGCTATCACTATACAACCTACAATCTTCCTACTTGTGCCTTAACTCTTCTATGAACCGTTGCATCAACATCATCTCCTAGCTAGCTTTTGTAGCTACAACATACTCTACCTTTATAGTTGATGAAGCAACTATCTTCTACAATTTTGAAATCCAACTAACTATTGTATCACCAATAGTGAAAACATAACCTATGGTGCTCCTCCTACCATCTAAATATCCAGCCATGTCTGCATCAACATATCCTTGTAAGGTAACATTTGAACCTTATAACACAATCATCTATTAGTGGTCTCTCTCAATTACCAGAGAATCCACTTGACTGCATCACAGTGCTCCTTTCCTGGATTATTCATAGACCTCTTGACAACTCCCATTGCATGAGCAATATCTGATCTCATGCACACCATAGCATGCATTAAACTTATAACTGTTTTAGCAAATGGAACTTTAGGCATGTAATTGATTTCTTCCTAAGTTTTAGGACACTATTCCTTAATTTAAAGTGCCCTCCCAAAGGTGTACTTACATGTTTTGCATCTTGCATATTTAACCTGACTAACACCTTCTTAAGACAATGTCAATTTTCTATTTTTCCTATCTCTTGTTATTCTGATACCAAGGATTTACTTTGCAGCACCCAAATCCTTCATTGCAAAAGAATTTGCTAATTTTCTTTTGAGATCATTTATATCCTGCATGTTAGACCCTAAAATAAGCATGTCATCTACATATAATAACAAGATAATATATCTTCCATTATTTAATCTCTTAAAATAGACACAGTAGCCAAAATGAAATCTACTATAACCTTGCTCTATCATAAACATGTCAAGTTTCAAATATCACTATCTTGGAGCTTGCTTTAGACCATACAAACTCTTCTTCAACTTGCGCACCATTTTCTCCTTACCTTTTACTTCATAACCCTGTGGCTGCTCCATATATATTTGTTCCTCCAAATCACCATGAAGGAAAGCAGTCTTCACATCTAATTGTTCAAGTTGCCAATCTTCTGCTACTACCAAACTTAAAACAGTTCTTATGGAAGTCATTTTTATAGCTGGAGAAAATATTTTATCAAAATCAATACCTTTCTTTTGTGCAAACCCCTTTAAAATAAGTCTAGCCTTGTACTTCTTTTTGCCTCTATCTTCTTCCTTCAACCTATAAACACATTTATTCTGCAATGCTCTTTTACCTACAGGCAACTGAATCAAATCCCATGTTTGGTTATGTACCAAGGAGTCTATCTCCTTTTTCATGCCTTGCTCCCACTTCTTTATGGTTTCTACCTGCATTACTTCTTCATAGCTTTCTGGCTCACCACCATCAAACAATAATAAATAATAAAGTGACAGAGAGTATCATTCAGGGAGTCTACTTTGGTAGATCTTCTAACTACACTTTCAAGAGTTTGAGGTACTTGTTTTTTTGCTATAGTTGTGGCACATTCTGATTTGTTGGCACTTTTAGAATTTAATTCCTTTGATTTCATCAAGTATTACATATTATATATTTGGTTTTTCTTGTTTCTTTCCCTACAACTGATCTTTGTACATGACCTTCTCATTAAAGATCACATCTCTACTCCTAATGATTTTGTAATTTTTAAAAATTACATTTCTTGGATTTTGCTTTAAACTTGGGTCTATTTTATTTATCAATATGGACAAATGTTTCACAACTGAAAGTCTTTAATAATGAATAATCTACATTTTTACCTGTCTAATCTTCTTCTAGAATGCCACCATCTAAAGGACTTGAAGGCCCTCTATTTATTAAGTAAATAGTAGTATCCACAGCATCTACCCAAAACTGTAAGGGCAACCCTGCATGTAATCTCATTCCTCGCACACTCCATGATTGTCTTGTTCATCCTTTCTGACACACCATTTTGTTGTGCTGTTCTTAGAACCATCTTCTCTTTAAGAATCCCATGGGATGAACAATAATTATAAAATTCTTTGCTATAGTATTCACCTCCATTGTCTAATCTAACACACTTCAACTTATTTCCTGTCTCATTCTCAACCAAATCTTTTTATTTCTTAAAAGTATTAAAAACATCATATTTTTTCATATGCAATAAACCCATGTTTTTATAGTTACATCATCAATAAAAGTAACATAATAAGAAGAGCCACCAAGGGATGATCCCTGAGTTGGTCCCCATACATCTATATGCATAAGCTCTAACTTTCCATCCTCATTTGTCTTCCCAACTTCGATAAATCTAACTCTCTTTTTTTTACATACGCACAATGCTCACAAAAATCCAAATCCACCTTCTTCAAATCTGGCAATAAATTCTTTGAGTGGAGAACTTGCATCACCTTCTTACTCATGTGCCCAAGTCTGTGGTGCCATAATTTTGTATCCACTTTTGTAAAATCTAAACCAATAGAAGAGTCAACATTAAAATTAGATAAATATAATTTACCTACCTTCTCTCCTTTTTCTATTACTAGTGATCCTTTAGTGGCCTTCCACAATTTTTTTGCAAATGTAAGTATGCAGCCCTCACTTCTTAATTGCCTTGCTAAAATTAACTTTCTTCTCAACTTAGGAACATGCCTCACCTCTTTTATCAACCATTTATTTTCATTCTATAATTTTCTCTGTATCTTAACCTTTCCTATAATTTTATAGGGTTCACCATCACCCAAATAAACATGTCCAAAATCACCTTGAACATAGTCTAAAAATATTTCTTATGGGGTTTAGCATGAAATGAAGCCCCTGAATCTAACACCTAAGAATCATTAATGTTATCTAAATAAAGGATTAAAACATCTTGTAACACATCACCTGCTACATTTGCTTCTTGATTTTTATCTTATTGTCCATTTCCTTGCTTTCCTTTTTGAAATCAATAATCTTTCTTTAGGTGTCCTTTCTTACCACAAATCCAGTACACCAACATTCCTCTAGATTTGGATCTAACCTTATTATATTTACCATGATTATTTGGGCCCTTTCTTATATCCTTTTATCTTCCCTTGTTCTCCATAGTCAAAGCATTACCTAATGTCTCATATGTGCTTTTCCATCACATTTTCTCACTAATAATAACACCAATAACATCATCAAACTTTAAAGTGTTTGAACTAGAGATAGAATTACTCACATCCATGATCAAACCATTTTAGCTTTCTAGCAATGAGCACATAATCAAAAGAGCCCTAACCTCATCATCAAAATTTACTCCTACAGAGCTTAACTAATTTGTGACCATGTTAAATTCATTTAAGTGATCAGCAATAGACCCACCTTCTGACATTTCTAGATTAAATAAATCCTTCATAAGAAATACCTTGTTAGAGGTTGAGGGTTTTTCATACACTCTATCCAATGCCTTTATCACATCCATTATTGTCTTTTCTTTTGAAATATTGAAGGCCACCGATGCTACCAGGCACAACCGTATTGTTCCTAGTGTCTTTCTGTCAAGAACCTCCCAATCTTCATCCTTCATAGTCATTGGCTTCTTTGTTATTCTTCCCAATGGCAGGAAAATATCATTTTGATATAAATAGTCCTCCATTTGCATCTTCCATAGTAGGTAGTTTTGGCCATTGAACTTTTAATCTTGAACTTTCCTTATTCTACAATTATTCCCACTCAAACCAAGAACCCTCTTTTCCTACGAGTTTATCTGCTAAATAAACCTTTGTCTCTAATACCAGTTGTTAGGAATATAGAACATAGAGCAATATTAACAAATTAATGATACAAATTAAATGCAGAAAACACAACACAATAGAGACATAGATTTAATGTGGTTCATCCAATATGGGCTATGTTCACATAGAAATAACCAGTTCTTCTTATTATTTAGTCCAAAAAATGAAGGAAAAACTTGCAATACATCCACTGTAATATCCTCTTCACTCACACACTACGTGCTGTCATGATTACAGTGCCCTCATATCAAAGGAGGGTTACACATAACGGTAAAAATACACAAACATAATTTCTACCATTAGATCTATGACCTAATAGTGAAATTAAAATATTTTACAATGCATTTTTAACAAGATATAGTGGCTTAATAGTGACATAATAGTAAATGGTCAAGATTTACTATGAAATGACTTAATAATGAATAGTCCTAGACTCCCACAGTGACCATAGTGGGGGGCATTGCCCCCATACCCCCCTCCATCGAGAATTGGGCATTATAATAAGATTTGGCTCCACCATCCAACACCTCTGACAACCAATCCAAATCTTACTTGCTCCTTTGTGCCATACATCTACCTACAAATCTACACCATAGGAAACTACTTCATCTAGATTTCTATTTTTAGAAAATCTAGGTTCTATGTGGTTCTTCATGAGACATGTTTCATTATTATTATGGAAATTAAAAAATTATCTATCATTTGCATAACTTTCATGGGAACTTTTGTCTCTATAGTAGATCTCATTTGAGAGAAATATGGTTCTGTTTATATTGTCTCAATCCATTCCTTCCCAATGATGTTATGTCCAGAGAATCCAAAACTTTTTTTTCATATGTTTAAAGTCAAACTTCCTTTAGCATTAAGGTGCCAATCAATTTCTTAAGGAATCTTACAATCATGCATGACCACCTCAACTTCTTGGTAAGGTCTCTCAAACTTCACCATGCCTATAGCTTCTCTTGGTTTCTCTTTTAGAAACCTTCCTCTATGCATCCTCCTGCAATGGAGTCTACATATCAAAAACTTTATGAATGCATTCATGTTGACTTTGCCCCCTATGCACTCCTAATGGTTTTAGGTCGATTACCATCTTTATGAATTAAGTTATAGAAGTTAAAATTAACTATTTTTTGTTATATATGTGTGATTACCTCATAGTGTACACCTGGAGTACCCTCTAAGGATGAGGGTAGCACCTTAGATAGCCTCAACCACATAGGTAGGGGTGACTGCATGATTTAGATAAAATTTGCCACCCCTACAAACTTCCTAGTACCCTTTAGTGAGTCTATATGAACACTCTCAAGAATGGTAGTGAATATCTATTGTCTCCTCTCTTTGCCTCACCATTAAACCTTATCTTCAAACTTATGCCATCCTCCAAGTGAACAACTCCACCATGCATTCTCTTCACCTATGATGTTACCAATTTTCATCGACTCAACATTGTGCTCACCATTCTTTAGTCACTTCCTCTTCCTCTCTATGCCTTTTTCATGTGTTATTACTCACCAAGATCCTTGTGTCTTATCCTATGTGTGGGTCGACACCAAGATCTACATGAATTATATTAAAATTTTGATACAAGATAAGGTCATTGATCTTAGATTTTTTTGAAAAAATGATCAGGTTGTAAACATCTTCACAAAACTCTTGCTTGAGGCCCAATTTATTCATCTTGAGAAAAAAATTGGGAGTAAATAAAGTTTTCATCAAGGGGGGATAGCTGATTGATTCCTCCATCCTTCCCTTCATCAAATTACATCTGAAGTGGGGATGTTAGTGTATTTAATTAATCATACACTACTGTATGGTTTCAAGATGCACTTGCATTATTTATTTGTAATTAATGGGTAAGCACAAAATGGTGGATATTGATCCAAAACCTATTATTACATAAGATTATTAGTTAAGCAAATAATTAATCAAATTACTTTAATAATAGTTTTGTCTTATTACTTTTGTAATTACTTGTTGACTAAGTTTTGACCCCAAGTCAAAAATGGTCAACTGCTATAGGTTAAAACTTTTCATAGGATTATCAAAACTTGTATATGGTATTTTAATGGTTCTAAATGGTGTTCATATGGTCACATTAGTCTTTGTCGAGCTTGGTCCAAGGTTCAGTCTCATGTGTGCTTGTCTAGCCTTAAGGGTTATATATAGGTCTTGGTGTTGTCAAGTGTGGTCAAGGTCATGACATGGTTTAGAGTCATTTTAAAATTTTCTTAATGTGTCTTTAAGGTCACAATATCATGTATTAACCTTTTATTATGTTCTTATGAGCTAAAATGTCATTTTGGTCACCTTTTGGTCTATGTGAGGAGTTGTACATACCACCTTCAAGGGAAAACATTTAAATAAGTCTCATAACATACATGATGTCATACATGGGTCAGGAAATGGTTAGAACCTAAAAAAATATGCAATTCAATGCCTAAACTAAGCAAAATACACCTTTACAAGAACTTTTGGGCACTTGTATAGCCTTGAAAGATCATTTTTTAGATGAAAATAGTTTAAGAGATTCTCTTGGACTTCCACAAAAAAAATTAGGATTATCATCAAGTTTCAAATCTTATAAGATGCATCATAAACTATCTCTCCTCCATTGTTGCCTTCACAAGCTCAGAAAGGCAAAAATCAAATGCATGGTATGGCTAGGAAAAAGAAAGTTGGGAGATAAAAATTTGGAAATTTTTAGGGTTCATAATTATATTAAATTTATTATAATTTGTTTTCATATTCATTTCCCCTCCTTTATTAACAATTTTTAAGAGTGACAGCATGTCACTATGCCTTATCCATTCAAGCAAGGTCTAGTTTTGCTCTTGTTTCTTCATGCCAAAATTTGATCGAGGAGAATGATTTTATGGAGTGATTTAATATTATAATATTACCCTTTTAATTTTATTTTCATCAATCAATTCAACTTCATTAGGTGTTTTATTCAAAGGAGAGAGGAGTCTCAAGTGTGTGAGTATATCATCCTGCTGCAAGTCTATTTTGGTTTGTTTAAGATGTTTGTCACCTTTAGGAGTTATAGTAACCTAAAATTTCATGGATTATCCCATAATTTCATTAGATTCATGTTCTCTCCCTTATAATGTGATCCTTGTATACAATCTCTATATTTCATGGTCTTTTAAAGCATGGTCTCTGTCACAAATTGTCTGTTATAGGTTCTGAATTCAAGATTTGCCTAATTGGTAATGAATATAAATGATAAAAAATGATAATATCACTAATAAATAAGTTATAAACTCAATAAAGGATCATGAACCTCAATACACCCTCTAATGAGGGCTTTAGATAAGTTTCATTTACCTACAGGTCTGCAGACCTGTATGTGAGTATTCATTAAGTATAATGTTTCATTTTGAAGTGTTCAATCCATGGATAAGGTTTAAATAGATTCATAAAAACTTTTATGACCTTTATAGTCTCAATTTATATCACCAAAATCATGAATTAATGAATAAACCCTCACTTTCAATGCAAAACCTTGTACATGAGTTGAATATATGCACAGTCTATATAGGTGAATGGGGACAAGTTGAGGATGGTATAATGCTCATTAAAAAGGAATGAAATTTGTTCAATTAGATGATATGGGAAATTAGAATAGTTGATACATCTTTAAAAATTAATACTCAAGAATTTGATTGTCTCTAATAGCCTATGCAAGCAAAATAGAGACATACAGGTGATAGACCTATAAGTCCTCTTTTGGACTAAAGCTAATTGTCCTAAAATAAAGAACAATTTAAAATCATGACACATGATTTAGTGCATGATAAATAAGTCACAAATAAATATTCCTTATTATTTGAGATTCAAATAAACTTTGAGAGGAGTGAGTCTGCAAACCTAGTTATCATGCATAGACTTGTGTATGAAGGCAAGAAAGAGAAAGGTTTGTAGAACATTATGAAGGATCCAATGAACTATAAAATATAGTGTAAATAAAATCATATTAATTTTTAATATTATCAAAGTTCCATGATATATTTGATAAGGTCAACTTCCAAAGGTCATGCTCAAACCCTCCTCCAATGGTCACCTACAACCATAATTTAAGAAGGTGTAAAGAATAGTTGCATGTTTGTGAAGTGAAGGGTTTTTAGAAAATTGAAAAATATATAAACTAAAAAATTAAAAAATTAATTAAATATGTTTAATTATTGGAAATTTAAGACCTTGAAACTCAAATTCAGCCAAGACCCTAAAATAGCCACCTACAGCCATGGTGTAAGCAAGCATGAGAGGTAAAGTCTATGGAAGCAAAAGTGTAAGATTATAAAAATGTGGTAGAGTTTCAAAATATATTTTATTCCTTAACACTGTAATAATAATTAATTTTTATTTTCAATGACTTATATTTGAGTCCTCAGACCCACAAATGCAATCAAACCATTTGAATGAGCACCTACAAGTTGCTAAGAGGAGCATACTGGTTTCAAGCCTGAGGAAGGAGTAGAGTGTATAAAATAAGCATTGAGGTCTATCTAAATTTAAAATATAATTAAATTAGGTCATCTTAAGATCAAATTAATTATGATGTAATGACCAATGAGACTAGTCAAGACAAGTTCACCTAAACCCCTGCATACACAGTCAACAAGACTATACATAGGCATGTATGCCTTACTAAGAGAAATTTGCTTGTTTCGAATGAGTAGAGAATGTCTGAGGGATAAAAAATCATTGGAAATTTTTTTCATGGTAGTGGTATAACCCCACATAACTCTCAAACCCATCACAAAGGATGGAATGATGTAAAGTCTTGCCTAGGCCTAACAAGCCTATGACCAAACACATAGACCCCAAGTGCAGTCATGAGACAAGTGGCTTGTTGGAGGTAAATTTATGGTTTGAAGGTTTTTAAAATTTCATATATTACATTACAAACCTTTAATAGTCATCACAAATATGGGAAAAGAAGGAAGAGTTTCATCTAGGCTCTTGAGACCTTCTTTGAGTTCCTCTCATGGATGATTACATTTCAAGGTAGACTTTCATTCACTTGTTGAGACCATGAAATTTTACATGAGAACCAATGGTATTAATAGGTGATAATAAGGTCCCCATAATTCAATCTCATGTCATAAATTATTGGTTTAGGTCCATCACCTTCATGAATAAAGCTTAAGAGCTTAAACCCCTCTCCAATGGTTTGCTTACAACTCAAGGGACACCAAATTTTAGTCAAATATCTCATAAGGTTTCACAAGGGACCCATTGGTGTTTTGAGGTGGTGGAGGGGTGACCTCACTAAAATATTATGACATTAGGAAATAGAAATAAGATATGTTCATTATGAACAATCCTTAAGAACAAAACATGCCTAAAACCCTCTTAAAACCCTAGTAATGACCCGTTGAGAGAAATGAGACTCTAAATCACATGAAATTACCTGAGTTTCCCTTGAGACATATTTTATGTTGTTTATGACTCCAATTATATTCTCCATGTGTACTTCATCTATACTTGCAACTATACAGACTACATTAAATGCACTATTTTCCAAAGACTTTTGGTATTTTATATGGTTTTGAATAGATGGAAATTTTAAAAATATTAGAAGAGGTCATTTGGGATGTATTTCATCTATCTAATCCAATAAATCTATACTGGACATTCTATAAGTGATCAAACAAAGCTCATTTTTCAAGGCAGTCTCAAATAGGCCTAAAATGAGACTATGTTTCAAGGCCATTTCATGGTTCTCACACTTCCATAAGGTCTCAGGACCTCAAATTTGTCATGGAGTTTGGTGATATGCTAGGTAAAATGAATCAAATTATTTTGGGTGGTTCACATGTGTGAGAGATGTCTTGAGTATAAAATCAAGCTTCTAGGTAAGGAGGCCTAATTGAGGAGAGAGAAAGGTAGAAAAAAGACACTTCCACTCTCTTAGGACCTAAAACTTGGCATGGAGTTTTAAATCCATATTGTGTCCTCAAATATTCCTTTATTTTTTTATTACCATCCATACACTACCCTAAACAAGGAGGTCTACATGATTTTAGGGCTACAAGGAAAATACGCCAAATGAGAGCTTGAAGAGCAAAATGGAGTCTTGCGAGTTGTTCCAGGAACCAAAATTTATTGATCAAGTCTGATAATATATTTTAATATCTTTAATTGAGATATAATTACTTGAATAATATTAACTCAAGCTTTGATTCATTTGGACAAGGCTAGGCATGGGAGATGGATTTTCAAGACACCTAGGCATATGAATGATAGTTGCTACTGAAATGTCAGACCATAGGAGTTTCTAAATGCATGATAGGTGTTAAATGAGATGTTTAAAATAATATCATAGTTAATTTATGATTTAAATTTCCATTTTTTATTTCTCATATGCAAATAAGGGCAGTTTTGAAGAGTTGTGCAAGGTTACAGTCTATGTTTTCAACTCCCATGCCACTTGGATGATGGAGCATCTTCAGAGGAGATACATATGTCCTTAGGGAATTTTTTAAATATTTTATAACTCCATTTTTTTTTAACTTCCATGTGGACACTTTTCAATATTATTCTTTTATGCCCCCCCCCTCTCTCTCTTCTTTAATTCTCTATATAAGTTGTCACTTTTGGCCTTGTAATGCATCCACATCTAGTATGGTGAATCCTTGTTAGTTTGAATATTGATTTTGCCTTTGAATAAAATATTTAAATCTGGTTTTAAATTCTTAATCTCTTCTTTAAGTGTGTGAAGTAATTCATGGTTGAATGGCAAGTGATAGTTATCTCTCCTTGTGTTCATTTCACTCTTTCAAGCTTTGTGCAAGTAATCTTCCTTCTAGCAGGTCACATGATGTGTAGATAGTTTTTTTGTGTGTCTTTAAGTGTAAATAAGAGTATTAGTCTATTATCATACCTACTATTCATCCACCTTCATAAATACATTGTATCTTACCTTCATATTGAAACACTTTTGTTAAGAGAACCTTGGGTGTTGAGATTAGTTTTGCAAATTGCCCTTTCATAGTGCAAGTTCAAGTAGTCTTGTGGAGTTAATCTTGGTACATAACCTCTGTTAGGTTAGTTTCAATCTCCTTCTATCCATTTTCCTACAAATCAAGTAGATTAGTGGTTATTTTTAGGTGTTGTGCAATGGAGCTAGCTATATACACATAATATTTTCACACTTTTATCGATTACTGATGCTTTACAGCTTGCAAGAAACCCATCACAACTCAATATATATGAGTGCATGACTTAAGGGGAGCATTTATAAAGGGATGGGTATACCTTTGGTGCTTCACAATATTGTTGTCCCTTATTGCCATATTATTCCCTATCCATTCAACTCCTAGAACCTTTCCCTAAGCCATATGTCCTTCTTTGCACATTCCTCTAGTATTTTTCTCTTTTTATCCATCTTTCCCATGCTTAGTACCCTTTTTAACTATTAATTAAGCTAGGTCAACTTGGTCGACCTAGCGCAGTCTGGGGTCACTTTAGCTCTTTAGGCCTAGTTTCCATATGGCCGACCTAGCTCAAACTTCAAGCATTAGCCCAATAATATGCTAGGTCAACCCGATCGACCTAGCAAAACTGACATGTTCAAGTGATTTTTGAGTTAGATACTCCTATATATACAAGTTCATTTTATTCATTTCCATATATATGCAATGAAGAGTTATCATTCGCTCACACTTCTTAACAATCTGTTCTTCCACCATTCTACTTGAGGGGTCTTAGCTTATGTTTTTTATTTGGAGAATCTTAGTCTTCGGATAGGTATTTGGTGCTTTGGCCTAACAAATTGATCCTTACTAACCAAAAAAACCTCTTGCAAAGCCCCATTGGCCAAGGGAGAGATTGAGTCATGATGGGTTCACATTCAGGTAAGTATATTCTAGCTTTGTTCTCCTCTCTTTTAGTAGATAGAAGTAGCATAAGTGTTGGCTTGAATAATATTACTCCTCATATTCCATGTATTAGGGTGTTACTCATACTTAATTTATTTAAATTTACCTATACATGTATTTGATTGCTTTACATCTAACCCCTTACTTTGTGCCACAAGCTTTGGTGAGCACTAGATTAGTTTACTTTTCTTGTTATTAGATTAGTTTACTTTATTGTTTATTATCATAAGTGAATATAGAAACCATAGGAATCTTTTAGGGTTGTTGTACGATTGTGTTATACTGTAGGCTTTGGAACCCTGCCTAGCATGATGTGTTATGATAAATGATACAAGAGATCCCCTAATCAGGTCTAGTAGATCCTCATATTGGTCATGATCTTGCTTATCAAGTGTGTGCCCCAATCAAAAGTGTAGGTGTGATATATCTTATCCTATTCAGGATTGATTCATGTGCACCATTCAATTTTGATTGCATACACTAGCCCTTCAATATAGAGACTCATCTCTCCCATAGGTCACCCACAACTTAAGAGATGTTTCCATGTTACATCAAATTTAAGGAAGCTAGAGTAAACCTCATTAGGGTGAAAATTTGATTGATAATAGTTTTGGCACGCCTGGTGGGACATCATGGTCCAATAATTTGTCAAGATAGATGTTGATATTGGAAATTTTGAAGTTATAAACCTTATTTTATGCAGTATCTGACGACTCTAGCACTCATTGGCTCTTGTTTTCAAACTAGTGATTCAATTTCATGCCTATGGTAAATACAAGGTCTTCTAGTAAATGCATTCCTTTTAAATTTTTAGAGTTACCTTACAGTTCTCTTAGATCAAAGAGGTTTGCTAACACCCATCCATACTTCAACAAATCTTTAACTGCTCGCGTACCTATTAGGAGACTTTTCTTGGGTCCAATTTGCAAGATGGTAACCCTAAGGAACCTAACCTTTATTGCTTTCAATGGCCATATTCCTTTATCACTTTCTCACTATAATGGCATTCTTATTTCATCCCTCAAAAGTGTGCCTTCATACATGAGAGAAGCTACCACTACTATTAAACACATAAGAAACATTGCCAATTTTTGCAATATACATAACATCACTGAAGAGGATGTTGCCATCAGATTGTTGGTTTTTTATTTTAAGGGAAAGGCACTCTATTGGTATGGAACTTTGGCTCCTAATTTTATCACTACATGGGATGAATTAGGTGATGCCTAGAGGAGGAGATTTGAAGACAAATATGATCATTTATCCTTGATCGAGCAGCTGACTATAATAAAGAAAGCACCTCAAAAGGCCATTCAAGACTTCAACATGAGATTCTAAAAGACTTAGGATATAATCCCAATCTTGTTAAGGCCTACTGCCCATCATACTTTTCTTTCCTACCTCAAATCTTTCAATAGTGATATCTCTATGATGATTCAATCCATGGGAGGGGATAATTTGCCTAATGCTAATAAGACTACCATAAGGTCTGAGAATTACCTTATTCAAGCCAAGAAGATATCTCTTAGTCCTCCCATGCCTTTGTTTCCTAATGCACAAGCTCTTATGCCCACCATTGTTCCTATTCCCACACCCAAGCATATGCAAGATGCCCTTAATTAGCTAAGTAAGTAAAAGGAAGAAGATCTAATCACTACTCTTAGAGAAGAGGTTCAAACTTTTAAGAGAAAACAACGACAATAATGGAGTTATAATCAAGGTCCTTTCCAGCCTTATAAATCTTATCAATCTCCTAGATAACCCTTTCAAGGTCAATACCAAGGATAAGGATAGCTAACTCAAGTGAGGCAACACAATGGACAAAATTAGAATGTTCCTTCTACTTCCAAAGCACTTATACCTATCCAAAACAATCATGTACAAGAAAATGGAGTGCAGACTTCATGGGATCAGCCTCATGACTCTTCCACTTATGCAAATGATGCATTCAATCAAGCCAATATGGATCAATAGGAAACACTGCCTTTCATTACTCAAGAGAAGATGTTTAGTGGAGGAGATAATATTGGAGGAGATGCTCAATCAAATGTTGTATTGATGAATTACCTTCAAATAAACTCATGTGCAATCAACTACCAATGTTATCTCAACATTGGATCAAACTCCATAGCTACAAATACAAAGTCAAAGAAGGGAGTGGTTCAAAAAGTACAAGGGGAAAGTAGTGGTCCAAACATGAAATATCAAGCACCTCAAGGATCAGGTTTGTCAAAATTAGTCCCTATGGCTTAGGTGAATCAGAAAACTCAAAATGCTAAAGATCCTTCTATGCCTTCTCCTATGCATCAAGTTATATAAGCTAGTGGTAGTGTAATAACTCCTAAAGGAAATGACAAATTTGGAATCTATCCTATGAATATAATTG
Source organism: Torreya grandis (assembly GCA_037957365.1). NCBI lineage: Eukaryota > Viridiplantae > Streptophyta > Pinopsida > Cupressales > Taxaceae > Torreya > Torreya grandis. The sequence goes on from JARHVA010001871.1 coordinate 975,137, forward strand.
ATAAAATGAATAAGGTTAACATAAGCATCCCAATATGGGAAACATTATCCATTCCTGGACAAAGAGACCTGATCCAAAATGAGCTCTCTAAGCTCAATGCATCACCTAGGTAACCTAATGAAAGAGGGGAAGTTTTGACAAATGATTTGAATACCAAGGATAGGAAGCCAATCAAAACTGAAATAAAGGATAAACCTCCTCCATTTTATCTCTCTATCATCAATGGAGACTTATTGGTGTAAAAGTATTTGATTTATAGTGGATCAAGTACATCAGTCATGCCGAAACAAGTAGCAAACAAGCTAAATTTGAAGTATGAGTCATACTCCAAGGGGGTGTTATAGTTGAATGGATCAACTGCCAATATGGTTAGCATTATCAAAGGTTTTCATATCACTCTCCATGCTTGTCCTACATTTTATATCTCCCAAAATGTGGTGGTTGTAGATGTGCCACCTCACTTTGCCCTTTGTTTGTCAAGGGACTTCATTGCTAAGATTGTAAGGTACTTGACTTCAAATTGGTCCCACATGGATTTTAGGACCAGGTATAGTGATAAGGTCTCTATCAAGTTTGAACCTTTGGCCAAGTTTCATATAGATCTCTATGTTCCTAACACATCAAACATGAAATTCAATATCAATGAATACAAAAACTATCCTTTAATGACCAATAATCTTTAACACCTCTTGATGGCATAGCTAATCTATACCTTAATGAGTGGGGAGTTGATCAACATGGGTTTGAATCATACAAGCTCATTCAAGAAATAGGTATGGGCACATACATCATACATGAAGAATATGATGAGTTTCTTGAGGTAAGCTTTGATGATGACCTTCAACAAGTTGCATGGGGAACTATTTTCTACATATGGATGGTGATGATGAGGTTCCAAGTGTGTTAGAGCATGATAATGAAGATTAAGATGTATTTTTTCCTGGTAAAGAAGAAGAGATTCATGAATTTTATAGTAAAGAGGAATATGATGACCTATGGCAGTAGTAACATGCCATAATTCAAGAGTTTGAACAAGTAAATGGGCCTGCTCTTCGTCAAATGAAACATGGGCTTAATGATAGGGTCAATGGTAGACCTAATGAACACAAAGAAGAGTGTCAAGTCCCAATCAAGCAGATTATAGCCTTGGAGGAATGTAATTAGGTTAAGGTAGAATTTTATGTGAGTAAGGAGAAACATAGGCATCAATCTGATCTTGATGTACTTGTAGATGTATTTGGCTAGCAAGAAGATAAATTTTATGCCTCTAAACACCTAGCACATCATGGTTTGAAATAAGGTGAAGTTGAGAAAGGTTTCATGATTTCCAAAGAACAAATTGAGAAGTGTCGAGTGAGAATGAAAGAGAACAAGTAGGCTACAATGTCAAGCAAACCTAAAAAGAGTCAAAAAGTTCATTAAAAGGAGTCTCAAGTGGTGTACTTGTAGCTAACAGAGGTTTCATGAGTGGTATGTCATTTGATCACCTTCACAACCAAGTTTTATTTAACAAACATCCATCATATGGTGATTTTTTATTATGGAGCAGGTGTGACTCTAGGAACATTATTTTTGACCCTAGTTGAATCAAAAAGAGTTATTTCATCACCTTAAACATGTTTTGATATTTGTACTTAATAGGTTAGGTGTGTTATTTTGAGTGTTTCTTGGTGCGTGTTTTCCCTAAATGCCTTTGGCATAGTGTATTTGCTTCTTGTATTGTCATGTGGTGTGATTTTGAGTCTTTAATAGGCATGTTAGTTTCAAATTACTGGATAGGAGTGACTCCATTTCCCATTGGGAAGATAAGGCCACTGATCCATTAGCATTGTAAGTATGCTACCCCTATGAATTGCCAATTTGTTTAACAATTTTTTACCCCAAGTCAAAAATGTTCAACCCCTATAAGTTGAAAATTTTCATAGGATTATCAAAAATTGTATATGGTTTTTTAATGGTCCTAAATGGTCTTCATATGGTCACATTATTCATTGTCTAGTTTGGTCCAAGGTTTGGACTCATATGTGTGTGTCTAGCCTTAGGGGTTATATATAGGTATTGGTGTTTTCAAGTGTGGTAAAGGTAATAACATGGTTTAGTTTCATTATAAAAGGTTCTTAATGTGTCTTTAAGGTCATAATATTATGTGTTAACCTTGTATTATGTTCTTATGTGCTAAAATGTCATTTTGGTCACCTTTTGGCCTATTTTTTAGGAGTTATACATACCATCTTCAATGGAAAACATTTAAAGAATTCCCCTAATGTACCTATTGTCATACATGGGTTAGGTAATGGTCAGAACCTGAAAAAATCTATAGTTTAATGCCTAAACTAAGCAAAATACCCCTTTACAAGCACTTTTGGGTAATTGTACAGCCTTGAAAGATCATTTTTTTAGATGAAAATGGTTTCAAAGAGTGTTTTTGACATTATGAAGGATCCAATGAACTCTGAAAGATAGTGGAAATAAAATCTTATGAATTTTTAATATTCTCAAAGTTTCATGATATAATTGAGAAGGTCAGCTTCCAAAGCTCAAGCTCAAACCCTCCTCCAATGGTCACCTATAGCCACAATTTGAGAAGGTGTAAAGAACAGTTATGTGTTTGTGAAGTGAAGGGTTTTGGGAAAATTAAAAATGATCTAAACTATCAAGAGTAACAAAGTCATTAAATATGTTTAATGATTGTAAATTTAAGACATTTAAACTCAAATGCAGTCAAGACCCTAAAATAGCCACCTACAGCCATGATGTAAGCAAGCATGAGAGGTAAACTATATGCAAGTAAAATTGTAAGATTTTGGAACGGAGGCAGAGTTTAAAAAAAGTTTCATATCCTTAACACTATAACAAAAATTAATTTGTATTTTAATGACTTAGAGTTGAGTCCTAAGACCACAAATGCAGTCAAACCATCTGAATGAGCACCTATAGGTTGTTAAGAGAAGCAAACTAGTTTCAAGCCTAAGGAAGGAATAGGGTGTATAAAATAAGTGTTGAGATCTATCTCAAGTGAATATAAATGTCAATTAGTTCATGTAAATATCAAATTGATTATAATGGAATGACCAATGAGACTAGTCAAGACAAGTTCACCTAAACCCTTGCATATACAGTCAACAAGACCATACATAGGCTTGTCTGCCTTGCTAAGAGAAAGTTGCTTATTTATAATGAGGAGAGGAGGTCTGATGGAGAGACAATAATTGGTACATTATTTCATGTTAATGTTATAATCCCATATAATTCTCAAACTCATCACAAAGGATGGAATGATGTAAAGTCTTGTATAGGCCTAACAAGCCTATGACCAACACATAGACCATAAGTGAAGTCGTGATACAAGTGGAATTTTGGAGGTAAAGTCATGGATTTAAGGTTTTGATAAGTTCATATATGATAATACATATAGGGTAAAATTAGGAAGAGTGTCATCTAGGTTCTTGAGACCTTCCTCGAGTTCCTCTCATGCATGACTAATTTTTAAGGTAGACTTTCAATCACTTTTTGAGACCATGAACTTGTGAATAAGAACCAATGGTATTCAAAGGTGATAATAATTTCCCCATAATTCAATCTCATGGCATAATTTTTTGGTTTAGATCCATCACCTTCATGAACAAAGCTTAAGAACTCAGACCCCTCTCTAATGGCATACTTGCAACCAAAGGGACAACATCTTGTACTCATATCTATCATAAGGTTTTGAATGGGACCCAGTGGTTTTTGGAGGTGGTGGATGGGTCCCCTCACTACAATCTTATGGAATTGGGAGATAGAAAGAGGATATGTTCTTTATAAACAATCTTTAAGAACAAAACATGCCTAAACCCCTCCTAAAACACTAGTAATGACCAATTGAGAGATGTGAGCCTCTAAAACACATGAAATGACCTAATTTTCCCCTGAAACCTCTTGTATATTGTTGAAGACTCCTATTTTATTCTTCAAGTGTACTTCATTTGTACTTACAACTGTATGGACTGCATTAAATGTATTATTTTGAGGGTTTTGAATAGATAGACACTTTAAAATTGCTTGAATAAGTAATTTGGGATGTATTTCATCTATCCAATCCAAAAAAATTCATACTTTACATTATGTAAGTGATCAAACAAATCTCATTTTTCAAGGTAGTCTCAAATAGGCCTAAAATAGACTAGGTTTCAAGGCCATTTCAAGGTTCTCACGCTTTCACATAGTCTAAGGGCTTAAATATAGCATGGAGTTTTTTTATATGATATATAAAGTGAATCAAATGCGTTTTATTGGTCTCACATGTGTGAGAGAGATCTTGAGCAGAAAATCAGCCTTATAGGCAAGGAGGCTTAATTGAGGAGAGAGAAAGGTAGAAAAAAAGACACTTCCACTCACTCTCAGGACCTAAAACTTGGAATGGAGTTGTAAATATATACTAGGTACTCAAATATTCAATTATTTTTTTATTAACATCTATAAACTTCCCTACATAAAGATGTTTATATGATTTTAGGGTTATAAGAAAAATATACCTAATGAGAGCTCGAGGAGTAAAATGGAGTCTTGGGAGTTGTTCTAGGAACAAAAATGGATTGATTCAGGTCTGATAAGGTATTTGAATGCTATTCATGGAGATATAATTACTTAAAGAATATGAACTCAATTTTTGAGCCATTTGGAAAAGGTTAGGCATGGGAGATGAAGGAGTTTCAAGACACCTAGGCATATGAATGATAGTTGCCACTAAAATGTTAGACCAGAAGAGTTTCTAAATACCTGATAGGTTTAAAATGAGATTTATAAAATAATATCATGGATGATTTATGATTAAAATTTCCATTTGTCACTTATCATATGCAAAGAAGGGTAGTTTTGAAAAGTTGTGCAAGGTGTCAAGCTGAGTTTTCAACTCCCATGCCACTTGGATGATGGAGCATCTTCAGAGGAGATACATATGTCCTTATGGACCCATTGAAATATTTTTTAACTCCCTCTTGTTTTTAAATTCCATGTGGACACTTGACAATCTTAATCTTCTATTCCCCCCCTCTCTCTTCCTCAATTCTCTATATAATATGTCACTTTTGGCCTTGTAATACATCCACATCTGGTATGGTGAAGCCCTACTAGTTTGAATACTAATTTTTACTTTGAATAAAATATTTCAAGGAGGTTTTACGTTCTTAACCTCTTTTTTAAGTGTGTGAAGTAGTTCATGGTTGAATGGCAAGTGATAGTTATCTCTCCTTGTGTTCATCTCACTCTTTCATGTTGTGTGCAAGTAATCTGCCTTCTCGTAGGTCAAATGATGTATAGTTAGTTGTTTTGTGTGTCTTTAAGTGTAAGGAAGAGTATTAGTGTCTATGATAAGACCTACTAATATTCATCTACCTTTATAAATACATTTCATCTTACCTTCATGTTGAAACACTTTTGTTAGGAGAACCTTGGGTGTTGAGATCAGTTTTGAAAATTTCCCTTTCATAGTGCAAGTTCAAGTAGTCTTGTGGAGTTAATCTTGGTGCATCTCCTCTGTTAGGTTAATGTTTAATCTCCTTATATCCCTTTTCCTTAAAATCAAGTAGATTAGTGGTTAATTGTAGGTGTTGTGCAAGGGAGCTATCCCTTCAATCTAGAGACTCATCTCTCCCAGTTACCCACAACTTGAGAGATGTTTCCATGTTACATCAAATTTAAGGAGGCTAGAGTAGACCTCCTTAAGGTGAAAATTTGATTGATAACACTACTCTCCAAAATTCTAACGCTATCTTATCCTCCTCACTTATCTATATAAGAACATAGAGGGATGGTGGGTGAGGTATAGTGTGGATGAAATTTATTACTATGCTGGTAGAATTAGGTTAGTGCTCTTAATAAAAATATGATGATATGATACTTAGATTAATTATTTTAATTTGATTTTAAGATTTCATAGTTTTATTATGCAGGTATTGTCAGTGCTTGTCTTATGGTAGCTAACATGATTATTGACCCTATATAGTAAATTAATAGTTTTATGTTTGAAAAAAATTGGCATATATTGTGAAAGCCTTTACATAAGTTGAAGATAAGGTGTCTACATTGGATGCTTTCACCAACATGGATTGGAGTCTTGTTATGTATTTTATAAAATTTGAGATTGAAATTCCTAATGTATCCATTAGGTTATCTCTTGAGCATGACCAATTGATTTAAGAAATCAAAGAGATAAATTAGATATCTAAAGTTTAGCTTGAACGCATCTTATAATTCCTTCTAGATGTAGATTGAAACAAGTTTCAAATTTAAAATCTAGTCACACTCATATCCATCTAATTTGAAAGGAAACAATCTATAAGCTACATTCTCATGGTGAATATTGAATAATCTTAGAGAATTTTTGAAAGCATGAACATGTTTCTCAACTATTCTATGATTTAGAATGATACCATCTCAACATTTCGGTCCATACTCTCAGACCATCTTCAGTAGAATTGATCAGACTTTGAATAATATACAAAAACCAATGATATGAGGAAACATAAATAATAAATTTTTACACAAGAGTAACATTTCACATAGTCGGTTGCCAATCAATTACTAGTAACTCTTTGCCTATTATTGTGAAGAAGATTCGAAATCAGTTTCCAATTATCACTTAGCTTGATACCTTCATCCCTGTTAAGGGTTTTCAGGTTCATATCAATTTAAATTTTTTCTTGAACCTTCCTTTTTGTATGGTGATCCATTATGGCAATCATTTTAGCGTTTTCAAGACAAATATGATGGCATGTTTTATGAGAGTGCTCAGCAAGGGCAGATATAAAAAATATGTTATGTCTTAGATTAACACCATGTTCTTTTAATCTGACCTCCATAGACTTACCAGTTTCACCGATATATACTTTCCCACATTAATAACCTGATTCCTAGAAATTAATTATCATCTAACTCCTTTATATGAATCAAGCCTAACTGGATCCTTAATTGATTCAATCGTTTTCCTAATGGAGTTTGGATGAGCAAATGAGACTTTAATATCTCTTTTTATCAATATTTTTTCCAATTTCTTTGAGGTTCCTTGTATGTACAAAAATGAAACTCTTAGTTGCAAGTCACCTTCATCAAGTTTATAGGCTTCTACTAAAAATAGAGATGACAATTACTTTTTATGTTCTACCACTTCTGATGAGTGTTTGGGTTAGATGTTTGTAGATGATATTTTTGGGTTTAATGTAGGAATAGCATAGTGTCTAGATATGATGTGGTAGGTTTTAAGGAGTTTTAAGGAGGAGTTGATATAGTAATCTAGAATAAGGTTTTTGAGGAAAATTTATTTTGGAGTATTTTTCAATCATATTTTGTTACTCTTAAACTATCACAACCTATAAAAAAAAAGAAGGACAAGAAATAAAATTTAGAAAATCTCCAAGAAACATTTTTGGAGGTAGTTAAGTTAGCTTCCCAAAGATTTTATTGGAAATGTTCACTAGAAGCAGGAAGAAACTCCTGCTCTAATTAAAAATAGAAATACTTGTTTCAAAGGGGGTGATACTTTCGCATTGGTGGGCATCCTTTAGATACCTCTTAACATTTGAATTTGATGGATATTGTTTTATAATTTCTCTTTCAAATATTGCAATTTTTTTTATAAGGGGTTTTTATAGGTTGAAAGGAATTAAGGCTAATTTTATAAATGGTTTGGGATATTTTATTTTATTTCTCATTACTTTTTTATCATTATTTTATCCCTTGTCACTTTTTGATGATCTAGACTAATTTAACTTTGATGATAGAGTGTGGTGCTGGTGTAATTGGTGTACTTGTGAGGTGTATTCATTGCAATTATATTAATTTTTTATAATGATGATAATAAGGGTTTTGATTGTAGGGTGTGTATTTCATATTTTCAATGGATTTTATTTATGACAGACATTTTTTCTTAAATAGCTTATGCTTATGCCTTCTAATTTTTTTATCCTTCATTTTATTTTTTAAAATATTACTTTATATTCCCATTTTAAACTTCCATTTATTTTGTTTTCCAAAAACACAATGCTTTCAAAAAATTTAATCTAGATATTTTAGACCATAAAGTAAGTCATGATTTTTCAGTACCTTTAACCCTTTCTCATTCATGTGGTCCACATGTAGAAGCTATAGATGAGTAGGATCTTCTATTGTTTTAGATACTATAACTGTATGACTGATATATGCACTCCCTTAAAATATGTAAAGGTTACCAACTTTTAAAGTCTTCATTACAACCAAGTCACCCTTAGACACCTTTAGAGCTCCACCTTAACCTATGAACTTATAACTGCAAGAATCTAAATTACTCAAAGAAGTAAAATTTTGTTGAAGTTATGGTACATATCTAGATTCTATTAGATTCCTCACCATACCATCAAACATTTTTATCTTAATGATACCAATCCCTTCAGTCTTACAAGAAACATTATTATCCATAAGAATAGAACTTCCATCAAGGGTTTGGTAAGTAGAAAACCAACTCCTATGTGGACATATGTGATGTGTAGCACCAGAATCAAATAACTAATCATGATGATAAGAGGAAAAATTACAAATAGATAAAACTTTATGAGTCATACCTTCACTTGTTTCTACTTGATTTGCTTCCTAGGTGAAATCTTCCTTCTTTTCACCTTCTTTCCTATTCTAGTAATATTTCTTAAGATGTCATGTTGTATCGTAACGCCAACACTTTAACTTAATCTTATTGGTTTCTATCTTAGATCTAGATGTGCCTCTGGAGCTTTTCCCTCTTTCTCTAGATCTTCCCCTAGTAACCATAGCTTCAGGCATAAAAGTCTCTAGACTAGATTTTCTCCTCATCTCCTTAGCCAACAATGCTCCCACAACAGAATCATAGTCAAGCTCATCATCAGTACTAAAGCTAATGGAAGTTACTATATGATCCCAATAATCTATCAAAATACATAACAAGGTGACTGACTTGTCTTCATCATCCACTTTCACACTAATACTAGTCAACTAGCATAAAAGAGTATTGAAAATATTTAAATGATCAACAATTTCCATACCTTCTTTCATTCATAATGTATACAATTGCCTCTTCAAGTAAATATGATTTATTACAGATTTCATCATGTATATGCCTTCTAATCTTGTCCATAATCATGTCATAGTCCTTTTTCTAGTGATTTTGAAAAGAACCTCATCTAGTAAACACAATCATATTTTACTAAGAGATTTTATATCCAACTCTTCCCATTCATCACCATTCATTGTCATAGGTTTCTTTACCTTTCCATACATGGCTTTGTGCAGCCTCTGTTGCACCTCAAAATTTACATTCATAACTTTCACCATTTGATGCTACAAAAAAATGGATGCTATAAAAAAGTAACACCAAATATAGAACACAATTATTGAAAATAAGAGTAACCTCACTCTGATACCACTTATTAGAAAACAATGACATTTACAACAAAAAATAAGCAATAATTACAAGAAATAAAGATAAATCAAATTGACAAAAAAATTAACATTTAATAGATAAAACAGATTTACATGGTAAAACATTAGCAATCTAAGAAAACATCCACGTTGCAAGATATCATATTTTTTAATTCAAGATGAATAGATTATGTATGAATTCATTATGTACATTACACATGAACTCCACAAAGATAAATACGCCTAATTGGTAAAGCACCATTAGGACCTGATGGAATTCGATTAGGACTTTCCTTCTAAAAACACTATTAAGACATTCCTTCTAAAAATAGAATCTGATGGAATTCATCTTCCTAAAAACAAGGGTTTGACTTCTTGAATTTTTGTTTCGCAGGCACTACCCTCGAACCCCCACTAGGGAGGGCTCCATAAAATGTCATTGTCCCCTTGGCCACCCCTATGATAATAGTTAGGGGGGGGGGGGCGGGGGGGGGGGGGGGGGGGGGGGGGGGGGGGGGGGGAATAGGTGCGGGGGTTTCCCCCCACACCCCATTGTCGAGGAGTGGGCTATAAACTGTATCACAAAAGGATCCAACATTTAACTTTGTTATCACATGTCTAACAAAAGCTTTATTTTTCAAACAAAGTATGCAAATGATATATTGAATAAATTCAATATGGGTGATTTTAAACTAGTGTCCACTCCAACTAATCATAGAGATATGTTTTGTAGATAAGATGATTTTGAAATAATTAACAAGACAACTTATAGAAGAAATGTTATAAACTTATTATTTCTAACTTACACACAACTAGATATTGCTTATCCAGTTCTCTTATTTCAAAGTATATGTTTGAGCCATTCAAGATTCATATGAAGGAAACCAAGAGGATATTGAGGTATGTGAAAGGTAATATAAATTTAGGTGTTCATTATTATGCCATTAAAAAGTTTGAACCTATTGTTTCTTATGATTCTAATTGGGAAGGTAGTTTGCTTGACTGGAAGTCAACTTTTAAGAATGTTTTTTCATTTTTTTTTATGTTTGGTTACATGGAGCGTAAAGAATAAAAGTCTATTTACCCTTTCATCTAAAAAAATAGAATATATTACAATCACTTCGATGGGTACACAAACATTATGGCTCTAAAATGTTCTAGAAGAAATTGGGGAAAAATAGAATCCAATCCATCATAGCAAGGCAAGAATCTAATCCATCATAGCAAGGCAAAGCCTTTTGATTTGAAGTACCAATTCATTTGATATTTGGTTTAGAAAACAGAGGTGGAATTGAAGTATATAAATACCCAAGAACAGCTTGCATATTTCTTCACTTAAGTTGATGCAAAAAAATTAGTTTTTGAAACTCTGAGATCAAAATGTTAGTTCATTCAACATCAAGGGGGAAAATGTAGTATAAGTGTAGCTAAGAATTATTTTTTAGTCTATTTTTTAGGAAGAGTAAAGTCATACAATGGCAATAAATTAAATTAGTTTGTTTTAAAACAAGTAATTTTATTTTTTATCTTTTTATATAGATTTAGACTAATCTATTTATTGAAAAATCATGTTCACGTGTATTAGTTACCTTAAAATCTTCATAATAATGCCTTTCTCTGCATTAGTTACCTTTTACAACACCTTTATGTAGTTACACTAATAAAAAAGTTTTTTTGGAAGTGGTGGAAGAATATAAATATTTCCATAAGGTTTTATACTTGTTACAAAATAGATGATGTAAAGTGGAATTATGGGATTGGAAAATTGTGAGGACCTTGTTCGAGTTGTTTATCACATTAGTGGTGCTCTAATTCAGATATAAATTTTGGGACAACATTGTATCAATGATGAAATTAAAATAAATTGATAAAATTGAAAAAAACCTACTAACAAGTAGCTTTAAAAACTAAAAAATCAATTTTATATAAGATTTTATTAGTTGAAACATATGACCTAGATACTAAGTCATGTAAAGAAACCAAAAAATAGAGAGACTTGTCGTTGATCCAAAATCATAATAGAGGAAGAGGTGAGGAAGAAGAAGAACATGTGAATGAAATAAAATAATAAATGAATAAAAAAATTGGACATTAATATTCAAAAATACCCAAACAATTATGAACAAATAAAAGTAGGAAAAAAACATTCCTAATTTGTACTCTAATGTTGGTGCAGACAAAATAGATCAAAATTGACATGATCATAAAGCACCCTGACTTAGAAGAAGCTGAATTAAATAAAAAACTTAATAATACATTTTGTACCTATTGTCTAAAATTGCATGCACTTGAATAATACATTTTTCTTCTTCTAGTGCATTATAGCTTGGGAACAACATGTCACTTTCCATGCCCATTTTTCCAAATATACTCCTCAAGAATTTTATCTTCAATAAAACAACAAATTATTTTATGTCCAAGGCCCTTTCTTCAGGTTAAATTTTTGATAGTCAAAAGCTCTACCCATTATTTCAATATATGAGAAATGTTTCAGAAAAAAAATGAAACAACAATTAACTAGTCATATAAAATTAATAATAGTACAAAATAAAACACTATATAATAAGAGTAACTATAAATGTTGGAGGAGGCAACAAAGGATCATTTGATTTATCACCCCAATCCTAATGATAAAAGAATATAAAATTCCAACCATCTGTCTCTTTCTTTTTATCCTTAATTTTAATACTAACACAAAACGAAAGAATTTTCGTTAATCTGACCTCAACCACCATAGATATATATTTAGATTTAAATTAAGATTATAAGCACTTTAATTTAAAGGAGGAAAGTAATTGATTAAATAGTTATGTATATTCTTAACATTGTTCATTGTTTTATGAAGAAAGTAATTGATTAAATAATAGATTTAATAATTTTATGTTTAAATGATGCATAGGTATGGACAATTCATCATCGAGGGAGAGTTTTATCCTTGGCTAGTGAATATTTAAATTTAAGTCATATAAGATTAAATGATTTTTTCAACCATTTAAAATTCAAATTATTTTTAAAAAACATATCGACAATACGGTTGGCTAAGCCCTTGATCAATGTAACACCATAAAATCTGTTTGATAAAATCACAATTAAGAAGTAACATGTGGAATATAGGTGTTAAGGGGTTCACTATACACAATTTATTTTTATTTTTAAGATTGAGAAGCTTAAAATTATATAGATATAAGTATTTTTGTTCATATTTTGGATTTTATGTAGTTGATTATAATTGATGAGTAAGTGTATATTAAACTAGAATAGTACATCAATGAAATAATTATGATTATAATATGTCTATCGAAACTGTCAACTTAAAGTGAGGACACCCTGATGTTGTCTACCTAATTTCATGATCATATTGATAACTACATTTTGCTTTGAGAAATAATAAGAGAACATTGTTGTTCACCTCCTTGTTTCTATCATTTTGATCTATAGCAAGCTCTAAAACGGAGGTCTGGAGTTGATGGGATTTGAATCCGCCACCTTGGCCTAATTGGTGAATGCTTTAAGAAGGATGAAATGCAAATGATTTTGAAAATTTGGAAGGTTCCTTTTGTCCTTACCCAAATATCAAACCAACCTTCTAGTGTTTGAGGTCGATAACCAAGTGCAAACACATAAATTTCATATTAGATAGTTGGAAATATCAATTTTGACATATCCTTGACATACATGACTTGTGCATGTATATTTAACTCTTGCTCACATTCTCTCTTATCTGTTTATCTATCTATAATCTTGGCCAACATAACTTTTCATCATTCATATGCATGATCTTCCTATTTTGTGTTATAATGCTTTATTATCCTAAGCAGACTGTCACCATATTCTAGATCATTATTTTTTTTTTCCTAGATAGAGCCAAAAAAAATTTGACATTGGTGGTTATTGACAACATCTACCTTTCTTAGAAGTGTTCCAAGTTCCTCAAATGGATATTTTTTCAAATTCAAATCCCTTCTTGGGGTTGGCCTATACATTTCACATATCGGTTGTGACGTTAATCACCTAAAGAGTCATCCATATATACATATCAAGTTTAAGGTCATTCCTATCGATATCGATCTGGTATTTCACTTGCACATTCAAGAATACATTTGCACATCTTTTATGCACTATCCAAAAGCATCCAAATCTAAAAAACCCTCAAAGTAATAGTTTAAAAGGCCAAGATCTCAAGGTCAAAGTTGCAGGATGTCAAGTATCAAAATCCAAAGCTATGCATTGCATTTTGGTGGAGCACTTTTGAACACACATATACATAGGCAGGAGTATTGCGTGTGATTTGAGCCATTTTCATAGTATTAGAATGTAGACAATGCTCAACCAATTAGCAGAATGTAGTTTGGGCCATCCAACCCATCTTTCTAAGTCATTTTTCCAATTCAAGCAAGCATCAAAGGGGGAACTAGAGTTTAAAGGCAAAGGAATGTTAATCTTAAATCTACACATAGGAACGAGGTCAACAAATCATTATGATTAAAGAAAAAACAATGATCTTTAGCATAACATAAAAGAAATAATGTCCATTGGACGTATATGCTAGTTTCATATTTTAGTCATATTTTGGTGTTTCATGTATTTGCCAGGATATTAAATTTGTTAAGAAATATTTGATTTTTAAAGTATAATTGTGAATTGGTTATTGTACAAGGGAATATAATACTCCTTATTCTACTTAATTATTATAAGTTATATGTAATTTATGTAAGCTCTCTTTTATTTTTTAATCAGAAGGTTCATGTGTTGTGATATGCATATCATTGTGGCATTGTTTGTTTATTACCTAAATTTGTTTCATTTGGTATGAGAATTAGTTTTGTGCAAAGAGGTGAGGTTATTCAACTTGGTATATAACATTGCCAAAACTAGTTCTTTGAAGGAAGTAATTTTTTGTGTTGAGTGTTTGTGAATATTTTGATGTTGAGAAGAAAGGGAGGAACTCCATATCCCTCTCAAGGCCATGGAGATTCAATGGAGACAATAGAAATTTGGCATTGAGCACCATCAAATATCATTTTATTTTATTTCTAGATTTATTTGAGTGCAAGAATAAATAACGTGAGATGGTGACATCCAAAACTCATTATTTTATATGAGGAATGAAGAATTTCATATAACACAAAAAAAAGAAGGCCCAAAAAATACGTACCAAATCATGTTTTTAATATGAAGAGACATTTTTTATAACAATTGTATGTAGGTCCATACAAACTTTGATATATTTCATAATTCTCAATGAAATTGAGTAATTCAAGTTGTTATATATTTTTATTTAGAGGAAAATAAAACTCAAAAGTAATTTAAATATATGTTTCGAAAGTTGAGAGTCATGTAGAAAAAAGATGTTTCAGCGAAGGAAGGAGTGCACATGAGAGAGGTGGGAGTGTGAAATGCCATTTATTAACATTTTTTTTTTTTTTTTTGGTTTTAATATTTAAAAAAAATTAGGGAAAACGATAATTTAATAAGATATTTTTTATTTTATTAAATTAAACTTTATAAACTTTTATTATTTTTTATAATATTTTCCTTAAAATTGTCTAGGAGGACAATTAATTCAGTATATGACCAATGGTAAAAGATCAAGGATTGAAAATTTATAATATTGATTAGTGTAAGAAGCCAAATCTAGTAATTTTAAAAATTACTTTGAAACCTTGTAAAACTCTTGAAACAATTATTTTTTAAATTTAGATAAGGTGTTTATAAAAGTCATTTATTTCATTAATTAGCAAACAACAAGGTGTACTTGTGACATTACTCATTTAATTCTATTATTTTATCAACTATTATAATTATAAAATAATAAAATTTAAATTAAAAGTTTGTGGTCTCATTTTACAGGATAAGGGGAGTATCTCAATTCAGAGACCTCTGTGTTGTGTTGAGTAGTTTTGGTTGCATGCACATATTTTATGATGATAATTATTAGTTTAAATGGTATACCTAATAGTCTAATTCTTATTTTTTAAGGATATATTTTTTGTTATTTGTGCATTAAAATGAAGTATCTATTAAAATCTAAAGTTTTAGATAAAAAAATTCAAAATAGTATATAAAACACCCAGATGTGAATGCTTTGAATGATGCACAAAAAAAGATTTAAAGTTAATATAAAATGGACAATAAGACTTTAATTTATATTCAAGATGTAATATATAAAACCATATTTCATAGAATAAGTGGAACTGATCATTTTAAATCTAAATGAGATATATTTATAAATGCTTATCAAAGTGCACAAACTATTAAATTAAAAACCTTGCAAAAGAATCTTGAAAATATGAAAATGTCAAATAGTGATTCTATTAATGATTTTAAACAAAGATAGAAACCCTAATTATTAAAAATTAAGGTATTAGGAGAAGTTAGAGATGATAAGCATGTCATTGAAAATATCCAGAAAGGCATGACTCTCAAGTTTGAAAATGTAGATTCTATAGTTAAGATATATAAATATCTCACAAGCATGAATATGGATGAGTTGTGTGGGATCTTATTAAGTGTAGAATAAAGAATTAAGAGTAGAGAGGAAAGTCTTGAATAATAATTTTCCTCCAAAATAAACATAGAGTTAAATGAACTCAATTTCTAAAACACAATAATATAAATGAATCAAGAAAATAATCTAGCAATTTCAAAGGTACTGGTACATGAAGTAGTAGTAATTTCAGAGGAAGCAATGATAACTTCATAGGAATGAGTGGTAATTTCTGAGGGAGAGATAAAAGGAATATTATATCTTTTTATTGCAATGGGCTTGGACAATATGAATGTGGGGAAAAACACTTAATATGTTAACCTAAATAAGTATGCAATAAAAGGGGAGAGAACCATGTGGTTAGGTTCAACTCAAAAATAAAACACTACACAGGTAAATGAGAGAACCTATTTTGCTCAAAAAATGAATCAACCAATATATATGGCTTAGAGATTCAAAGCTAATGTTTAGCTCCAGTTTAATCCATGTAAAAAAGTAATGCATGATCGCAAGAGAAAAAGCAATGTTCATGCCCCCATCATGTATGCAAGTTTGATTGTGTAGTTTTAGTCAATGTGGAATATAATGTATGATTGAAATAGAATGGACCATACCCCTACCCCCGTAATGATCATAAATATGAAAAGTGTGAATTGGATTGATAACCATTTGTCGCAAAAAATTGTAACTATGTTGTTGTATTTATGTGCATGAACCAATAGCATGCCCCTTAAATCAACACTATTGATATAGAATGGTATGCATGTGTACGCTAAATTTGAGAACCTATATCCAAATGTACATGAATGTGAAAAATCTAAAATTTTGTTTCTATAATAAAAATTAACTATTAACCTTATAAAACTCTTTTGATATAACAAAATATACATTTTAGCTAATTTTCAATGATCCAAATATGGATCCTACATAAATTCGAAAGCAATGCCTACAACATATGAAATATCTGGCATAGTAATAGTTAGATAAATAAAACTACCAACAAGTTATCTGTAAAATGTGGGATTAGTTTTTTCACATGTAGGTTTTGGATCAAGCATAACTCCAACTTCAATATGAGTAGATGTAGGTTTACAATCAAGCATATTAAACTTAACAAGAAGATTATGTGCATACAAAGATTGTGATTAAACAATTGAATTTTTATCCTGAAATATAGTCGTAGCATTATATGAATGACTATTGATATAGAATGGTATGCATGTGTACGCTAAATTTGAGAACCTATATCCAAACGTGCATGAATGTGAAAAATCTAAAAATTTGTTTCTATATACCGTTGTGCATATGCCCCAATACCATGTATCAATGTGCCAATGTTTGTCATGTATTTGAAATAATCTAATATCTACACATTATGAATCTATGAAATATGTGAAACCTATACTTTTCTCTATTTTTTTGTTCATGGAGGTTTATGTCTCTAAGCCAAACTCGTTGTGACTCCCACCTTTTAATATGAATAATGTATCATATAAGTCATTAATATCAAAATAGAAATGAATTGTATCATGTCATGTATAAAGATAGCATCATGTAAGATCATTTGATCATGTGAATAATATGTCATCATAGTAGTATATGTATCAATCAAGGCATGTATGTAACATATGGAATGTATGACATATAAGTGTCATGTCTATAAATGTATATCAATAAAACATGTACTATAAGTATCTCTAGATATGATTATGAGTTAATAATGCACGATATAGATCATAGCACCCCTCAATGTCAGCAAACATAAGTGTTAATTGTCACATGTAGGCCAAAAAGTTCGCATACAAGGGAAATAATATGTCACAATAATCAAGGTTAAAGGCCACATGTAGGAGGAAATTAAAAATGTCGTAAACAAGGGACGTCAAAATATGTCGCATCAAACAAGGCCAAAGGCCACACACAAAGTAATCTATAATGTAAAAAATTAAAAACATCAATGGAGCATAGGATAAGAGACTAATCTACACCACCCATAGCTATCAATGTCATATCATGTGTCACACTGTAAGAAATGGGTAACTAACAAGGCATATGTAAGTAATATAGATGGCTCAACATGATACAAAGGTCATATAAAGATATAACATGTAATAGTAAAACATATGATACAAAATGCCCCCAGTGTGGTCACCAAGTAGAGGGAGAACCAACATCTATATGTCCATGTATAGCACTTAGGTATTGTGAAATGCATGTGTGTTTGTAAAGAATATGTTTATACCAAACATATGATAAATAGCATATGTAAAAATGTAAACTAGCTATCATGTCATGATCAGGGCTTGATTTTTGGATTTTCTTAAATATTTCAATATTTTTGTATTTTTAAAATATTTAAAATTTGGAATCATCAATATGTTTTGCTCTGATTTTTATTGATGTATGAGATTAATCTAATTAAGGCAAAACTTTAAAATAAACTTTAGATCAATAGATATGGCATTCAAATATATATCCAAATATAAATGATTGACAATTGACTCTTCTAATTTGATAAGGGCATATGCTTTATACAAAAAATAGTAAATAGATCAGAATACTTAACTTTTATGTTTGGCTATCTGACTGTGGTTAAATTCTAAATTAGAAATCGAGGATAAACATGCCTCTAGTTCATTCGGTTTCATTGATTTTCTATGTTTGGTCAATTCAATAGGATATGGTCAATATCATCAGTCAATATTGACCTATTGGATGGTACCGAATTACATCATGGGAGTGTGACATAATGACTGTACAGTCACCTACAACTGTCTATCCTTGCTCTATGTTTATGATCCCAAACCTTGATGACGCACGTAGATCTAAAAATAGCTTCTTTCACCTTGAAACCCTATATGTGCTTGTGAAGGATAGAAACCTGCAAAAAAATGGGGAAGTGTAATGAGTTGAGTATACCCCAATCATCCTTGCCTAATTATTGGTCATTGCATATGTATTTAATACTCCAACGAGGTAAATAAAGAACCATGTAGTTCTCCCACCTAGTGTGATTGTGCAATTGTGTTATTTCACTATGTATGCAATGAATGAGTGTATTTGGTACTTAACAATGCTTACTTTGACTTGGATTTTGAGTGCTTCAGACTTTATTTCTGACTACTTCTAGTGATAGGTATGCAAATTGGAAAGAATATGGAAAATTTTACTAGCATGCAATAGTGTATGGATGTATCGCATATAAGTACCAAATGATCATTTTGAATGACCTTGATTTGTTTATATATAAGGATCCATTTGGGTAATTACTAATGCCACATACATGCTAAGATGATGGGCTAACCCTACGGATAGGTTTGATTTTACAAAAATGACTATTGTTGGGAGCAAGGTGATTCTGACCATTGTGGGTCGTTATCAACAGACAATAATGATTGAAACTTTCAAAACTAACCCATGTACAGATGGACTGCTCTAAAATTCTAGAGATGTCTATGTAGGATATTTAGTAGGTTTGAAATAAACAGTGAGGCTCTTGAAGGTGTATAACAGTGGAATGAAAGGGTTGACTCATAACATAGCATCAAATGTGAGAGAATGGAAAATTAGGACCTTGTTTGAGTACTCAAATCATGTGTTGTAAACGTGTGTCAAGTTTGTCATTGTCAAGTATTGAAGAGAAGATTTTAGTATCTACACCTATATAAACTTTTTCATAATGCTTATTCGTTGGGTTGAACTCTAAAATATAGTGTTGTCCTTTCTTGTTTGTTTTCTTCATCTACATCAATGTTTTTAACTTTTCATTCACATAAAAATTTATTTCTTTGTTAAGGTTTAAGAATTCATCCAGGTTGATGTCCCATCTACTCATCCATTTGTAGTTATGTTTCATCCACTTGTTTTTCCGTTTGTACAACCCTTCGTCTCTTATGTCCCTAGGCCACTTATCCGTCCTCATGCTTTCTATTTTTTTCAAGTAACAAATTAACATGGTCATAAAAGTTCCCTGTAATGGAGAAGTTCATATTTCAAGAATGATGATTTAATATGAAATTTTAAAATTGTTCGTGATTAGCCACTTTTGGATCCTTTCTATTTGTCTCCATTTCAATCTTGTTGTTCCACTAGCCCATACCTCGCAACCATACAACACCATCGACATAATAAATAACCGAAATACCAAAATAGAATCCTAGTGATCTTCCAATCCCATAACTCAACATCTTACACCTCTTTCACAAAGCATAGAAAACTCTCCAACCTCCTTATATACTTTTAAAAAAAAAAACTCTAAAACACATTGATATTCTGTTAAATCTTAGATTATTTTTGCCATTAAAAATAGGTCACCAACATAAAGCACGGATTCCCCTAATATTTGGTTCGTACAAAGTGGATATTGAATCTCCCAAAGATTGCAAATTCCTTTTCTGTGTCAATCCGTCTAGTCTCATTAATAATTCCATGGAGTTGTCAAAGAGAGTTAGCTTTCTTATCAACTGTTTTTGTCATCCCGTGTTGACAGCGATAGCACAGTGCTAATGCAGGGTAAATTTGTAAGGTTAAACGATACGGTTTTCGAGACATTTTTAGACAGGTGAATTAATTTTTTAAATCTTAACACACTAACTCTTTGGAATCAATAGAATCCTGAAAAATTATCCAGTCGATCTGTCAATAAATCAAAGCATTTTATCTAAATTGAATTCTCTCACAGTTTAAAACATTGTTCCAGTCGACTTTGTTCTCATCTAGGCGTAATTCTTGCCATGGCCAAGCTGACTGCTGCTGAAAACTCGTACTCAATCCTGTCATCATGTTGTTGTTATTATTAGAAAAGTCTAGGAGCAGGTCTGTCAAGCTCTGTATGTCATGGTTATGATCAGCATGACCATAGGCTAATTCATGGGTGCACTTATTGGTTTCTGCATGGACTCCGGTCATATTAACTGAGGAAGAATCAGGGGCTTTAGGCCCCCCAATATCAATGTTAAGATGCTCAGCGCTGCAACCAGAACAGATTGAGGAAGTTGTAGCGTGATCTACTTCATTGTTATTTTTATTTTTACTGTTATTAATAATAGCCTCCTTCCTGAAGGCCTTGCCTGCTTCTGAGCTCCATAGCTTCAAAAAAATGTCAGTGGGTGCCTTGGCATCGGCCTCTGCATTACCATTTCCCATGAACTTATTAGATGAAGATGTTCCCATGAACTTATTAGATGAAGATGATAGAATTGATTCTTTTGAAAACCTTGCTTCAGCTTCAAGCCTTGCAATTTCCCACTGTGACATGTGCCTTGTCAGTGCTAAGGACTGAAATCCCTGTGACCCCTTTGCACTGTTTGTCTCAGATTTGGGTGCATGAGTGGATGGATCCAATCCCATTCGTAACAGCTTTTTCTTCAGATGGGTGTTCCAGAAATTCTTTATCTCATTGTCGGTTCTCCCTGGCAGCTGGGAAGCTATTGTAGACCACCTGCAGAGTTCAAATATATTATATAAACTGTTAATATGTTGGATACTTGCGAAACAGAGCTGCTTTTTAGTCTATTTTTGTATAAGAATAAAGCCATACGATACCAATAGATTCAATTAGTTTGTTTTAAAGCAATTAAAGCCATTGGAGTAAATGAGTACTCATGGAGGTTATTAGGTAAAAAATTGTTAATGAGTGCTGTTTTTTAAGTCTACTATTAGTTTGTGAGAAGTGTTTAATTTTTTATTAAAAACCTTCAATTGATATTAAAGTAAGGTTTGGGTTATAAGTTTTTGTTTAGATCTTTCTAATAATTGATTATGTTAAATTTTAACTCATTTTCTATTTAATAATTTAGTAGAAATGATTCTAATTATTGGAACATCAAGATGATGACTTTTTTGATAGGAAAAGACTTATAAGAGGATGTAAAAATTAGTTATGAAGAACCAATTGATTGAGCTATTTTTCTAGCTAATGACAGACAAGGCAAAAATCAAGCTAAGAAGAAGAACTCACAACTTTAGTTTCATATTCAAACAACTCTAGATAAAAACCTATTTCCAATAATTGTAGGTGTAAAGATAGCCAAGGATGGCTGGAAGACTCTACAAGATTCTTACCAAGGTAGTGAACAAGTCAAAATTGCTAGGTTGCAGACTTTGAAAAGAGAATTTGAGAATTTTAGGTTGCAAGAAGTTGAAAGCGTAATTGATTTCTGTATAAGAGTAAAGGATGTGGTCAATAATATGGATACTTTTGGAGAAATATTGAATAAAGAGGTTGTGGTGAGAAAGGTGTTAACATCTCTAATACCAAGGTGGAACCATGTTTTCATCATCATTAAAGAAAGCAAAGATTTGACTATTCTCAAGTTTCATCACCTAGTTGGATCTTTTGTGTCCCAGGAAGAAAGACTGACAGACATGTTTATTTAGCCTCAAAATTGAAGATTAAAAAGAGTGAAGGTGACAACACTAACATCAAAAGCAACCAAGTACAAGGCAAATACGATAGCAAAAGCAACCAAGGACAAGGCAAAGATAGAAATGAAAATTATTTAAAAGGAAACAAAGGAAGAAGAGGTGGTTTAGATGCAATAGGAATAGGTACAGGTATATTTGATAAGATAAATATTCAATGCTATCACTGCCATAGGTATGGTCACTTTGAATGGGAATGTAGATTAAAAGTAAGGAATACAAAAGTTCTAATTATGTTGATGAGGATGAGGAGGCTTCTCCATACAATTTTTTATTTTCATATAACATATATGAAAAAAGTCCTAAAGAGGTTTGGTACCTAGATTCAGGTTATTTCAATCACATCTCAGGGAATAATGAATTGTTTTCTACAATTTAGATATAAACTCTAAGACAAAGACCAAACTTGGTCATCACACATATTTAGAGGTTACAACAAAAATAACTATGGATGTGAATACTAGAGAAGGTAATAAATGTATTAATGATATTTATTACAATCCAAAGTTAAAACATAATATTTTGAGTGTTGGGAAACTATTTGAAAAGAGCTATAACATGGTGTTTGATGGTAAAGCATGTACAATCTATGACAAAAATCAAGGAAATTATATTTTTACAATTGTAGCTATGTTTAAGAATAATATGTTTCCATTAAAGTTTGGAGAACATAACAACAACCTTGCCAATATGTACTATGAAGATAAGAATTGGTTATCACATCTTAGGTATGGATACTTGAATTTTCAAAGTTTGAAGTTACTAACATCACAAGAATTGGTTTATGGTTTGCCAAAGATTAAATATCACAAGGAGGTTTGTGAAGGATGTGTTAAAGGCAAACATGTAACATAAAAAATTACAAAAGGCAATACATGTAGGGCTCATCATCCATTCAATTGGTTCACTATGATATAGTGGTCTTATGTAAACAAATTTTTAGTGTATGTCATCATATTTCATTATGTTTATTGATGATTACTTACAAAAGTGTTGGGTTTATTTTTTGAATTGCAAAGGAGAAACATTTAATACATGTAAGATGTTTAAATCCCTCATAGAGAATGAAAGTGGTTACAAAATAAAGTGCTTAAGGACTGATCGTAGAGGAATTTTTTTATCAAAATATTTATGAATTATTGTGATTTGAATGGCATCAAAATGCAGTGCACAACTACATACACTCCTCAAAAAAATTGTATGGCTAAAAGGAACAAGCATAGAATGGTTAAAATGACAAGAAGCAAGTTACAAACAAAAGAATTGAGCAACCTTTTTTGGGCTGATGCAGTTTCTATAGCAGTATATATTCTTGATCCGAGTCCCACTAGTGCATTTGACAAGATGACTCCATACGAAGCATGGTATGAAAAGAAGCCTAATGTCAAATATTTCAAATTATTTGGTTGTTTAGCCTATGTTCATGTAACTAATCAAAAAATAAATAAGTTAGATCCAAAGAGTGAGTCTTGTCTTTTTTTGGGTATGGGGAAAAAAACAAAGTTTATAAGCTTTATAATCCCCTCACTTGTGGCATCATTGTCAAGAGATGTTATTTTTAACGATGGGAGTGTATATGGTCATGACAAAGATAAAGGCCATATTGACAAGTCTAAATCTATCTGTAATGATAATATTACTAATGATATTGGTGATGAACATTCCACGAGTATTTCAGTTCTAAGTGCTACAAGTCCACCAAGCGAACCCTCATATAATTCTTGTATTCCAAGTGTAACTCCAACTTCAAGTCTAAGTTCTTTAAATAAGGTGAGAAAATTGAGTTAAATTTATCAAAATACAATAAATTAAGCACATGAAGAAGGCCTAAGAGGTGGAATGGTAAATTATGATATATTTATACAAGTTGATTTTGAACCATCATGTTTTGAAGATGCATGTACTAATGATGTTTAAGTGCAAAAAATGTGAGAGGTAATGGACTCCATTCATAGGAATGATACTTTGGAGCTTATAGAACTTCCACATGACAACAAGTGTTTTGGTACCAAATGGGTCTACAAGATAAAGTACAATAGTGATTGTAGTGTTGAAAGACACAAGACACATCTAGTTTCAAAAGGCTTCAATCCAACATATTGCATAGATTATGAAGGGATATTTGCACTAATGGCAAGATAAGAGACCATTAGAATGGTGATTTCACTAGCAGCTCAAAAGAAATGGATCCACCTCACATGAATGTGAAAAGTGCCTTCTTAAATGGGTAACCAAATGAGGAAGTTTATGTACAAGAATCACAAGGTTTTTTGCTGCATTGTAAATAAAATCAAGTCTACAAGTTAAAGAAGGCTTTGTATGTCCTAAAAAAAACACAAAGATCATGGTATGGTCGAATTGATGGATATTTTCAGTAGATTAGCCTCAAGAGAAGCAAGAGTGAGCCTATTCTTTATGAAAAGCAAGAAGGTAATGTTATCTTTATTTGTACTTGTTTGTATGTTGATGGTTTTTTGTATATGGGTAGCAATTCTAAGATGAAGGATGAATTCAAACAATTTATGATGGATGAATTTTAAATTAAATGTTTATGTCTCATGGAATACTTCCTAGACCATATGGAGGTTCATCAAATTAAGGAAGAAAACTTCATTTTTCAAACAAATTATGCAAAGGATATGTTGAATAAATTCAATACGGTTGCTTGTAAACCATTGTCTACTCTAACTACACATAGAGCTATGTTTTGTATATAAGATGGTGTTGAAACAGTTAACAAGAAAACTTATAGAATTATTGTTATAAACTTAATATTTCTAACTCACACAAGACCAGATATTGCTTATTCAATTTCTTTTGTTTCAAGGTATATGTTTGAGCCATTTGAGATTCATATGAAGGCAACCTAGAGGATATTGAGGTATGTGAAAGGTAATATCAATTGAGATATTCATTATTATGCCACTAAAAATTTTGAACCTATTGTTTTTTGTGATTCTAATTGGGGAGGTAGTTTGATTGACCACAAATCAACTTCTGAATTTTTTTTTTTTCGCTTTGTTTATAGTGTTTGGTTACATGGAACTCAAAGAATAAAATTTTAGTTTCCCTTTCATCTACAAAAATAGAATATATTACAATCACTTCAATAGGTACACAAACATTATGTCTCCAAAATGTTCTCTAAAAAATTGGGGAGAAAAGAAATCAACCTACGATGATTTTTTGCGATTGTGTAAGTGATATAAAATTGGCCTAGAAAACAATCCATCAGAGCAGATCAAATCCTTTTGATTTGAACTACCACTTCATTCGATATTTGGTTTAGAAGAAATATGTGAAATTGAAGTATATAAATACACAAGAACAACTTGCATATTTCTTCACTAAAGTTGTTTTTAAAATTTAGTTTTTAAAAATCTGAAATCAAATTGTTAGTACACTCAACATCAAGGAGGAGAATGTTGGATAAGTGTAGCTAAGCGTTATTTTTTGGTCTATTTTTAAAGAAGAACAAAATCATACAATGGCAATAAATTAGATTAATTTGTTTTAAAACAAGTAATTTTATCTTTTATCTTTTTATATAGATTTAGACTAATCTATTTACTGGAAAAATATGTTCGCATGTATTAGTTACTTAAGATCTTCATCATAACACCTTTCTCTACATTAGTTACTTTGGACAACACTTTAAGTAGTTACACTAATAGATGATATTTAACCTCTAAGCATAAACCACGAGCAAAATAAAAAGCAAAAGTAACAAAACTTTATTATGATCCACCTTTAAAAAAATAGTTTCTTATAGAAGGAAGTTTTTTGGAAGTGGTGGAAGAATATAAATACTTATTAGAAAATAGATGAAGTAAAGTGGAATTATGGGATTGAAAAACTATGAGAACCTTGTTCAAATTGTTTGTAACATTAATGGTGGTCTAATTTAGATATAAATTTTGGGACAACATTGTATTAATCATAAAAATTAAAATAAATTGATAAAATTAAAAAACACCTATTAATAAATAGTTTCAAAACTAAAACATCAATTTGATATAAGATTTTATTAGTTGAAACATGTAACTTAATGCTAAGTTATGTAAAGAAATCCTTGAATCATAAGGAATGAAGAGTTGAGTGAGAGGAAGAATATATGAATGAAACAAAATAATAAGTGAAAGAAAAAATGAAACATTAGCATTCAAGAATACCCAAACACTAATAAACAAATTAAAAAATATGGGAAAAAAAAATTCAAATTAACTATATACACAAAAAAATAATCACACACATAATTATAACTAAAAATTTTAGATAATTATAAAAAATTAATGACTCGATTAAAAACTAATTGTCAATCATTTTAAACATAAAACTAATAGGTGAACAACCCCTTACAAAACTAGAATAAAAAAAGATGCTAACTCGAATTCTGATAAACTGGAATTGAATAATAAAAAAACCAACATTCTAAGTGCGTTATTTGAATAATAAAAAAACTAATTAATACTTCAGCTGATCTCCTTGACCTTACACCTGTAGATCTCCTTGACCTTGCTTCAATGCTTCAATGCTTTACTTGCTTGCTTAATTTACAATACATGCCTCATGGGTCTTTAAATAGAATCCCATGCATACAAAAATAGAACTCTAATTACAATAATTAGACACGCAGTTCGTGACTATAATTATCCCCTAAACATGCAAACACTCGCTTCACTTAACTGAATGTTCGTCAACAGCAGTTCTGAAACTGCCACAGGCGACCGACGTCAGTCCCTGTCTATCTGGTGGTGACCGACATTGGCTGACTTCCTGTCGATGCCGGTTGCCTTCTGCACTGGTAATGACTGGTGTCGGTCATGCTGCCGACGCCGATACTTCTAGATCTTCAACAACCTCCCTTCTTCGTGTCTACAACAGTTGAAGCTTTTAGCTCCACACCCTAACAATCCCAGTCTTGAGCCTAGTAGTTCACACAAGACAGAGGAATCACTGATCACTCAAAATAAGTTGTTAGGTCCATAAGGATTGTAGACCTTGGCCATATAAGACTCCTCCTTATCAGAGGAAGTGTTAGAATAACTGGAATAGCTTGAGTAACAAAACTATCTACTATTATAATGATCCACATAATTTGCCTCAACTTTTTTTTATGTAGAGAGCGGGGTCATCGAGAAGGACATACATCTGCAAGATGTCCAATACCACCACATTTGAAACATTTTGGATCTTTCTTGTGCCGATGAGATCTAGAAGAAACTGAATCATTGAAAGAACCACATGAGTAAAAAAAATGCCTATGGTGATGTTTGCATTTATAAAATCTTGGAGAGTGCCAATGGGAATGCTGTGGAGATTGTCTAGAATGGTGTGGAGAGTGTCTTAGAGAATGATTCAGAGAGTGTTTCAAAGAATGCTTATGAAAATGTAGATGTACATGACGATAATATCTATGATGAGACTTATTTTTTGTATAGTGAGCTTATTTAGTAGGTGTACTCTTATTTTTTACAAACTATCACTCATGCTGAGTCAACAACTCAAAAATAGAGTCAAATGTGGCACCATTAAGCTTATCACTAAGCTGTAGCATTTCAACAAAATTGGTGTATGTAGAACTAAGGCCATTCAGTGTGATAGAAATCAACATGTCATCATTTATTTTTATACCGGTTATGCAGTATTCTTATTTCAATATTTTCATGCAGGAGAGATATTCAAATACATCTTCATCAATACTAAGCTTATTATTAAGCAACTGCATTAAGTGATCAATCTACTTATAGGCAAGGTGTTTGTCATATAGATCCTTTAATGCTTTCTAGGCTTTCCATGCACCAATTTTAACCACCTCTATATAAATAATAATTTGTTCAATGTAAAATATTTTTAATAGTGCAAGTGCACACTTATCACATTTCTAGTATTCAACCAATTTTTTGGCTTCATTTGGTACCAGTGTGGCCTCTTTCTTTGTGATTTCCCATAATTCATTAAAAATGAGGGTATTATACATGTTCCTACTCCATTATTTATAGTTTTTAGGTGACAATCTACCATTTTCATAGATCAAGTTTACAATTTTTACCATGGGGCTATCAAAAAGACAATCAAGAAAAGTTATTGGGATTTTGCCTTGACCCACTAGATAGATTTTGATTACAAAAATTCTAAGACTTGTAAAAATATAAAATAATTATATCCTTATTGTACCAAAAATTAACTTTTTCACCACTTATAACTCCTTTACAAATAAAATCAAAATAAATTTTTAAGAAAATATATACCCCCCAATAGGTTTTGAACCCTATATGTCTCCTTCACAAGCAACTGACAAAAACAAAACTACCCAAATTGCCCTTAATGAATTTGATTACAAAAAAGCAAGATATTTAATATATCTTTGACTTAGCAGATGTAGGGTAAAAGAAATCCTTACATAAAAGAGGAATGTGCTATGCTACCCTGGTGGAGCCTAAAGGTAAATGAAAACAAAATTTGTTATAATCTTGTAAACCAAGTTGTGTTATGCTATACTAGAGAATCAATATATTTTTCAATTTTTTTTTAAAATTGTCATACAATTACATCATTCTACTGTTGTACAGTTGTGCCTTATCTGCACCCTATAAAATTTGGGGATCACATTTGCCAAAGCCGCCAAACAAAATTATATATACAAAATAAAATATTTTTTTCATGGACTTTATACTTGGTTAGGGCATCGTCGTACACAGGTAAGATTATAAACATGACCTATACAAACCACATGAATTACTTGACAAAATGTTTCAATAAATGTGAACAAAATGACTTTTACAAGAAAGTTTTGAAACTCTTCAAACCAATAAAGACATGGAATATATCTTAGCAAAATATATTAAAAAAAAAATGGTTTATGTATCTTTCCTTTTTCTTTCTATAATGGTGATCCATAGAATGTACACCACAAGGGTTTTCTCATTATGTTTGATGCACTGCTAAAATAGCGAATTGTAATAACAATTATATACAAAGAAAAATCTACATGATATGATAACCATCTAATAATTGTGATTTGTACCTGAATTCTAATGTTAGTGCCAACAAAATAAAATGAATTCAATTAATACATTTTGTACCTGTTGCCTAAAATTGCATGCAAGCGAATGATACAATTTTCTTCTTCTGGTGCAAATGGGCCTCGCTTAATATCAGGTCTCAGGTAATTAGTCCAACGCAGGCGGCAACTCTTCCCACACCGAAGAAGTCCTGTACACATGCACATTGTATATATTCAGTATATATATAAAAGTTCACGTATCAAATCTGCCAACTACCTCATCTTAATTTCCAGTCACACAGTACATCAATTCTTTTATTTTAGGCGAGCTGTATGAAATTGAGAAGAAATTGTGAAAAAAAATTACATCTTAAAACATAAATAAAATCTGTGTATACACAGAAATGAGATCATTGCAAGACATATGTGTTATATACAGACCAGCTAGCTTGGGAACAGCCCGCCAGTTTCCATGGCCATTTTTCCGAATACACTCCTCAAGAATTTTATCTTCAATGGGGGTCCAAGGCCCTTTCTTCAGGCCTAATTTTTGACAGTCAGGAGATCTACCCATTTTTCTTTTGTTTCTTTTTGACCCTTCTGCAGCAGCAAAATAACTAACTGTATATGCCTGTCTGAATAAGGAAAGGATTTCAGAAGCAGAAAAGGCGTTTAAAATCCTCTTAAATTGGCAAAAAGGACTGTGGTCTCCACGATATTAAATATACATTTCTAGACAGATTGGCATGCAGCAAAAATGATTGGTATCCAATTGAAAGGCAAAGAATCACCTGTGCTGATCGAAAATGTCTAATCAAAAGGAATACAGTTATTTTAAATATATATTTATTTAGGTGAACTATAAAACATAAATGACTGTGGTATGCAGATTGTACATTTAATGGCAAAGAATTGTTAATTAGACAGATTGTAATGCGGCAAAAATGACTGTGGTATCGAATTGAAAGAAAAATAATTGTTCAACCAACTTTGTTAATTAGGTGATCACAGGAGGCTATTCCAATTGAAATCTATGTGGGTCATTGTATTTTAATATGCTGCGTGCATGGTATTTATTTGTGGATGTAAAGTCTATTGTTTAGTGGTGCCCAATTTAGCAACCAATAAAAAATCCCTTTCATATTTCACTATAGACATAATGGCATGAGTAGTATTTGTTTGCATCATAATGTAATGTTTGTAAGATTAATATTATATAGATTAATATTAAAGATATAATATTACAGAGGAGTGATGTTAGACACCACTTGTAGTTAGGTGTATTGTGTAGGTAGATATAAATGTGTTTTAATTTTAAAGTAATTGTATATAAAGTTGTAATGGTCACAGTCGATACGGATAGGAGAAAAGTTAAGACTTGCAATATTATGCAAGTAAAAGAGAGTACATATTATAAATAAGAATTATGGATATATATTATTATTATTATTATTGTGAGGCCCAGTTTATATAACATAAGTATTTTTGAACTATATAATTATGACATGTGAAAGTAGAAAATAGAGGTTAATAATGACAGGAGGAATATTTGTTTGCATCATAATGTAATGTTTGTAAGATTAATATTAAAGATATAATATTACAGAGGAGTGATGTTAGGCACCACTTGTAGTTAGGTGTATTGTGTAAGTAGATATAAATGTGTTTTAATTTTAAAGTAATTGTATATAAAGTTGTAATGGTCACAGTCGATACGGATAAGAGGAAGGTTAAGACTTGTAATATTATGCAAGTAAAAGAGAGTACATATTATAAATAAAAATTATGGATATATATTATTATTATTATTATTATTGTGAGGTCTAGTTTATGTGACATAAGTATTTTTTAACTATATAATTATGGCATGTGAAAGTAGAAAATAGAGGTTAATAATGACAGGAGGAATATTTGTTTGCATCATAATGTAATGTTTGTAAGATTAATATTAAAGATATAATATTACAGAGGAGTGATGTTAGGCACCACTTGTAGTTAGGTGTATTGTGTAAGTAGATATAAATGTGTTTTAATTTTAAAATAATTGTATATAAAGTTGTAAAGACCTCACATCTATTATTTGGGTGCATACATTAAAGGTATATAAAGACCTCCAAGAAACGTGATCTTACATAATGTCAATATAACATGTAAAAATAGTAAAGGATGGGTTTGTTGAAAATGCCATGAGAGATATTGAAGTGGAGATCATTGACCAAATAAAAACTACTTTTGAATCTTGATAGCCCTTCAAGACTGCCTCAAAACAAAATTTGGAACAGGGTGATACATCTATAAAATTAATGATTTGTTGTAGGTTTTGTCAGATACAGTAGCATGAAATATATAATAGACATGCTTGCAAAGTTGTGGGCATGTAATGTACAAGCCATGCAGAACTTTTGAAAGAATGTCTTAATGAAATGTGAACAAACTAGCTTTTACAATGAGGTCTTCACTCTTCGCACCAATGGAGACACATTCAACACACCCTAACCAAACTTATAAAGACAAAATGGATTTTGCATATCTTTCTTTTGTCTTTTTATGATATTGACCTACTGATTGTACACCACAAGGATGATTTTGCTATGTTTGCTATGTTTTTAAAATAGTGAAGTGTAACAATAATTGCATACGTACCAAAATGTATATGTTGTAAATTTTGTTTAATAAATATGTTTTATTCTTTACCATTGATTTATACTGCCAATATAGTTCTCATTTAGAGTTAATATGTGCTCCTTTAACTATACTTGTGTGTTTAGCTATTAATGACCACCATCAAATTTTTTTACATGAATCAATATTGACTACAACAACTACTTCTTGGGTGCATACACTAATTATACAAAAATACATCTAAGAAAAGTGATTTTATGAAATGCTAAGATAGTAGGTAAAAAATAAGAAGACAAGTTTATTGAAAACATCATTGGAGATATTGAAGCATAAACAATTTGTAAATTTAAAGCTAAATATCTTAATCTTTCCACCATCCTTCAAACAAGATAAATACATCCATCAACAGAATTATTTTTTTTGTTATGTAATAATTCAAATAGACCTATTTCTAAGGTTGTGGGTATGACCTATACAAGCCACATGAACTACTTGACAAAATGTTTCAATGAATGTAAGTAAAATAACTTTTTACAAAGAAACTTTGAAACTCTTCAAATTAATAAAATCAAATGAAATATACCCTAACTAGATATATAAAGATAAAATGGTATGTTTCCTTCCTTTTTATTTTTATGATGGTGATCTATTGAATGTACACCACAAAGATTCTCGCATCAAATATATAACACAAGGGTTCTCCTACTATATTTCATATGTTAAAATATAGTAAATTATAAAAATAATTCTATACACAAAAAAATTTACATGATATAATAATTGTCTAATAATTATACAAAATATTATACAAATTAATTGTACAAAAAATATTAGACGTAACCACATTTTAATATATGAAAAATGTATATAATGTTTTAATAAAAATAAATAAATAACTATTAATTGGAGATATATAATAATAATAATAATAATAATAATAATAATGCAAAATAAAACATTATATAATTAAAAAAACCATAAATATTAGAAGAAGTAATGTAAGATCATCTAAATTATCACCTCAATCTCCAACTTTTTTTTCAAAAAAAAATCTATCAAATCAAATATGAATCTCGACCAATTTAATATTATTTCACCTATAAAATAAAATACTGAACATAAAACGAAAGAATTTTCGTTACTCTAACCCCAACCACCATAAATATTTATTTAGGTTTAAAATAAGTTTTTAAGCCCTTCAATTCAAAGGAAAAAAGTAATTAATTAAATAAAAGATCAAAGTGAATGGACAAATTAATGTCTTGAAAAATTAATGTCAAAGTGAATGGACAACTCATCATCAAGGGGGAGTTTTATCCTTTCTAGTGAATATTTAAATTTAAGGCATATAATATGAAATAATGTTTTCAACCATTTTTAATTCGAATTATTGAAAAAACATGGTTAAACCAACAATACGGTTGGCTAAGCCTTCAATCAATGCAACATTATAAAATCTAGTTGGAAAAATCACAATTAAGTAGTAACAACTGGGATAGGAATAAGTGTTAAGGGGTTCAATATATACATAATTTATTTATTTTTATTTTATTTTTAAATTGAAAAAAATATTATTATTTATATGTAAACTTGATTAGAATTGATGAGTAAGTATATATTTACATTAAAATATTTTTCAATGAAACAATTAAGATTATAATTTGTTTATCAAAACTGTCAACTGAAAATAAGAAGTTTTAGTGATGTCTATTTAATTTCTCAATTATATTTAACACTCCATTTTTCTTTGAGAAATAGTAAGAGAATATTGATGTTCACCTCTTTGTTTCTATCATTTAGATCTTTAATGAGCTCTAAAATGGAAATGTCGAGTCTATGGGATTTGAATCCACCACCTTGCCTTAATTCGTGAAGGATGAAATGCTAACGGTTTTGAAGATTTGGAAGGTTACTTTTATTTTTATTCAAATATTAAACTAGACTTCTAGTATTTGAGGTCACTAACCAAGTGTAGACACATAAATTTCATATGAAATAGTTAGAAATATCAATTTTGACCAATCTTTGACATACATGACTTATGCTTTCACATTTGAATTTTGCTCACATTCTCTCCTATCTATTTATTTATCTACAAGCTTGGCTAATGTAATTTTCTATCATTCATATGTATGATCTTCCTAGTTTGTACATCATAATGCTATATTATCCTAAGCAGCTTATCACTATATTCCAAATCATTGTCTTTCCTTTCCTAGACAATGTCAACAACAATTGGACAATGGTTGTTACCGACAATGTCCACTTTTCTCGAGAGTGTCCCAAGTTCCTCAAATGACTATTTCTTCAAATTCAAATCCCTTCTTGGGGTTGGCCTATATATTTCACATGTCATTTGTGGGAGTAGTCACATAAAGAGTCATTTATATATGCACATTAGGTTTAAGGTCATTCCTATCAAGATCTATCTAGCATTTCATTTGCACGTTCAAGAATACATTTGCACATCTTTGAGGCACTATTCAAAAGCATCTAAATATAAAAACCCCTTGAAGGAACAATCCAAAAGCCCAAGTTTGAATATTATCGCAAGGTCAAAGTTACATGATGTCAAGTATCGAACTCCAAAGTTATGCATTTCATTCTAGTGGAGCACTTTTGAACACACATATACATAGGTAGGAGAACTACATGTGATTTAAGCCCTCTTCATAGTATTGGAACGTAGACAACACTCAACCAAGCAATGGAATGTGGTTGGGGTCATCCAACCCATTTTTATAACCCATTTTTCTAGGTCAAGCAAGGGTCAAAGGGGAACTAGAGTTTCAAGGCAAAGGAATGTCAATTCTGAATCTACACATATGAACAAGGTCCAAAAATCATCATGACAGGGAAAAGTAAGGATCTTTGGCATAACATGAAAGAATTAATATAAGCTAGTTTTATATTTTAGTCATATTTTGGTATTTTGTGTATTTGCATGGATATTTAGTTTGATTTAATTTGTTGTGGAATATTTAGTTTGTTAGGAAATATTTTATTTTTAGAGTATAATTGTGAATTGGTTATTGTACAAAGAGCTATGAATACTCCTTATTCTATGTAAGAATTGTAAATTATATGTAATCCATGTAAGCTCTCTTTTATTTTTTAATTAGAAGGTTTGTGCATTGTGTTAGGTTGTGGAGCTAAAAGCTTCACTAATGCAAACCAACTTTGTTAATTTTTCTACCAACTTTGTTAAAGAGGTGTTTAATTATTAATAATTGTTCTACCAACTTTGTTAATTAGGTGATCACAGGAGGCTATTCCAATTGAAATCTATGTGGGTCATTGTATTTTAATATGCAGCGTGCATGGCATTTATTTGTGGATGTACAACTTATAGTCTATTGTTTATTGGTGCCCAATTTAGCAACCAATAAAAAATCCCTTTCATATTTCACCCAATATATCTTACCTATCACTATAGACATAATGGCATGAGGAATATTTGTTTGCATCATAATGTAATGTTTGTAAGATTAATATTAAAGATATAATATTACAGACGAGTGATGTTAGGCACCACTTGTAGTTAGGTGTATTGTGTAGGTAGATATAAATGTGTTTTAATTTTAAAGTAATTGTAAATGAAGTTGTAATGGTCACAGTCGATAGGGATAGCAGGAAGGTTAAGACTTTGCAATATTATGCAAGTAAAAGAGAGTATATATTATTAAAAAAAATTATGGATATATTATTATTATTATTATTGTGAGGTCTAGTTTATGTGATATAAGTATTTTTGAACTATATAATTATGACATGTGAAAGTAGAAAATAGAGGTTAATAATGGGTTATGATAGTGGTTCAGTTTTTTTTCCTTAAAATTTATAGTATGATCATAGAATTTTAAAATATGCATTCAAAGTAACATGTGATTTTTTAATTATATTTGTGTGTTTAATTATTAATAATTGTGTCACATCAAATTATTTTTATGAGTTAATATTGATCATCACATCTATTATTTGGGTGCATACATTAAAGGTATATAAAGACCTCCAAGAAATGTGATCTTACATAATATCAATATAACATGTAAAAATAGTAGAGGCTGGGTTTGTTGAAAATGCCATGAGAGATATTGAAGTGGAGATCATTGACCGAATAAAAACTACTTTTGAATCTTGATAGCCCTTCAAGACTGCCTCAAAACAAAATTGGAATAGGGTGATAACATCTATAAAATTAATGATTTGTTGTAGGTTTTGTCAGATACAGTAGCATGAAATATATAATAGACATGTTTGCAAAGTTGTGGGCATGTAATGTACAAGCCATGCAGAACTTTTGAAAGAATGTCTTAATGAAATGTGAACAAACTAGCTTTTACAAAGACACATTCAACACACCCTAACCAAACTTATAAAGACAAAATGGATTTTGCATATCTTTCTTTTGTCTTTCTATGATATTGACCCACTGATTGTACACCACGAGGATGATTTTGCTATGTTTGCTATGTTTTTAAAATAGTGAAGTGTAACAATAATTGCATACGTACCAAAATGTACATCCATAAGTACATCCATCAACCAATTATTTGCAAAATATTTTTTTTGTTATGTAATAACTCAAAATAGTTTGATAGACCTATTTATAAGGTTGTGGATATGACCTATACAAGCCACATGAATTACTTGACAAAATGTTTTAATGAATGTGAGTAAAATAACTTTTTACAAAAAAACTTTGAAACTTTTCAATTAATAAAATCACATGAAATATACCCTAACTAAATATATAAAGACAAAATGGTTTGTGTCCTTCCTTTTTATTTTTATGATGGTGATCTATTGAATGTACACATCAAATATTCTACCATCAAATATATAACACAAGGGTTCTCCTACTATATTTCATATGTTAAAATATAGTAAATTATGAAAATAATTCTATACACAAAAAAAATTACATGATATAATAATTATATAGAATATTATATAAATTAATTATCCAAAAAATATAAGTAGACGTAACCACATTTTAAAATATAAAAAATGTTTCAATAAAAAAAATAATAATAATGATTAATTAGAGCTATATAAAAATAATAATAATTGAAAATAAAATATTATATGATTTAAAAAAACCATAAATATTAGAATAAGTAACGTAAAATCATCTAAATTATCACCTCAATCTCCAAAAAATTTTAAAAAAAATCTATCAAATCAAATATAAATCTTGACCAATTTAATATTATTTCACCTACAAAATAAAATACTAAACATAAAACGAAAGAATTTTCGTTACTCTAACCCCAACCACCATAGATATTTATTTAGGTTTAAAATAAGTTTTTAAGCCCTGCAATTTAAAGGAAAAAAGTAATTAAATAAACAAAAGATCAAAGTGAATGGACAAATTAATGTCTTG
Source organism: Torreya grandis (assembly GCA_037957365.1). Taxonomy (NCBI): domain Eukaryota; kingdom Viridiplantae; phylum Streptophyta; class Pinopsida; order Cupressales; family Taxaceae; genus Torreya; species Torreya grandis. The sequence continues at coordinate 1,012,466 of JARHVA010001871.1, forward strand.
AAAAATTAATGTCAAAGTGAATGGACAACTCATCATCAAAGGAGAGTTTTATCCTTTCTAATGAATATTTAAATTTAAGGCATATAAAATGAAATAATGTTTTCAGCCATTTTTAATTCGAATTATTGAAAAAACATGGTTAAACCAACAATACAGTTGGTTAAGCCCTCAATCAATGCAACACTATAAAATCTAGTTGGGAAAATCACAATTAAGTAGTAACAACTGGAATGGGAATAAGTGTTAAGGGGTTCAATATATACATAATTAATTTATTTTTTATTTTTAAATTGAAAAAGTTGTAATTATTTATATATAAATTTGATAAGAATTGATGAGTAAGTATATATTTACATTAAAATATTTTTCAATCAAACAATTATGATTATAATTTGTTTATCAAAACTATCAATTGAAAATAAGAAGTTTTGGTGATGTTTACTTAATTTCTCAACCATATTTAATACTGCATTTTTTTTTTGAGAAATAGTAAGAGAATATTGTTGTTCACCTCTTTGTTTCTATCATTTGGATCTGTAATGAGCTTTGAAATGGACATGTGGAGTCTATGGGATTTGAATCCGTCACCTTGCCCTAATTTGTGAATGATTTAAGAAGGATGAAATGCTAATGGTTTTGAAGATTTGGAAGGTTACTTTTGTTCTTAGTCAAATATTAAACTAGACTTCTAGTATTTGAGGTCACTAACCAAGTGTAGAAACATAAATTTAATATGAAATAGTTAGAAATATCAATTTTGACCAATCTTTGACATATATGACTTATGCTTTCACATTTGACTTTTGCTCACATTCTCTCCTATCTATTTATCTATCTACGAGCTTGGCTAACGTAGTTTTATGACATTCATATGTATGATCTTCCTAGTGTGTACATCATAATGCTATATTATCCTTAGCAGGTTATCACTATATTCCAGATCATTGTCTTTCCTTTCCTAGACAGTGTCAACAACAATTAGACAATGGTTGTTACCGACAATGTCCACTTTTCTCGAGAGTGTCAAAATTTCCTCAAATGACTAATTTTTCAAATTCAAATCCCTTCTTGGGGTTGGCCTGTACATTTCACATGTCATTTATGGGAGTAGTCACATAAAGAGTCATCTATATATACAAATTAGGTTTAAGGTCTTTCCTATCAAGATCTATCTAGCACTTCATTTGCACATTCAAGAATACATTTGCACATCTTTGAGGCACTATCCAAAAGCATCTAAATCTAAAAACCCCTTAAAGGAACAGTCCAAAAGGCCAAGTTTGAATATTATCGCAAGGTCAAAGTTACATGATATCAAGTATCGAACTCCAAAGTTATGCATTGCATTCTAGTGGAGCACTTTTGAACACACATATACATAGGTAGGATAACTACATGTGATTTAAGCCCTCTTCATAGTATTGGAACATAGAAAACACTCAACCAATCAATGGAATGTGGTTTTGGTCATCCAACCCATATTTATAACCCCTTTTTCTAGGTCAAGCAAGGGTCAAAGGGGAACAAGAGTTTCGAGGCAAAGGAATGTCAATTCTGAATCTACACATATGAACAAGGTCCAGAAATCATCATGACAGGTAAAAGTAAGGATCTTTGGCATAACATGAAAGAATTAATGCCCATTGGGCGTATAAGCTAGTTTTATATTTTAGTCATATTTTGGTTTTTTGTGTATTTGCATGGATATTTAGTTTGATTTAATTTGTTGTAGAATATTTAGTTTGTTAGCAAACATTTTATTTTTAGAGTACAATTGTGAATTGGTTATTGTACAAAGAGCTATAAATACTCCTTATTCTATGTAAGAATTGTAAATTATATGTAATCCCTGTAAGCTCTCTTTTATTTTTTAATTAGAAGGTTTGTGTGTTGTGATTTGCTTATCAATGTGGATTTTTTTTTATTACATAATTTTTTTTTCATCTAATATGAGAGTCAAAATCAGGCAAGGAGGTGAGGTTATTTAGCTTGGTAAATTACATCACTAAAACAAGTTATTTTAAGAAAGTTGTTTTTTTTCTATTGCGTGTTTGTGAGGATTTTGATGTTGAGAAGAAAAGGAGGAGCTCCATATCACTCTCAAGGCCCTAGATATTCAATGGAGCAACAATATAAATTTAGCACAACCAAAACACAACATGTTTTGGTGAGCACCATCAAATATCATTTTTATTTCAAGTTTTATTTGAGTGAAAGGATAAATAACGTGAGATGGTGACATCAAAATCCCATAACTTCATATCAGAGATGAATCATTTCATATAACACAACAAGTACCAAAAAATATGTACCAAATTATATTTTTAATATGAACAGATGTTTTTTATAACAACTTGATGTGGGTCCATACAAACTACAAGATATTTTATATTTCTCAATTATATTGAGTAATTCAAAATGTTCTATAAATATTATTCAAAAATAATTTAAAGAGATGTTTTTAAAGGTGAGATTTGTGTAGAAAAGAGAAATTTTAGTGAAGGAAAGAGTGCCCACGAGAGAGGCACAAGTTTAAAACACCATTTGTTGGTATTAACTTTTTCTTGTTTTAAATTAATGTTTTTAACATTTAGTAAAAACTAGGGCAAACCACAATTTAATAAGTGTTTTATTTTATTTTATTGAATTAAATTTTTATTAATTTTTTTAATATTTATCTTAAATGATTTAGGAAGATCCCCACAACAGATCTAATAGATGGTCTCAAATTTTGCTACAATTATCTGCACATCAAATGATCATTGATATCTTTTCAACGCAATTTGAACAAAAACAAATTTGATACCATATGCAAAAGTTATGGATTACTAAAGCTAAAGCCAAATAGGTAAAAAATATGGATAAGGTATAGTGCTTACATCATTTTACTGATTGGACCTGTACAGGTGGACCAATTACATCTTGACAAATGTAACAATCATGGAATGGCATGTGGTAGAGAGGAACAAATGGGTTTGTTTAGTTTTTGGTCTCTGGTCTTTGACAATGTCCCTATTTAGTTTGGAGACCATGCTATTTACTAGTTGGGGGCCTTTCAACTAGTGGGGTATTTTTTTGTATTGAGTGGGACCCTATTACCATTATCCACTATGTTATTGAAGTTTTTTTGTATATAAACCTCAATGTATGTCCTCATGTAATGCATGTGGGACTAAATTTGTCATGGTTAACAAAGACTAGCACCTAAACTAGGTGGTGGAAGCTCAAGCCACCATGTGGCAGCCTTCCAAGCATATAAGACCGAGATCAAAGTGCCCGACAAATACAAGACCAAGTTCCAAGGCATATGATGATCCTAAACACCTCTTCAAAGGGTCACAAAAACTCTATTTAAATATTTATTTTTTATAAACCCAATGAATGTGGGAAAAAGCACTAAACATGGCATGAGAAAAGATAGTGCACCTTCCATGGAGTGTAGAACATGGGTTTTGAATCCATCACCCTATGCCTCCCATTTTTGGGTCTTTACCACTATGCCACACCCTAAGTTTGGTAAACACAATCAAGGATTTTTCCTATATTCTTTAAGTTTGGGATAGTCAAGCTTAAAAAAAGGTGTTTTGAGGAGATTTGAACCCCTATTTGGATGGTAAAAGAGACAAGCCTTGACAAATGAACCACAGGCTTGTGAAACATTATAAAAAGGATGAAATCCTATTGGTTTGGAAATTATTAACCCTTTGTAAAAGGAGAAGATAAGCAAACAGAGTATTTTGAAGCGAGAAGGCTCTTGGGGGATCAAATCAAAGGCATCTCAAGACTTATTAGAGGCAGAGGCAGATATTATTTACAAACTAAAGTTATTTTCTTATGTAAGATTATTTGCAGATTATCCATTGTAGTCTTTTCTTTTGAAATATTGAAGGCCACTGATGCTACCAAGCACAACCGTATTGTTCCTAGTGCCTTTCTGTCAAGAACCTTCTAATCTTCATCCTTCATAGTCATCGGCTTCTTCGCTATTCTACCCAATGGTAGGAAAATATTATTTTGATATAAATATTCCTCCATTTTCATCTTCCATAGCTGGTAGTTTTGGCCATTGAACTTTTTGATCTTAAACTTTACTTCTTCTACCATAGTTCCCACTCAAACCAGGAACCCTCTTTTCCTACGAGTTTATCTGCTAAATAAACCTTTGGCTTGGATACCAGTTGTTAGGAATATAGAACACAAATCAATATTAATTAACTAATTAATAATATAAATAAAATGCAAAAAACACAACACAATAGAGACATAGAATTAATGTGGTTCACCCAATATAGGCTATGTTCACATATAAATAACTAGTCTTTCTTATTATTTAGTCTAACAAATGAAGAGAATGTTAGGGTGTGGAGCTAAAAGCTTCAACTTGTTGCAGACATAGAAAAGGAGGTTGCTGAAGACCCAAAAGCACCGGCATCGGCAGCATGATCGACGTCAGTCATGATCAGTGCAGAAGGCAACCGGCGTCGACAGGGAGTCGGCCGACGTCAGCAACACCAGGCAAGCAGGGACCGGCGTCGATCACCTGTGTGTTCCAGAACTGTTCGTTGCACGAACAGTTATTTAGTTGAACGGAGTGTTTGCATGTAAAGGCTATTTCGAGTCTTGAGCTGTGTGGATAATTATAGTAAACTAAGAGTCTAAGTTATTGTTTAAGTCTGGGATCTATTTATAGACCCATTGGCATGTATTGTAAAGTGTGCTAGTAAAGAGAACAGTGTGTGTGTTTCTCCTAGTTCCATTAATGAGCTAGAAAGGAAGGCAAGAAAGATCCTTCCATTGTAAGTATGGTCTGTTGAATTGCAAGTTGTAGGTTCATGGGAGATCAACTTGAAGTACTATAGAGTGCTTGGGTACTGGTAGGGTTATTACTGACTGGTTGGAGAGGTGAACACCAATTCTGTGTGTGAGTTGGTTGTTGGGACCGTTTTTGGTAGGAGAGTGTTTTAAAGAAGAATTACTATACACTTGGGGTGTGGGAAGCCTCTATAAGGTGGAAGAGTGTGGCGGCTCTTTATTGTATTCTTTTCTGTACAAGTATTAATATAAGATTGTATATTGTCTCTCATATTCTATGCTATTGGTGAATTCTAGTTACTTGTGCTTCTGGTTATTTCTACATGTTTAATTGCTTAAGTTTGGTAATCATATTGTGCTCTTTCTGAGGAGCAAGATCCTAACAAGTGGGATCAAAATAGCTGTGTTTGTTCTTGGATTCCTTGACAACTGGTATCAGAGCTTTTGGTTGGGATACTAACAGGTTGGATTAGATCTGGTTAGTGTGTGTTGATTATAGGTTACTCACAGGGTTTCTATTTGAGTGGGAGTAGAGCAATGACAGAGGATAGTAAGCTACGAATGGAGAAGTTTAATAGCAGAAGGTCCAAGTTCAGGTATGGCAGAATAACCTGCTGGAGATGTGGAAAGAAAGAGAAGGAAAAGAAAGATTGTTGGTTGGTAGCAGATCAGCATGAAGGACATGAAGAAGAAGCAGGTGTTGCAGATTTTGTTGCACAGGGTGCTCTGGTATGTTCTTTAGATAAAGTAGAATCTTGGGTTTTAGATTTTGGTGCCTCTTTTCATGCACCCCCAATTAGGGAATTTTTTCATGAGTATGTCCAGGGAGACTTTGGAGAAATTTGTGTAGGGGATGGTAAGCCTTGTCAGATGGTTGGCAAAGGGAAAGTGAAGCTGAAATTGTAGATGGACAACACATGGGTGTTGAAGGAGGTCATGCATGTTCCAGTTTTGGAGCGAAATTTGATTTCTGTAAGAAGTTTGGGTGATGAGGGTTGCATAGTAACTCTCACAGCGGACTCTTGGAAGGTTACCAAGGGTGCACTTGTTGTAGCAAGAGGTAAGAAAGTAGGTATGCTTTATCTATCTACTTGTATTATTGATTCTCTTTCTGGGTTATCTACTTCAGCTGTAGATTCAAAGATGTGGCTTAATAGGCTTGGTCACATGAATAAGGAGATAAATGTTCTTGAGTCAAAGGGTATGCTTTCGGATTTGAAGGGTATAGATCGAGATTTCTGTATGCAGAAGAAGATGGTGACGTTTCTTGAGGAATCTGATGTTAGTGACAAGAGTAGGAAAGCCTTGGTTTTCAAAGAGAAGGTGACGGACAGAGTTCAGCACAAGGGGCAGAAGAATTCTGAGTAGAGCAAAGGTGGTTTGGACAAGGGTTTGATCCAAAAGGAGCTCATGAGTAGAAGTCAGTTCTCACAAGTAAAACATAGAGACCGACGTCGACAGGAAAACTGGCGTCGGTGTCCAGACAGGGACCAACATCGGCTATGTTTAGACCGATATCGGTGACTCAGGGTAGATAAACATAGGCATCGGCAAGGGAGGAACTGACGTCGGTGATGAGGCAGTCGCAGGGAACCAACATCGATCGGGTGCAGACTGGAATGTGACCGGCATCGGTCACTGAGACAAATTTTGGGTGGACAGCAAGCTGTCAAGGAGTCTCAAGCACCCATATGGAGGACCTAAAGGGTATGTAAGCCTCAAATTCATCATTTCCCTTCTTTACACTACTTGTTGCTCACTTATGGCATAGTACCAGGTAGTTATTAAAGAAGCAGAACAGGTAGATCCAGAAAACAGTGGGAGCTTGGCATGGATGGAGGATGTGATTCCTTGGAAGAGAACCAAACAAGATTTTTTGGTGGAGTTTCCAACTGGAAGGAAGCACTGAGAGACGAATGGATGTTCAGGATGAAGAAGAGCGGAAATGGATACGTGAGACAGAAGGCCAGGGTATATGGTCTTGTATAAGCTATAGTGCAATGGAGGTTTGATCATTGTGTTTTCTCTTTACCAGGTTGGATAATATTAGCTGCATTATCCTATTACTGTATGATGTGCTTGTTGCATGGTTACATATACAGGTATTGCTGAACTAAAGGTAAAGCTAGTTCAAGGGTGTGTCATTGAGAATCTGGGAGCAGCAAGATTCTTTGGCATGAGTGTGTTCTAGAGACATGGAAGGTCACAAGTTAACTTTGTTTCAGGATGATTATGTGAGACCGGTTAGCACGCCGATGGTTGGACAGTTCACAGAACAGTGTCTTGATTCACATAATGAGGTTGGGTGCATGGTATGTACTAAACCTCAGTTTTCCCAAGTAGTGGGAGTTGTCACAAGTTTGGAGTCAATCTGGGAAAGAAAAATTGGAGGGTAGTTCAGTGGATTCTTAGAGGGACCAGTAGCAGGTGCACATGCTATGCAGGTTCAAGTTATTTTCTACATGGTTTGTAGATGTGGATGTGGCAGGTGATTTGGATGACAGGTTTTGCACTACAGGTTTTGTGGTGGTTAGTCTTCAAGAGTGATCTTGAAGAGGGATATAGAGCCAAGGGAACAAAATAGATGGTGTATAGGTACAATTGCAGCTGTTTATCTCCAAGTGGGAGATTGTTAGGGTGTGGAGCTAAAAGCTTCAACTTGTTGCAGACATAGAAAAGGAGGTTGTTGAAGACCCAGAAGCATCGGCATCGACAGCATGACCGACGTCGGTCATGATCAATGTAGAAGGTAACCGGCGTCGACAGGGAGTCAGCCGACATCGGCAGCACCAGGCAAGCAGGGACTGGCATCGGTCGCCTGTGTGTTCCAGAACTATTCGTTGCACGAACAGTTAGTTAGTTGAACGAAGTGTTTACATGTAAAGGCTATTTTGAGTCTTGAGCTGCGTGGATAATTATAGTAAACTAAGAGGCTAAGTTATTGTTTAAGTCTGGGATCTATTTATAGACCCATTGGCATGTATTGTAAAGTGTGCTAGTGAAGAGAATAGTGTGTGTGTTTCTCCTAGTTCCATTAATGAGCTAGAAAGGAAGGCAAGGAAGATCCTTCCATTGTAAGTATGGTCTGTTGAATTGCAGGTTGCAGGTTCATGGGAGATCAACTTGAAGTACTATAGAGTGCTTGGGTACTGGCAGGGTTATTACTGACTGGTTGGAGAGGTGAACACCAATTCTGTGTGTGAGTTGGTTGTTGGGACCGTTTTTGGTAGGAGAGTGTTTTGAAGAAGAATTACTATACACTTGGGGTGTGGGAAGCCTCTGTAAGGTGGAAGAGTGTGGCAGCTCTTTATTGTATTCTTTTCTGTACAAGTATTAATATAAGATTGTATATTGTCTCTCATATTCTATGCTATTGGTGAATTCTAGTTACTTGTGTTTCTGGTTATTTTCGCATGTTTAATTGCTTCAATTTGGTAATCATATTGTGCTCTTTCTGAGGAGCAAGATCCTAACAAGTGGGATCAGAATAGCTGTGTTTGTTCTTGGATTCCCCGACAGAGAAAACCTATAATACATCTATTGTAATATCCTCTTTACTCACACACTGCATGTCACCATGATTACAATGCCCTCATATCAAAGGAGGGTTACATATAAGGGTAAAAATACACAAACATAATTTCTACCATTAGATCTATGACCTAAAAGTGAATGGTCCAGATTTACTATGAAATTACAATATTTTACAATGTATTTTTAACAAGATATAGTGGCCTAATAGTGACCTAATAGTGAATGGTCTAGATTTACTAAGAAATTACCTAATAATGAATAGTTTTGGACTCCCATAGTGACCATAGTGGGGGGCATTGCCCCCATACCCCCCCAATCAAGAATCAGGCATTATAATAAGATCAACACCTCCGATAACCAATCCAAATCTTGCTTGCTCCATTGTGCCATACATCTACCTACAAATCTACACCATAGGAAACTACTTCGTTTGGATTTCTATTTTTAGAAAAGCTAGGTTCTGTGTGGCTCTTCATGAGACATTTTTCATTATTATTGTGGCAATTAAAAACTTGTATGTCATTTGCATGTCTTTCATGGGAACTTTTGGCTCTGTTGTAGATCTCATTAGAAAAATATATGGTTCTTTTTATATTTTCTCAAGCCATTCCTTCCCAAAGATGTTATGTCTAGAGAATCCAAAACTTTTATTTCGTATGTTTAAAGTCAAACTTCCTTTGGCACTAAGGTGCCAATCAATTTCGCAAGGAATCTTACAATCATGCATGACCACCTCAAATTCTTGGTAAGGTCTCTCAAACTTCACCATGCCTATAGCTTCTCTTGGTTTCTCTTTTAGAAACCTTCCTCCATGTATCCTCCTACAATGGAGTCTACATATCAAAAACTTTATGAATGCATTCATGTTGACTTTTCCCCCTATGCACTCCTAATGGTTGTAGGTTGATTTCCATCTTTATAAATTGAGTTATAGAAGTTAACCTGACTATTTATTGTTATATATGTGTGATTCCCTCATAGTGCACACCTTGAGTACCCTCTAAGGGTGAAGGTAGCACATTGGATAACCTCAACCACCAAGGTAGGGGTGACTACATGATTTGGATAAAATTTACCACTCCTACAGACTTCCTAGTACCCTTCAGTGAGTCTATATAAACACTCTCAAGAATGGTAGTGTGAATATCTATTGTCTCCTCTCTTTGCCTCACCATTAAACCTTATCGTCAAATTCATGGCATCCTCTAAGTGAACAACTCCACCATGCATTCTCTTCACCTATGATGTTACAAATTTTCATCGACTCAAAATTGTGCACACTATTTTTTAGTTGCTTCCTCTTCCTCTCTAGGCCTTTTTCATGTGTTAGTACTCACCAAGATCCTTGTGTCTTATCCTATGTGTGAGTCGACACCAGGATATACATGAATTATATTAAAAATTTGATACAAGATAATGTCGTTGATCTTAGATTTTTTTGAAAAAATGATTAGGTTGTAGACATCTTCACAAAACTCTTGCTTGAGGCCCAATTTATTCATCTTGAGAAAAAAATTGGGAGTTAATAAATTTGTCATCAAGGGAGATAGTTGATTTATTCCTTCATCCTTCCCTTCATCAAATTACATCTTAAGGGGGGATGTTAGTGTATTTAATTAATCATACACTATTGTATGGTTTCAAGATGCACTTGCATTATTTATTTGTAATTAATGGGTAAGAACAAAATGGTGCATATTGATCCAACACCTATTATTACATAAGATTATTAGTTAAGCAAATAATTAATTGAATTACTTTAATAATAGTTTTGTCTTATTCCTTTTGTAATTATTTTTTGACTAATTTTTGACCCTAAGTCAAAAATGGTCAACCCCTATAGGTTAAAACATTTCATAGGAATATCAAAACTTTTATATGTTATTTTAATGGTTCTAAATGGTCTTCATATTGTCACATTAGTCATTGTCAAGCTTGGTCCAAGGTTTGGTCTCATGTGTGCTTGTCTAGCCTTAAGGGTTATATATAGGTCTTGGTGTTGTCAAGTGTGTTCAAGGTCATGACATGGTTTAGATTCATTTTAAAATTTTCTTAATGTGTCTTTAAGATCAAAATATCATGTATTAACCTTTTATTATGTTCTTATGAGCTAAAATGTCATTTTGGTCACCTTTTGGCCTATTTGAGGAATTATACATACCACCTTCAAGGGAAAACATTTCAATAAGTATCATAACATACCTGATGTCATACATTGGTTAGGGAATGGTCAAAACCTAAAAAAAATATGCAATTCAATGCCTAAATTAAGCAAAATACCACTTTACAAGAACTGTTGGGCACTTGTACAGCCTTGGAAGATCATTTTTTAGATGAAAAAAATTTAAGATATTCTCTTGTACTTACACAAAAAAATTAGGCTTTTCATCAAGTTTCAAATCTTATAAGATGCATCATAAATTGTCTCTCCTCCATCGTTGCCTTCACAAGCTCAGAAAGGCAAATATCAAATGCATGGTATGGCCAAGAAAAAGAAAGTTGGGAGATAAAAATTTGGCCATTTTTAGGGTTAATAATTATATAAAATTTATTATAATTTGTTTTCATATTCATTTCCCCTCCTTTATGAACAATTTTTAAGAGTGACAGAATGTCACTATGCCTTATCCATTCAAGCAGGGTATAGTTTTGCTCTTGTTTCTTCATGCCAAAATTTGATGGAGGATAATGATTTTTTGGAGTGATTTTAGATGATATTATGACCCCTTTCATGTTATTTTCATAAATAAATTCAACTTCATTAGGTGTTTACTTCAAAGGAGAGAGGTGTCTCAAGTGTGTGAGTATATCATCCTATTGCAAGTCTATTTTGGTTTGTTTGAGATGTTTGTCACATTTAGGAGTTAAAAGCACCTAAAATTTAATGGATTATCCCTAAATTTCATAATATTAATGTTCTCTCCTTTTATATGTGATCCTTGTATATAATCTCTAAATTTCTTGGTCTTTGAAAGCATAGTCTCTGTCACAAATGGTTTGCTATAGGTCTAAATGCAAGATTTTCCTAATTGGTAATGAATATAAATGATAAAAAATGATAATATCACTAATAAATAATTTATAAACTGAATAAAGGATCATGAATCTCAATACAACCTCCAATGAGGACTTTAGATAAGTTTCATTTACCTACAGGTTTGTAGACCTGTATATGATCATTCATTAAGTCTAAGGTCTCATTTTGAAGTGTTCGATCCATGGATAAGGTTGAAATAGATTCATAAAAACTTGTATGACCTTGATAGTCTCCACTTTTATCACCAAAATCATGAATTAATTAATAAACCCTCACTTTCAATGCAAAACTTTGTACATGAGTTGATTATATGCACAGTTTGTATAGGTGAATGGGGATAAGTTGAGGATGGTATAATGCTCATTCAAAAGGTCCAAAATGTGTTCAATAAAATTATATGGGAATTGAGAAGAGTTGATACATATTCAAAAATTAAGACTCAATAAGTTGACTATCTCTAATAGCCTATGCAAATAAAATAAAGACCTACATGTGACAGACCTATAGGTCCTCTTTTGGACTAAAGCTAATTGTCCTTAAATAAAGAACAAGTTCAAAGCATGAAACTTGATTTAGTGCATGAGGGATAAGTCACAAATCAATAGGCACCTGTGATTTTAGATTCAAATAAAATTTGAGAGGAGTGAGTCTGCAAGCCTAGTTCTCATGCATAGACCTGTGTATGAAGGCAAGAAAGAGAAAGGTTTGTAGAACATTATGAAGGATCCAATAAAATATAAAAAATAGTGGAAATAAAATCCTATTAATTTGTAATCTTATAAAAGTTACATGATATAGCTTATAAGCTCAACTTCCAAAGCTCATGTTCAAACCCTCTTCTAATGGTCACCTACAGCCATAATTTGAGGTGTAAAGAATAGTTGTGTGTTTGTGAAGTGAAGGGTTTTTGGAAACTTGAAAAGGATATAAACTCTAAAAATTAAAAAATTCATTAAATATGTTTAATGATTTTAAATTTATGACCTTGAAACTCAAATGCATTCAAGACCCTAAAATAGCCACCTACAGCCATGGTGTAAGCAAGCATGAAAGGTAAAGTGTATGCAAGAAAAAGTGTAAGATTTTGGAAAGGTGGTAGAGTTTCAAAATATTTTGTATTCCTTAACACTATAAAAATAAGTAATTTTTATTTTTAAAGACTTATATTTGATTCCTAAGACCCATAAATGTAGTTAAACCATCTAAATGAGCACCTACAAATTGCTAAGAGGAGCATATTGGTTTTAAGCCTAAGGAAGGAGTAGAGTGTATAAAATAAACATTGAGGTCTATCTTAGGTGAATAGACAATTCACTTATGTCATCTAAAGATAAAATTAATTATGATGGAATTACCAATGAGACTAGTCAAGATAAGTTCACCTAAACCCCTATATACACAGTCAACAAGACCATACATAGGCCTATCTACATTACTAAGAGAAAGTTGCTTGTTTAGAGTGAGCAGAAAAGAACTGAGGGATAAAAAATCATTGTAAATTGGTTTCATGGTAGTGGGATAACCCCATATAACTCTCAAACACATCACAAAGGATGGAATGATGTAAATTCTTGTCTAGGCCTAACAAGCCTAAGACCAAACACATAGACGCCAAGTGCATTCATGAGACAAGTGGCTCATTGGAGGTAAATTTATGGTTTTAAGGTTTTTATAAGTTAATATATGACATTAAAAACCTTTAAGAGTCATCACAAATAGGGGGAAAATAGGAAGAGTTCCATCTAGGCTCTTGAAACCTTCTTTGAATTCCTCTCATGCATGATTACATTTCAAGGCAGACTTTCACTCACTTCTTGAGACCATGAAAATTTTCACGAGAACTAATGGTATTCATAGGTGATAATAATGTCCCCATAATTCAATCTCATGGCATAAATTATTGATTTAGGTCCATCACCTTCATGAACAAAGCTTTAGAGCTTAAACCCCTCTCCAACGGTTTGCTTGCAACTCGAGGGACATCATATTTTAGTAAAATCTATCATAAGGTTCTACATGGGACCCATTTTTGTTTGGAGGTGGTTTAGGGGTTCCATCACTACAATATTTTAGCATTAGGAGATAGAAATAAGATATGTTCATTATGAACAATCCTTTAGAACAAACATGCCTAAAACCCTCTTAAAACCCTGGTAATGACTAGTTGAGAGAAATGAGACTCTAAATCACATGAAATGATGTGATTTTACATTGAGACATATTTTATATTCTTTAGGACTCTAATTATATTCTCCATGTGTACTTCATCTATACTTGCAACTATACAAACTGCATTAAATGCACTATTTTCCAAAGAATTTTGGTATTTTATATGGTTTTGAATAGATGGAAATTTCAAAAATATTAAAAGAAGTCACTTGGGATGTATTTCATCTATCCAATACAATAAATTTGTACTGGACATTCTAAAAGTGATCAAACAAAGCTCATTTCTCAAGGCAGTCTCAAACAGGCCTAAAATGAGACTATGTTTCAAGGCCATTTCATGGTTCTCACACTTTCATAGGGTCTTAGGGCCTTAAATTGGGAATGGAATTTGGTGATAGGATAGTTAAATTGAATCACATGATTTTGGGTGGTGCACATGTGTGAGATATATCTTGAGTATAAAATCAAGCTTCCAGGTATATGAATGATAATTGCTACTGAGATGTCAAACCATAGGAGTTTCTAAATACATGATAGTTGTTAAATGAGATTTCTAAAATAATATCATAGTGAATTTATGATTTAAAGTTCTATTTGTCACTTCTCATATGCAAAGAAGGCCAATTTTGAAGTGTTGTGCAAGGTTACAAGTTAAGTTTTCAACTCCCATGCCACTTGGATGATGGACCATCTTCAGAGGAGATACATATGTCCTTAGGGAACTTTTTAAATATTTTATAAATCCCTCTTTTTTATAAATTCCATGTTTATACCTGTCAATCTTATTCTTTTATGCCCCCCTCTCTCTCTCTTCCTCAATTTTCTATATAAGTTATCACTTTTGGCCTTGTAATGCATCCACATATGGTATGGTGAATCCATGCTAGTTTGAATATTGATTTTTCCTTTGAATAAAATATTTAAAGCTGGTTTTAAGTTCTCAATCTGTTGTTTGAGTGTCTGAAGTAATTCATGGTTGAATGGCAAGTGATAATTATCTCTCCTTGTGTTCATTTCACTCTTTCAAGCTTTGTGCAAGTAATCTTCCTTCTAGCAGGTCACATAATGTGTAGTTAGTTTTTTTGTGTTTTTTTAAGTGTAAGGAAGAGTATTAGTGTTTATAATCATACCTAATATTCATCTACCTTGATAAATACATTGTATCTTACCTTCATATTGAAACACTTTTGTTAAGAGAATCTTGGGTGTTGAGATTAGTTTTGCAAATTGCCCTTTCATAGTGCAGGTTCAAGTAGTCTTATGGAGTTAATCTTGGTGCATCACCTCTGTTATGTTAGTTTTAATGTCCTTCTATCCTTTTTCCTTCAAAGCAAATATATTAGTGGTTATTTTTAGGTGTTGTGTAATGGAGCTAGTTGTATACACATAATATTTTCACACTTTTATCGATTACTGACGCTTTACATCTTGTAGGAACCCGTCATGACTCAATCTCTCTAAGTGTATGCCTTAAGGGGTGCATCAAGAAAGGGATGAGTGGACCTTTGGTGCTTCATAGTATTATTGTCCCTTATTTCTATATTATTCCCTATCCATTCAATTCCTAGAACCTTTCCCTAAGCCATCTCTCCTTCCTTGCACATTTCTCTAGTATTTTCCTCTTTCTATCCTTCTTTCCCTTGCGTAGTACCCTTTTTACCTATTCAATAAGCTAGGTCGACCTAGTTGACCTAGCACAGTTTGGGGTCACTTTATCTCTTTAGGCCTACTTTCCATATGGCTGACTTAGCACAAACTTTAGGCATTAGATCGATAATATGTTAGGTCAACCCGATCAACCTAGCATAGTTGATCTATTCAAGTGATTTCTGAGTGAGATATTCCTATATATACAAGGTCATTTTGGTCATTTCCATATAAATGTAATCATGAGTTATTATTCACTCACACTTCTTAACAATTTGCTCTTCCACCATTCTCCTTTAAGAGTCTTAGCTTAGGTTTCTTATTTGGAGAATCTTAGTCTTGTGGATAGGTATTGGATGATTTGGCCTAAAAAATTGATCTTTATCAACCACAACAACCTTTTGAAAATCCCCATTGGCCAAGGAAGAGATTGAGTCATGACGGGTTCATATTTAGGTAAGTATATTCTAACTTTGTTCTCCTCTCTTTTAGCAGATAGAAGTAGCATAAGTGTTGGCTCAAATAATATTACTCCTCAAATTCCATGTATTAGGGTGTTACTCATACTTACTTTATTTGAAGTTCCTTATACACATATTTTCTTGCTTTGTGTTAGGTTGTGGAGCTTAAAGCTTCAACTGTTGCAGACATGGAGGTTGCTGAGTTCTAGGGATACCGACATCGGCAGTGTGACCGACGTCGATCAGGGGTGAACAGAAGGGCAACCAACATCGACAGGAATCAGCCAACGTCGATCACCTCTAGGCAGACAGGGACTGACATCGGTCTCCTGTGGCAGTTTCAGAACTATTCGTTGCACGGATAGTTAGTTCATTGAACCGAGTGTTTGCATGTTAAGGGCTAATTATAGTCTCGAGTTGCATGTCTAATTATTGTAAATTAAGAGTCTAAGTTATTGTTTAAGTCTGGGATCTATTTATAGACCCATTGGCATGTATTGTAATTAGTGAAAATAGAGGAAGGAAAGGAAGATCCTTCCAAGTGTAAGATCATTGTAGTTGCAGGTTGTTGCAAGCTCATGGGAGAAGATATACATGGTAAGTAAGATCACTTTGAGATCTACTTGAAGTACTTTGAGTACTAGTGTACTGGCAGGGTTATTACTGACTAGTTGAAGAGGTGAAAACCAATTTTGTGTGTGAGTTGTGTGTTAGGACCATTTTTGGTAGGAGAGTGAACTCTTGAAGAAAATTACTGTGTACACTTGAGGTGTGGGAAGCTTCTGAGAGGTGTGGAGAAGAAGTGGCATCTTCTTTATTCTATTTTCTTTCTGGATGAGTATTAATACAAGATTGTGTATTGTCTCTCATATTCTGTGCTATTTGTGAATTCTAGTTACTTGTTCATTCTGGTATAATTTCGTGTTTAGTTGCTAATACAAGGTAATCATATATACTCTTATTGGTGGAGTAGGATCCTAACAGTTGGTATCAGAGCTTTTGGTTGGGTTACTAATAGGTGTTTCAAATCTGGTTAGTGTGTGTTGATTACAGGTTACTCACAGGGGTTTCTATTTGAGTGGGAGTATAGCAATGGCAGAAGAAAGTAAGCTATGAATGGAGAATTTTAATGGCAAGAACTATCAATTATGGAGGATGCAGATTGAGGATTATCTATATCAGAAAGATTTGTACTTACCGTTGGGTGGGGTTGCATGCAAGCTCACAGATATGAAGGATGAAGAATGGGAGGTTCTTGATCGAAAGGCTCTGGGATCTATAAGGTTGAGCCTTGCATCGTCTATGACTTCCAACTTATCTCAGGCTAAGACAACGATAGAGTTGATGGAATCTTTGGCAAATTTATATGAAAAACCCTCATCTTCGAATAAGGTATTTGTTATGAAGCAATTATTTAATTTGCAAATGTTGGAAGGTGGATCTGTACATAGTCATCTTAGTGATTTCCATGGTTTGGTAAACCAGTTAAATTCAGTCAATATTATTTTTTATGATGAAATTAAGGCTCTCTTAATCTTATGCTCATTACCTGAAAGTTGGGAGAATTTGGTAATGGCAGTTAGCAATACTGCGTCTGCTTCAAAAATCTTAAAAGTGGATGATGTTGTGAGTGTAATCTTGAATGAAGAGATTCACAGGAAAAGCACAGGTGAATCATCAGGGAATGCTTTGAGTGTTGAAGGCAGGGGAAGGCCAAGAGAGAAGATAGAGCATGGGAGATCAAGGTCCAAGATAGGTAGGAGATCCAAGTCCAGGTATGGCAGAATAACCTGCTGGAAGTGTGGAAAGCAAGGGCATCTAAAGAGAGATTACAGGTCAGATGAAGATCAGCATGAAGGACATGAAGAAGCAGGTGTTGCAGGTATTGTTGCAAGTGTTGTTGCACAAGATAATCTGGTATTTTCTTTGCATAAAGTATAATCTTGGGTTTTAGATTCTGGTGCCTCTTTCCATGCATCCCCAAATAGGGAATTTTTTCATGAGTATGTCCAGGGAGACTTTGGAGAAATTTATTTAGGGGATGGTAAGCCTTGTCAGATGGTTGGCAAAGGGAAAGTGAAGCTAAAATTGCAGACAGGGAACACATGGGTGTTGAAGGAGGTCATGCATATCCCAATCCTGGAGCAGAATTTGATTTCTATTGGAAAGATGGGTGAAGAGGGTTGCAAAGTAACTCTCACAGTGGACTCTTGGAAGGTTACCAAGGGTGCACTTGTTGTAGCAAGAGGTAAGAAAGTAGGTACGCTCTATCTATCTACTTGTATTACTGATTCTCCTTCTGATTTATCTACTACAGCTGTAGATTCGAAGATGTGGCTTAATGGGCTTGGTCACATGAATAAGAAGGGGATGCATGTTCTTGAGTCAAAGGGTATGCTTTCGGATTTGAAAAGCATGGATCGAGGTTTCTGTAAGCAAAGGAAGAAAGTGACGTTTCTTGAGAAATTTGATGTTCGTGAAAAGAACAAGAAAGCCTTGGTTTTCAAGGAGAAGATGACAGACAGAGATCAGCAAAAGGGGTTGAAGAATTTTGAGCAGAGCAAGGTTTATTTGGACAGGCTTTTGATCCAAAAGGAGCTCGCGGGTAAAGGTCATCGCTCACAAGTAAAACACAGAGACCGACGTTGGTTAGAAAATTGGCGTTGTTAGGTTGTAGAGCTAAAAGCTTCAACTGTTGCAGACATGGAGGTTGCTGAGTTCTAGGGATATCAGCATCGACAGTGTGACCGATGTCAGTCAGGGGTGAACAGAAGGGCAACCAACATTGACAAGAGTCGGTCGACATCGGTCACCTCCAAGTAGATAGGGACCGACGTCGGTCGCCTATGGCAGTTCCAGAACTGTTCATTGCATGGACATTTAGTTCATTGAACCGAGTGTTTGCATGTTAAGGGATAATTATAGTCTCGAGCTGCATGTCTAATTATTATAAATTAAGAGTCTAAGTTATTGTCTAAGTCTGGGATCTATTTATAGAGCCATTGGCATGTATTGTAATTAGTGCAAATAGAGGAAGGCAAGGAAGATCCTTCCAAGTGTAAGATCATTGGAGTTGCAAGTTGTAGCAAGCTCATGGGAGAAGATCTACATGGTAAGTAAGATCACTTTGAGATCTACTTGAAGTACTTTGATTACTTGTGTACTGGCAGGGTTATTACTGACTAGTTGAAGAGGTGAACACCAATTCTGTGTGTGAGTTGTGTGTTGGGACCATTTTTGGTAGGAGAGTGAACTCTTGAAAAAAATTACTATGTACACCTGAGGTGTGGGAAGCTTCTGAGAGGTGTGGAGAAGAAGTGGCATCTTCTTTATTGTATTTTCTTTCTGGATGAGTATTAATACAAGATTGTGTATTGTCTCTCATATTTTGTGCTATTTGTGAATTCTAGTTACTTGTTCATTCTGGTATAATTCCGTGTTTAGTTGCTAATACAAGGTAATCATATATACTCTTATTGGTGGAGTAGGTTATTAACACTTTGCATCTAACCCCTTACATTGTGCCACAAGCTTTGGTGAGCACCAGATTAGTTTGATTTTCTTGTTATTAGATTAGTTTAATTTCTTGTTTATTATCATAAGTGAATATAGAAACCATAGCAATATTTTAGGGTTGTTGTGTAATTGTGTTAGACTATAAGCTTTGGAACCCTGTTTAGCATGATGTGTTGTGATAGATAATACAAGTGATCCCCTGATCGGGTCTAGCGGATCCTCATCTTGGTCATGATTTCACTTAACAAGTAAGTGCCCCAATGAGAAGTGTAGGTGTGATCTATCTTAACCTATTCAGGATTGATTCATGCGTACCATGCAATTCAGATTGCATACACTAGCCCTTCAATCTACCCATAATTTGAGAGATGTTTCCATGTTACATCAAATTTAAGGAGGATAGATTAAACCTCATCATGGTGCAAATTTAATTGATAATATTTTTGGCATGCCCAATGGGACCTCATGGTCCAATAATTTATCAAGATAGATGTTGATCTTGGAAATTATGAAGTTATAAACCTTCCTTTTTGCAATATCTGACAACTCTAGCACTCATTGGCTCTTGTTTATAGACTAATGCCTCACTTTCATGCCTATGGTAAATACAACGTCTTCTATTAAATGCATTCCTTTTGAATTTTTAGAGTTACCTTACAATTATCTTAGATCAAAGAGGTTTTATAACACCCATCCATACTCCAACAAATCTTTATCTGCTCACTTACCTATTAGGAGACTTTTCTTGAGTCCAATTTGCAAGATGGAAACCCCAAGGAACATGCCCTTTATTTCATTCAATGTCCATAGTCCTTTAGCACTTTCTCACTATAACGGCATTCCTATTTCATCTCTCAAAAGGGTGCCTTCACACATGAGAGAAGCTACCACTAATCCTATTAAACACATAAGAAACATTGTAAATTTTTACAAATATACATAACATTACTGAAGAGGGTGTTGCCATCAGATTGTTGGTTTTTTATTTTAAGGGAAAGACACTCTATTGGTATGGCACTTTAGCTCCTAATTCTATCACTACATGGGATGGATTGGGTGATGCCTAGAGGAGGAGATTTGAAGACAAATATGATCACTTGTCCTTGATCAAGCAGCTGACTACAATAAAGAGAGCACCTCAAAAGGCCATTCAAGACTTCAACACGAGATTATAAAAGACTTAGGATATAATCCTAATTTTTTTAAGGCCTACTTCTCATCATGCTTTTCTTTACTACCTCAAATCTTGTAATAGTGATATATCTATGATGATTCAATCCATGAGAGGGGATACTTTTCCTAATGCCAATAAGACTACCATAAGGGCTGAGAATTGCCTTATTCAAGCTAATAATATAGCTCCTAGACCTCTCATGCCTTTTTTTCCTCATGCTCAAGCTCTTATGCCCACCATTCCAAGTATAAGCAAGATGCCCTTAATTATCCAAGTAAGTAAAAAGAATAATATCTAATCAATACTCTTAGAGAAGAGGTTCAAACTTTTAAGATAAAACAACAACAACAACAATAATGGAGGTATAATCAAGGTCCTTTCCAACCTTATAAATCTTATCAATCTCCTAAATAACCCTTTCAAGGTCAATACCAAGGACAAGGGTAGATAACTCAAGTGAGGCAACACAATGGACAAAATTAGAATGTTCCTTCTAATTTTAAAGCACTTATACCTATCCAAAATAACCTTGTACAAGACAATGGAGTGCAAACTTCAAGGGATTAGCCTCATGACTCTTCCACTTATGCAAATGATACATTTAATCAAGCCAATATGGATCAATACGAAACAATGCCTTTCATGACTCAAGAAAAGATGTTTAGTGGAGGAGAGAATATTGGAGGAGATGCTCAATCAAATGTTGTCTTGATGAATTACCTTTGAGGAAACTCATGTTCAGTCAACTACCAAGGTTCTCTCAACATTGGATCAAACTCCATATCTATAAATATAAAGTTAAAGAAGAGAGTGGTTGAAAAAGTATAAGGGGAAAGTAGTGGTCCAAACATGAAATCTTAAGCACCTTAAGTATCATATATGTCAAATACAGTCCCTATGGCTCAGGTGAATTAGAAAACTTAAAATGCTAAAGATCCTTCTATGCATTCTCCTATGCATCAAGTTATACAAGCTAGTGGTAGTGTTATAACTCCTAAAGGACATGAAAAATTTTGCATCTATCCTACGAATATAGTTGAGAAAATTAAGAAGTTTAACTTAATCATCCCATTATCAAAAACATTATCCATTCTTGGACAAATAGACCTACTCCAAAATGAGCTCTGCAAGCTCAATGCATCACCTAGGCAACCTAGTGAAAGAGGGGAAGTTTTGATAAATGATTTGAATACTAAGGATAGGAACCCAATAAAAAATGAAATAAAGGATAAACCTCCTCCATTTTATCTCTTTATTATCAATGGAGACTCATTGGTGTACAAGTATTTGATTGGTAGTGGATCAAGTACATCAGTCATGCCTAAACAAGTAGCAGACAAGCTAAAATTGAAGTATGAGTCACACTTTAAGGGGGTGTTATAGTTAAATGGATCAATTTCCAATATGGTTGGCATTATCAAAGGTTTGCATATATTCTTGTCATACATCTTCTATCTCCAAAAATGTGGTTGTTGTATATGTGTCACCTCACTTTGCCCTTTTCTTGTCAAGGGACTTCACTACTAAGATTGGAGGGTAATTGACTTCAGATTGGCCCTACATAAATTTTAAGACTAGGTATAGTGATAAGGTCTCTATCAAGTCTGAACCTTTGGCCAAGTTTCATATATATCTCTATGTTCCTAACACATCAAACATGAACTTCAATATCAATGAAGAGGGAGACTATCCTTTAATGACCAAGAACCTTTAACACCTATTGATGGCATAGTTGATCTATACCTTCATGAGTGGGGAGATGATCAACATGGGTTTGATTCATACAAGCTCATTAAAGAAATAGGTATGGGCACATACATCATACATGAAAAAGATGATGAGTTTCTTGAGGTAAGCTTTGATGATGCCCTTCAACAAGCTACATGGGGAACTATTTTCTGCATATGGAAGGTGATGATGAGGTTCCAAGTGTGTTAGAGCATGATAATGAAGAATAAGATGTATTTTTGCTTGGTAAATAAGAAGAGATTCATGAATGTGATAATAAAGAGGAATATGATGACCTATGGTAGTAATACCATGGCATAATTTAAGAATTTGAATAAGTAAATGGGCTTTCCCTTCCTCAAATGAAACATGGGCTTGATGATAGGGTCAATGGTGAACCTAATAAACACAAAGAAGAGTGTCAAGCCCCAATCAAGCAGATTGTAGCCTTGGAGGAATGTAATCAGGTCAAGGTAGAATTTTATGTGAGTAAGGAAAAACATAGGCATCAATCTGATCTTGATGCACTTGCAGATGTATTTGGCTAGCAAGAAGTCAAATTTTATGCCTATAAACACCTAACACATCTTGGTTCGAAAGAATGTGAAGTTGAAAAAGGTTTCATGATTCCTAAAGTACAAATTGAGAATGAAAGAGAACAAGCAAGCTATAATGTCAAGCAAGCCTAAAAGAGAGTCAAAAAGTTCAATCAAAGGAGTCTCAAGTGGTGTACTTGTAGCTAACAGAGGTTTCATGAGTGGTAAGTCGTTTGATCACCTTCACAAGAAAGTTTTATTTGACAAACATCCATCATATGGTGATTTGTTCCTATGGAGCAGTTGTGACTATAGGAACATTGTTTTTTACCCTGGTTGAATCAAGAAGAGTTGTTTCATCACCTCAAACATGTTTTTAGATTTGTACATAATAGGTTAGGTGTGTTGTTTTGAGTGTTTCTTGGTGTGTGTTTTCCTTAAATGCCTTTGGCATAGTGTGTTTGATTCTTGTCTTGTCAAGTGGTGTGATTTTGAGTCTTTAATAGGCATGTTAATTTCAAATTACTATATAGAGTGACTCCATTTCTGAATGGGAAGATACGGCCATTGATCCATTAGCATTACAAGCATGCTACCCCTATGAATTGCCAATTTATTGAATAATTTTTGAACCCAAGTCAAAAATGGTCGACCCCTATAAGTTGAAAATTTTCATAGGATTATCAAAAAATTGTATATGGTCTTTTATATTGTCTTTTAATGGTCCTAAATGGTCTTCATATGGTCACATTAGTCATTGTCTAGCTTGGTCCAAGGTTTGGTCTCATATGTGCTTGTCTAGCCTTAGGGTTTATATATAGGTATTAGTGTTATCAAGTGTGGTAAAAGTAATAACATGGTTTAGTTTCATTATAAAAGGTTCTTAATCTATCTTTAATGTCATAATATCATGTGTTACCCTTGTATTATGTTTTTATGTGCTAAAATGTCATTTTGGTCACCTTTTGGCCTATTTTTGAGGATTTATATGTATCACCTTCAATGGAAAACATTTAAAAAACTCCCCTAATGTACCTAATGTCATACATGGGTTAGGTAATGGTTAGAACCTAAAAAAATCTATAGTTCACTGCCTAAACTAAGCAAAATACCCCTTTACAAGCACTTTTGGGTAATTGTACAGCCTTGAAAAATCATTTTTATAGATGAAAATGGTTTCAGAGTGTCTCTCTGACTTCCAACATTATTTTTAGGCTTGGGATAAAGTTTCAAGTCTTACAGATGCATCATAAACTCTCTCTCCTCCATCATTGCCTTCACAAGCTTAGAAAGGCAAAAATCAAATGCATGGTACGACCAAAAGAGAAAAATTTGTCAGCTAAAACTTTGTCCTTTTTTAGGGATACTAATGAGTTTAGATTTAATATCATTTTTTAGATTCATGGCCCCTCCTTTATGAACAATCACTAAGAGTGATAACATGTCACTATGCTTTGTCCATTCAATCAGGGTCTGGTTTTGCTCCTATTTATTCATGCCAAAATTTTATGAAGGATAATGGTTTTGTGTAGTTATTTAAAATGATAATATGACCCATTTCCTGGTATTTTAATCAAGAAATTCAACTTTATGATGTATTTTATTTAAAGGAGAGAGGTGTCTCAAGTGTGTGAGCATATCATCCTATTGCAAGTCTATTTTGATTTTTTTGATATGTTTTTCACCTTCAAGAGTCCTAAGTGCCTCAAATTTCATGGAGGATCCCTAAATTTCATAATATTCACACGATCTCCCTTGTAATGTGATCCTTTTATACAGTCTCCAAATGTTTTGGTCTTGGAAAGCATGGTCTATCACAAATGGTCTGTTACAAGTCTAAATGCAATCTTTGACCAATTGGTAATGAATAGTAATCATAAAACATGATAATATCACTAATCAACAAATTTTAAACTCAATAAAAAGGCATGAATCTTAATGCACCCTCTAATGAGGGCTTTAGAAAAGTTTCATTCACCTACAGGTCTGCAGACTTGTAGGTGAGCATTCATTTAGTCTAATGTTTCATTTTTAAGTGTTCATGGCATGGATAAGGGTGACATAGACTCCTAAAAAAAATTATGCCTTGATAGACTCCACTAATATCACCAAAATCATTAATGAATGAAGAGATCCTCACTTTCAATGCAAAACCTTGTACATGAGTTGACTGTATGCACAGTCCATACAAGTGAACAGGCATAAGTTGAGGATGGTATAATGCTCATTCAAAAGGTCCAAAAGTTTTTCAAGAGAGTGATATGGGAATTTATAATATCTGATACATCTTCAGTCATTATGACTCAAGAATTTGACTATCTCTAATAGCCTATGCAGGCAAAATAGAGACCTACAGGTGATAAACCTATAGGTCCTGTTTTAGACTAAAGATAATTATCCTCAAAGAAATAACAAGGTCAAAGCATGACACATGATTCAACGAATGATATAGAAGTCACAAATCAATAGGCACCTGTGATTTGAGAGTCAAATAAAAGTTGAGAAGAATGAGTCTACAAGCCTAGTTCTCATGCACAGACCTGTGTATGAAGGCAAGAAAGAGAAAGGTTTGTAGAACATTATAAAGGATCCAATGAACTCTTAAAGATAGTGGAAATAAACTCCTATGAATTTTTAATCTTCTCAAAGTTCCATGATATATTTGAGAAGGTCAACTTCTAAAGCTCATGCTCAAACCTTCCTCCAATGGTCATCTATATCAACAATTTGAGAAGGTGTAAAGAACAATTATGTGTTTGTGAAGTGAAGGGTTTTGAGAAACTTAAAAAGGTTATAAACTATCAATATTAAAAAATTCATTAAATATTTTTAATGATTGTAAATTGAAGACATTTAAAATCAAATGCAATGAAGACCCGAAAATAACCACCTATAGCCATGGTGTAAGTAAGCATGAGAGGTAAAGTGTATGCAAGTAAAAGTGTAAGATTTTGGAAAGGAGGAAGAGTTTTAAAAAAGTTTTAGATCCTTGACACTATAAAAATAATTAATTTGTATTTTCAATGACTTAGAGTTGAGTCGTAAGACCCACAAATGCAGTCAAACCATCTGAATGAGCACTTATATGTTGCTAAGAAGAGCAGACTCATTTCAAGCCTAAAGAAGGAGTAGGGTGTATAAAATAAGTTTTGAGGTCTATCTCAAGTGAACAAACATGTCAATTAGTTCATCTAAAGATAAATGTAATTATGATGGAATGACCAATGAGACTAGTCAAGACAAGTTCACCTAAACCCCTACATATACAGTCAACAAGACCATACATAGGCATGTCTGCCTTGCTAAGAGAAAGTTGCTTATTTAGAATGAGGAGAGGAGGTCTAATGGAGACACAATCATTTTTAAGTTATTTCTTGTTAATGTTATAACCCCATATAACTCTCAAACTCATCACAAAGGATGGAATGATGTAAAGTCTTGTCTAGGCCTAACAAGCCTATGACCAAACACACACACCATAAGTGAAGTCATGATACAAGTGGATTTTTGGAGGTAAAGTGATGGATTGAATTTTTTTATAAGTTCATAGATGATAACACATACAAGGGAAAAGTAGGAAGAGTTCCATCTAGGTTCTTGAGACCTTCCTAGAATTCCTCTCATGCATGATTGCATTTTAAGGCAAACTTTCAATCACTTGTTGAGACCATAAACTTGTGCATGAGAACTAATGGTCTTAATAGTTGATGATAATTTCCCCATAATTAAATCACATGATTAATAAACTAGTAATGATTAATTGAGATATGTGAGCCTCTAAATCACATGACATGACCTAATTTTCCCTTAAAACCTCTTGTATATTTTTTAAGACTCTAATTTTATTCTTTATGTGTACTTCATCTATACTTGCAACTATATGTACTACATTAAATACACTATTTTGCATGGATTTTTGGTATTTTATAGGGTTTTGAATAGCTAGACACTTAAAAATTGTTTGAAGAAGTAATTTTGGATGTATTTAATCTATCCAATCCAAAAAAATACATACTTTAAATTATGTAAGTGATCAAACAAATCTCATTTTTCAAGGCAGTCTCAAACAGGCCTAAAATAGACTAGGTTTCAAGGCCATTTCATGGTTATCACACTTTCACATGGTCTAAGGGCCTAAAATATATCATGGAGGTTGGTTATAGGCTATATAAATTGAATCACATGATTTTGAGTGGTTTCACATGTGTGAGAGAGATCTTGAGCAAAAAATCAACGTTTTAAGCAAGGATGCCTAATTAAGGAGAGAGAAAGGTAGAAAAAAGACACTTCCACTCACTCTTAGGACCTAACAATTGGAATGGAGTTGTAAATACCTACTAGGTACTCAAATATTCCATTATTTTTTTATTAAAATATATACACTTCCCTACACAAAGAGGTTTATATGATTTTAGGGTTATAAGAAAAATATGCCTAATGAGAGCTTGAGGAGTAAAATGGAGTCTTAGGAGTTGTTCCAAGAATAAAAATAGATTTATTCAAGTATGATAAGGTATTTGAATACCTTTCATGGATTTATAGCTATTTGAATAAGATTAACTCAAGTTTTGATCCATTTGGACAAGGCTAGGCATGGGAGATGAAAGAGTTTCAAGACACCTAGGCATATGAATGATAGTTGCTACTAAAATGTCAGACCAGAAGAGTTTCTAAATACCTGATAAGTTTCAAATGATATTTATAAAATAATATCAAGGATAATTTATGATTTGAATTTCCATTTGTCACTCATCATATGCAAAGAAGCATAGTTTTGAAAAGTTGTGCAAGGTGTCAAGCTGAGTTTTCAACTCCCATGCCACTTGGATGATGGAGCATCTTCAAATGAGATACATATGTCCTTATGGACCCATTAAAATATTTTTTAACTCCCTCTTGTTTTTAACTTCCATGTATACAATTGACAATCTTCTTCTTCTACACATCCCATCTCTCTTCCTCAATTCTCTATATAAGATGCCACTTTTGGCCTTGTAATACATCCACATATGGCATGGTGAAGCCCTACTAGTTTGAATACTGATTTTTCCTTTGAATAAAATATTTCAATCTAGTTTTAATTTCTCAACCTCTTGTTTAATTGTATGAATTAGTTCATGGTTGAAGGGCAAGTGATAGTTACCTCTCCTTGTGTTCATCTCACTCTTTCATGTTTTTTGCAAGTAATCTACCTCTTAGTAGGTCACATGATGTGTCGTTATTTGTTTTATGTGTCTTTAGGTGTAAGGAAGAGTATTAGTGTCTATGATTAGACCTACTACTATTCATCTACCTTTATAAATACATTTCATCTTACCTTCATGTTGAAACACTTTTGTTAGGAGAACCTTGGGTGTTGAGATCAATTTTTCAAATTTCCCTTTCATAGTGCAAGTTCAAGTAGTATTGTGGAGTTAATCTTGGTGCATCACCTATATTAGGTTAGTTTTAATCTCCTTATATCCCTTTTCCTTCAAATCAAGTAGATTATTTGTTAGTTGTAGGTGTTGTGCAAGGGAATTATCCCTTGAGTCTAGAGACTCATCTCTCCCATAGGTTACCCACAACTTGAGAGATGTTACCGTGTTACATCAAATTTAAGGAGGCTGGAGTAGACCTCCTTAGGGTGAAAATTTGATTGATAACACTACTCTCCAAAATTCTAACCCTATCTTATCCTCCTCACTTATCTATATAAGAACATAGAGGGATGGTGGGTGAGGTATAGTGTGGATGAAATTTATTTTTATGCTAGTAGAATTATGTTAGTGCTCTTAATCAAAATATGAAGATATGATACTCAGATTACTTATGTTAATTTGATTATAAGATTTCATAGATTTATTATGCAGGTATTGTCAATGCTTGTCTTATGGTAGCTAACACGATTATTAGCCCTATTTGGTAAATTAATAGTTTTATGTTTGAAAAAAATTGGCATATATTGTGAAAGCCTTTACATGAGTTGAAGATAAGGTGTCTACATTGGATGCTTTCACCAACATGGATTGGAATCTTGTTATGTATTTTATAAAATTTGAGATTGAAATTTCTAATTTATCCATTAGGTTATCTCTTGAGCATGACCAATTAATTTAAGAAAGAAAAGAGATAAATTAGATATCTAAATTTTAGCTTGAATACATCTTCTAATTCCTTCTAGATGTAGATTGAACCATGTCTTATATTTAAAATCTAGTCACACTCATATCCATCTAATTTGAAAGGAAACAATCTATAAGCTACATTCTCATGGTGAATATTAAATTGTCATGTCCCCATTCTAGCTGACATCGTTTAACGTGACATTCTACGTAGATTTGCCTATTCCTGACTCTCGTAGGCAGATGAAAGTGGTGAGAGGGTCATGTTTGCGATTCGATGGCTCACAATGCTCCGAGAGATAGTCTATTTTAATATGAAGGCCAAATTATTATATTTTAATTTTAAAATGCACTTTTATTTTTATTTTTATAAAATTACTTTTTTGTTTAAAAAATATAACAGGTTTTGGGTGATGTATTACGAAAACTTCTAGAATTTCTGAAAAGTGCTTAAATAGACCTCATGGGTCTCTCATTTGATATCCAAGTTTATTTTTGATCATTGAATCCTTCTTGAGAATTTGTAAGACTTCAGAGTCTGCAAATTTGTCAGATTAATCCTTGAGAATGATACCTCTCAAGCGATTTGCATAACTGAGGAAGTGGAAGATCTTCTGAAGGGTTGCACATTGGAAGTGGTCTTCAGCCATTTCATGTTGAGCTTCAGCATTCAGGGTCAGTTCAAAGATTAAACAATTTTTGCGTCCCTTGATAAGCCAATTGAATCATTGACTAAATTGAAGGATTTCTAGGGATATATTCTGTACTGGTACAGCCAGCACCTGCATATAAGGCGTGGACTTTGCTAAGGGTGCCACACATATTAATTCTGATAGCTGCCGCACTAAATTACCAGTCAGCGGCCAAAGGCAACAACAGACGGTGTACGGACGGCGTACGGACAGCAGTAGGGAGAGGGCATCATGCCAAAGACATGGCAAATAAACATTCCTTCATTCAACTCAAACTGGCAGCAATTTCCATTTGGTGACAGTTGGGCGCTTATTTTGGGAGCTAGGCGCACTTGCCAGAGAAGACAAAGACCACACCAGTCCAAATTTGACAGGGGCGACTTTCATGTGGGTTGTATAGCATCCCCCATTTCCAGCAGTTAATTTTTTTTGGTACAACAAGGTGTCTATTACCAGGTTCAATCATATGCAATATTTGTTTTTGACAACATTCTAAATAGGTACAGCTGTAGATGGCTGTCACTTATATATGCCAAGAGTAATGGCTGTTGCCATTTGCTTTATTAAAATAATCATATTAAAGGAGATATAAGTTGCTGGTTGTTTAAAAGAGTCTTTTTCAAATAGATTTATTTGATGCATCGTAAATGATTTACAAAATGTCCATGTGATATGGCTAGTCTTTGCATAGTTAGTTTCCATATACTCATGTGACAGAAAGTCCAATAAAAATTACATATCTGCATCTGTTGTAAGCATTGTAAGGGTTTAAAAATCAGTCTTAGCATTCGTGTCATTAACCGACTTCAACTAAAATACTTCTCCAGTAAGCTACAAAGTTGCATGTAAACCATTTGACGAAATTACAACCAGCATTTAAGTGAAATTGTAGACAGATTTGAGTTCAGTTCATTACAGTGGTATCAGAGCTTTCATCCTGCGATCCTGTGATCAGTCAAACATCAGAAGTATTGAGAGAAGGAGATACCGGCAAACAGTTCAAAATATGGCAGAAGATGATAGGGATGCAAGAGCTGAAAGGAAATTTGACACTATGCTTGATATGATGTCACGATTATTAGGAAAATTGGATCAGCAAGCCATTCTAAATCATCAACACACTGCTGAACATAGTAGAGTTATTGAGGAAAGGTCCGTACAACGTGCTGGAAACACTAGAGGATCAGCCTTTAGACCTCTTTTTCCCACCTTCACACCCAGGGAAGAACAGTTACATGTTGCCCCAGCGACTCCATTTGGCGAGGAGTCTAGACAGGCCTACTTGGAGTATACCACTCTCCCACCTAATATGCATCAAATATGGACATTTGATCAATTCATGAATTAAAGAAATAGGAGAGGAGGAAGGAGTGATCACTATGCTCCAAGAATTGACAAGAGATCAGCTGATACAGTTACCAGGGACTTGAATGATGAGTTTGACAGACATGCTGATTCCAGTACAGTTGATCCGAATGAAGTTACGATAGTTGAGGATGTTGTGGGCAGTGTTGAGGATTTAGTCTCTTCAGTGGGTTCCTTTGATACGCAGGTTTATATGGATGCTTCAGTCACTCTGTTTGATGATGCAAGTTCAACAATTGGTCTGCCGAATTTGGATGGCAGTTATTCTGAGGTTACTCCTTTGGATAGTGTGCCAGGGGTAGAGTATAGGAGTTCGCCCAACCAGAACAATCAGGTTGAGAAACTATGCAAGTGCCCCCTGTTAAACCATTAGCCGTAACAATCACTGGCCTAATTCAGTGTTGTGCCGAAGTTGGACATATACATAATTGTGTATTTATTTTCAAGTATATGCAAGAATTTTGTGCTCCAAATATAGGTACTGTCAATGCCATGATAAAATCATATGGACAAAATAATATGTTTCAAGAAGCCAAAGTTTTGTTTGAGGGGATTAAGAAAGGGAGGATTGGCCAACAAAATCCAGTAAGCATTGATCTCAAGATTAGTCCAGATATTTTCACATACAATGCAATGTTAGAGGCATGTGTTGTAGCAGAGGAGTGGGAATACATGGGTAATGTATACAAGCATATGGTTCTTCATAGCCACTCAATTGATGAAAATTGACATGCATGGCTGATGGTGGCAGCTTCCAGAGCTGGAAAATCGCATCTGTTGGACCATGACCCGCTTATGAGGCAGGGTAAGATTCCTCATATTTCACTCTACAAAGAAAAGATATTTCAAAGCTTAAAGTCAGAAGAGTATGATAAAGTTATCAATTACATAAATATCATGGCCAAAGGATCAATGGACATAAGTAAGAATGATTGGACAAAGTTGTTCAAGAAGAATACCAACCGTAACAGTAAAGGCAGATTGAGAAACTTATCAGAGGAACTGAACAGTTTTGTAGGAGATGATATTTTGAAGAGTTCCTTTTTCAATAATCTGATAGAATCTCTTGGTGGGAATGCCAAGTTGGCCATGGTTTGTGCAATATCTCTAGCAGGCAGGAGTGAAACATTGAGCACATCACGATTTGCCCAGTGCGCTAAAGCCATACAGAACAACGATGTTGTGAATGAGGAAACAGAGAATGATGTCAATTTATTGGGGGATCAAATACGCCAGCTAAAGGATCAAGATAATGATCTAATGCTGCTTGGCGCACAGTTCTGTTCAGATTCTTTTGCTTCTATATCTCTTGATGCCGTTGAAGCTGGAATTGGGTACTGCTTCTATGCACGGGTTGAAAAAATTGGAGTAATAGAAGTTCAAGGCCAGTCTAGTCATTTGAAAGGGTCTTTTCAGTTGGGTATCGATTTTTTCTGTGATTTGGCAGACTTGAAAGGGATCCAAAATGGAACCAAGCAACGGAGTTCTACGGGATCTTCAACCACCCCAATGGGGTAGTCCTTTATGTCAGTTACAGTAAGTGATCCTGTCAAGATGGGAAATGGAGTCCAGGCTTATGTGTTATATCGTGTTATTACCAAGACAAACCTGCCAGAGTATCAAGCCCCAAAATTTCATGTAATTAGAAGATACAGTGATTTTGTCTGGTTGCATGAGCGGCTTGTATTGGTTGGATGTGAAACTGATCATCGGCGTGTATTAGCTCATACAAGTTTTCTGAAGGAACAATTCTTTTGGCCTTTGAACTCTCAATCACATTCCAAATTTGAGAAGTTGATGACCATTAGATTTGGTTTGAGTTCTAGTTCTTTCCATCTATCATATGATGACTATTCGCCATCAGTGGTACATGGGAGTTATGGTTATGAGACAGTGGCTGGTGATCTGCTGAGTCAGATTGACAGCAATATAGATCATGACTACATTTGGGATCTAAGTGGATTGATTGCTTTATTATTCAGTTATTGCTTGGGGACAAGCAATTTCAGGAAGGGCAGACTGTCATGTCCCCATTCTCGCTGACATCATTTAGCACGACATTCTAAGTAGATTTGCCTATTCCTGACTCTCGTAGGCAGATGAAAGTGGTGAGAGGATCATGTTTGCGATTCGATGGCTCACAATGCTCCGGGAGATAGTCTAATTTAATATGGAGGCCAAATTATTATATTTTAATTTTAAAATGCACTTTTATTTTTATTTTTATAAAATTATTTTTTTGTTTAAAAAATATAACAGGTTTTGTGTGATGTATTACGAAAACTTCTAGAATTTTTGAAAAGTGCTTAAATAGACCTCATGGGTCTCTCATTTGATATCCAAGTTTATTTTTGATCATTGAATCCTTCTTGAGCATTTGTAAGACTTCAGAGTCTGCAAATTTGTCAGATTAATCCTTGAGAACGATACCTCTCAAGCGATTTGCATAACTGAGGAAGTGGAAGATCTTCTGAAGGGTTGCACATTGGAAGTGGTCTTCAGCCATTTCATGTTGAGCTTCAGCATTCAGGTTCAGTTCAAAGATTAAACAATTTTTGCGTCTCCTGATAAGCCAATTGAATCATTAACCAAATTGAAGGATTTCCAGGGATATATTCCGTATTGGTACGACCAGCACCTGCATATAAGGCGTGGACTTTGCTAAGGGTGCCACACATATTAATTCTGATAGCTGCCGCACTAAATTACCAGTCAGCAGCCAAAGGCAACAACAGATGGTGTACGAACAGCGTACGGATAGCAGCAGGCAGAGGGCGTCATGCCAAAGACAAGGCAAATAAACATTCCTTCATTCAACTCAAACTGGCAGCAATTTCCATTTGGTGACAGTTGGGCGCTTATTTTGGGAGCTGGGCGCACTTGCCAGAGAAGACAAAGACCACACCAGTCCAAATTTGACAGGGGCGACTTTCATGTGGGCTGTATAGCGTCCCCCATTTCCAGCATTTAATTTGTTTTGGTACAACAAGGCGTCTATTACCAGGTTCAATCATATGCAATATTTGTTTTTGACAGCATTCTAAATAGGTACAGCTGTAGATGGTTGTCACTTATATATGCCAAGAGTAGTGGCTGTTGTCATTTGCTTTATTAAAATAATCATATTAAAAGAGATATAAGTCGCTGGTTGTTTAAAAGAGTCTTTTGCAAATAGATTTATTTGATGCATGGTAAATGATTTACAAAATGTCCATGTGATATGGCTAGTCTTTGCATAGTTAGTTTCCATATACTCATGTGACGAAAAGTCCAATAAAAATTACATATCTGCATCTGTTGTAAGCATTGTAAGGGTTTAAAAATCAGTCTTAGCATTCGTGTCATTAACCGACTTCAACTAAAATACTGCTCCAGTAAGCTACAAAGTTGCATGTAAACCATTTGACGAAATTACAACCAGCATTTAAGTGAAATTGTGGACAGATTTGAGTTTGGTTCATTACATAAATAATCTCAGAGCATTCTTGAAAGCGTGAACATGTTTCTCAAATATTCTAGATTTAGAATGATAACATCTCAACATTTCGGTCCATACTCTCGAACCATTTTCAACAGAATTGATCAGACTTTGAATAATATACAAAAACCAATGATATGAGGTGACATAAATAATAAATTTTTACACAAGAGTAACATTTCACATAGTCGGTTGCCAATCAATTACTAGTAACTATTTGCCTATTATTGTGAAGAAGATTCAAAATCGATTTCCAATTATCACTTAGCTTGATGCCTTCATCCTCGTTAAGGGTTTCGATGTTTATATCAATCTCAATTTTTTCTTGAACCTTCCTTTTTGTATGGTGATCCATTATGGCAATCATTTTAGCATTTTCAAGACAAATGTGGTGGCATGTTTTATGAGAGTACTCAGCAAGGGCAGATTTAAAAAATATGTTATGTCTTAGATTAGCACCATGTTCTTTTAATCTGACCTCCATAGACCTACCAATTTCATCAATATATACTTTCCCACATTAATAGCTTGATTCCTAGAAAGTAATTATCTCCTAACTCCTTTATATGAATCAGGCCTGACTGGATCCTTAATTGATTCAATCATTTCCCAATGGAGTTTGGAGGAGCAAACAAGACTTTAATGTCTCTATTTCTCAAGATTTTTCCAATTCCTCTGAGGTTCATTGTATGTATGGAAATGAAACTCATAGTTGCAAGTCACCTTCATCAGGTTTCTAGGTTTCTACTAAAAATAAAGATGACAATTACTTTCTAGGTTTCTACCACTTTTGATGAGTGTTTGGGTTAGATGGTCGCAGATGGTATTTTTGGGTTTAATGTAGGAATAGAAAAGGTAGTGTCTAGATATGATGTGGTGGGTTTTAAGGAGTTTTAAGGGGGATTTAAATATAGTAATCTAGAATAAAGGTTTTGAGGAAAATTTATTTTAGATTTTTTTTCAATCATATTTTGTTATTCTAGAACTATCACAACCCAAAAAAAGGGGAGGGGCAAGAAATAAAATTTATAAAAGCTCCAAGAAACATTTTTGGAGGTAGTTAAGTTAGCTTCCCAAAATATTTTGTTGGAAATGTTCACTAGGAGCAGGAAGAAACCCCTGCTCTAATTAAAAATAGAAAAACTTGTTTCAAAGGGGGTGGTACTTTCGCATTGGTGGGCATCCTTTAGATACCTCTTAACATTTGAATTTGATGGATATTGTTTTATAATTTCTCTTTCAAATATTGTAATTTTTTTTATAGGTTGAAAGGAATAAAGGCTAATTTTATAAATGGTTTGGGATATTTTATTTTATTTGTCATTACTTTTTTATCATTATTTTATCCCTCATCACTTTTTGATGATCTAGACTAATTTAACCTTGATGATAGAGTGTGGTGTTGGTGTAATTGGGGTACTTGTGAGGTGTATTCATTGCAATTAAATTGATTTTTTATAATGATGATAATAAGGGTTTTGATTGTAGGGTGTGTATTTCATATTTTCAATGGATTTTATTTATGATAGACATTTTTTTTTAAATAGCTTATGCTTATGACTTCTAATATTTTTATCCTTCATTTTATTTTTTTAAATATTACTTTATATTCCCATTTTAAACTTCCATTTATTTTATTTTCCGAAAACACAATGCTTTCAAACTTTTAAATCTAGAGATTTTAGACCATAAAGTAACTCATGATTTTTTAGTACCTTTAACCCTTTCTCATTCATGTGGTCCAAATGTAGAAGATATAGATGAGTAGGATCTTCTATTGTTTTAGATATTATAAATGCATGACTAATATATGTATTCCCTTGAAATATGTAAAGGTTACCAACTTTTAAAGTCTCCGTTACAACCAAGTCACCCTTAGACACCTTTAGAGCTCCACCTTGACCTGTGAACTTATAACTACAAGAATCTAAATTACTCAAAGAAATCAAATTTTGTTTAAGTTATGGTACATATCTAGATTATATTAGAGGCCTCACCATACCATCAAACATTTTTATCTTAATGCTACCAAACCCTTCAGTCTTACAAGAAACATTATTATCCATAAGAATAGAACTTCCATTTTTATCCTTCATTTTATTTTTTTAAATATTACTTTATATTCCCATTTAAACTTCCATTTATTTTATTTTCAGAAAACACAATGCTTTCAAACTTTTAAATCTAGAGATTTTAGACCATAAAGTAACTCATGATTTTTTAGTACCTTTAACCCTTTCTCATTCATGTGGTCCAAATGTAGAAGCTATAGATGAGTAGGATCTTCTATTGTTTTAGATTCTATAACTGCATGACTGATATATGTATTCCCTTGAAATATGTAAAGGTTGCCAAATTTTAAAGCCTTCGTTACAACCAAGTCACCCTTAGACACCTTTAGAGCTCCACCTTGACCTGTGAACTTATAACTACAAGAATCTAAATTACTCAAAGAAATCAAATTTTGTTTAAGTTATGGTACATATCTAGATTATATTAGAGGCCTCACCATACCATCAAACATTTTTATCTTAATGCTACCAAACCCTTCAGTCTTACAAGAAACATTATTATCCATAAGAATAAAACTTCCATCAAGGGTTTGGTAAGTATAAAACCAACTCCTATGTGGACATATGTGATGTGTAGCACCAAAATCAAATAAATAATCACAATGATAAGAGGAAACATTAAAAATAGATAAAACTTCATTAGTCATACCTTCACTTGTTTCTACTTGATTTGCTTCCTAGGTGAAATCTTCCTTCTTTTCACCTTCTTTCCTTTTGTAATAATATTTCTTAAGATGTCTTGCTTTACCATAGTGCCAACACTTTGCCTTACTCTTCTTGGTTTTTGTCTTAGATCTAGATGTGCCTATGGATATTTTCCCTCTTTCTCTAGATCTTCCCCTAATAACCATAGCTTCAGGGGTTAAAGTCTCTAAACTAGATTTTCTCCTCATCTCCTTAGACAACAATGTTCCCACAACAAAATCAGAGTCAAGCTCATCATAAGTACTAAAAATAATGGAAGTTATTATATGATCTTAAGAATATATCAAAGTACATAACAAGGTGACTACCTTGTCCTCATCATCCACTTCAACACCAATACTAGTCAACTAGCATAAAAGAGTATTGAAAATATTTAAATGATCAATAATTTCCATACCTTCTTTCATTCACAATGTATACAGTTGCCTCTTCAAGTAAATATGATTTATTACAAATATCATCATGTATATGCCTTCTAATCTTGTCCATAATCCTATCATAGTCCTTTCTCCAACAATTTTGAAAAGAACCTCATATGCTAAACACAATCATATTTTACTAAGAGATTTTATATCTAGCTCTTCCCATTCATCATCATTCATTGTCATAGGTTTCTTTACCTTTCATACATGGCTTTGTGCAGAATCTATTGCACTAGCACATCATGTACTTTGAGTTTCCACAACTCAAATTTTTTCTTATCGTTAAACTTCACCTCAAACTTTACATTCATAACTTTCACTATTTGATGCTACAGAAAACTGGATGCTATAGAAAGTAACACAAAATCTAGAAAACAATTATTGAAAAAAAAGAGTAACCTCACTCTGATACCACTTATTAGGAAACTATGACCTTTGTAACAATAAATAAGCAATAATTATAAGAAATAGAGATAAATCAAATTGATATAAAAATTAACATTTAATAGATAAAACACTATATTTACATGGTAAAACATTATCAATCTAAGAAAACATCCATGGTACAAGATATCAGATTTTTATTAATTCAAGATGAATAGATTACGTATGAATTCATTGTGTACATTACACATGAACTCCAAAAAGATAAATACGCCTAATTGGTAAAGCGCCATTAGGACTTGATGGAATTCTATTAGGACTTTCCTTCTAAAAATAGAATCCTATAAGGACTTTCCTTCTAAAAACATTATTAGGAATTTCCTTCTAAAAA
This sequence comes from Torreya grandis, assembly GCA_037957365.1. Taxonomy (NCBI): domain Eukaryota; kingdom Viridiplantae; phylum Streptophyta; class Pinopsida; order Cupressales; family Taxaceae; genus Torreya; species Torreya grandis. Next base: position 1,050,693 of record JARHVA010001871.1, read on the forward strand.
TAGAATCTGATGCAATTCATCTTCCTAGAAATAAGGGTTTGACTTCTTGAATTTTTGTTTTGCAGATGCAACCCTCGAAACCCCACCAAGGAGAGATCCATAAAATGTCATTGTCCCCTTGGCCCCCCTATGATAATAGTTGGGGGGGAGGGAGGAGGTCGTGGGTTTCCCCCCACACCCCTTTGTCAAGGAGTGGGCTATAAATCATTTCAAAAAAGGATCCAACATTTAACTTTGTTATCACATGTCTAAAAAAAAAATTGTTTTTCAAACAAAGTATGCAAATGATATGTTGAATAAATTAAATATGGCTGATTTTCAACTAGTGTCTACTCCAACTAATCATAGAGCTATGTCTTTTAGATAAGATGGTTTTGAAATAATTAACAAGACAACTTATAGAAGTAATGTTGTAAACTTATTGTTTCTAACTTACATAAGACTAGATATTGCTTATTCAGTTCTCTTATTCCAAAGTATATGTTTTAGCCACTCAAAATTCATATGAAGAAAACCAAGAGGATATTGAGGTATGTGAAAGGTAATATAAATTTAGGGGTTCATTATTATGCCATTAAAAAGTTTGAACTTGTTGTTTTTTATGATTCTAATTGGGAAGGTAGTTTGATTGACTGGAAGTCAACTTTTAAGAATGTTTTTTCACTTTTTTATGTTTAGTTACATGGAGCGCAAAGAATAAAAGTATAGTTTCCCTTTCATCTACAAAAATATAATATATTACAATCACTTCAATGGGTACACAAACATTATGGCTCTAAAATGTTCTAGAAGAAATTGGGGAGAAATAGAATCATAGCCAAGAATCTAATCCATCATAGAAAGGCAAGAATCTAATCCATCATAGCAAGGCAAAGCCTTTTGATTTGAAGTACCAATTCATTTGATATTTGGTTTAGAATAAAGAGGTGGAAATGAAGTATATAAATACCCAAGAATAGCTTGCATATTTCTTCACTTAAGTTGATGCAAAAAAATTAGTTTTTGAAACTCTGAGATCAAATTGTTAGTTCATTCAACATCAAGGGGGAAAATGTAGTATAAGTGTGGCTAAGCATTATTTTTTAGTATATTTTTTAAGAAGAATAAACTCATACAATGGCAATAAATTAGATTAGTTTGTTTTAAAACAAGTAATTTTATTTTTTATCTTTTTATATAGATTTAGACTAATCTATTTACTAAAAAATCATGTTCATGTGTATTAGTTACCTTAAAATCTTCATAATAATACCTTTCTCTGCATTACTTACCTTTTACAACACCTTTATGTAGTTACACTAATAGAAAAGTTTTTTTGGAAGTGGTGGAAGACTATAAATATTTCCATAAGGTTTTATACTTGTTACAAAATAGATGATGTAAAGTGGAATTATGGGATTGAAAAATTGTGAGGACCTTGTTCGAGTTATTTGTCACATTAGTGGTGCTCTAATTTAGATATAAATTTTGGGACAACATTGTATGATGATTAAATTAAAATAAATTGATAAAATTGAAAAACACTTACTAACAAGTCACTTTAAAAACTAAAACATCAATTTTAATGTATCCTAGACTAGTTCTTAATTCTAGCAAAAATGTTTAGCCATATTCAAAAATATATATAATGTATGTTTGAATTTTTTAACCATGTAATGTGAAAGTAGAAAACAAAGGTTAATGATGTCTTGTGATAATAAGTAAGCCTTTTTTCTTAAATCTTATAGATTATCTTATGACCATACAATTTTAAGATACATATTCAAAGTTAATATTTATTTTTTTGATCATACTTATGTCTAGTTATTAATGATCGCCATCAAATTATTTTTATATTAACCAATATTGATTGCCACATCTAGCACTTAGGCACTCACATTAAAGGCATGAAAAGGCCTCCAAGAAACATGATCTTACAAAATGTAAAGATAGCATGTAAAAATAGTAGAAGGTAGGGTTGTTGAAAACACCATCACAAATAGAGAAGTGGAGATCATTGGAAGAATTAAAACTAGACTCTTGAATTTTGATGGCACCATTCAAGGATTCCCCAAAAAAACATTTGCAACAGGGGGATAACATCCATCAAACCAATGATTTGTAACAGATTTTATTAGATACAGTAGCATGAAATATATAATAGACAAATTTGCAAAGTTGTGGGCATGTAATATACAACCCATGCAAAACTTTTGAAAAAATATCTTAATGAAATGTGAATAAACTAACTTTTACAAGAAGGTCTTGACTCTTCGCACCAATGGAACCATTTTCTACATACCCTAACCAAACTTATAAAGACAAAATAGATTTCGTAAATCCTTCCTTTGTCTTTCTATGATAGTGATCTACCAATCGTACACCACGAGGATGATTTTGTTATGTTTGATATGTTGTTAAAATAGTGAAGTGTAACAATAACAGTATACGTGCCAAAATATACATGATGTAATGGTTTTTAAATAAAGGGCATTGATTTCTATTATGGATATGATACTCATTTAGAGCTTATATTTACTCCCTCAACTATGCTTGTGTGTCTAGGTATTAATGACCACTATCATTTTTGTTTACATGAATCAACATCGATTGTAACAACTACTTCTTCAGTGTACATACTAAAGATATGAAAAGACCTCCAAGAAAAGTGATCTTATGAAATTCCAGGATAGTAGGTAAAAAAGGAGGCATGTTATTTGAAAACACCATTAGAGATATTGAAGCAGATACCAGTTGTAGATTTGAAACTAGACATCTAAATCTTTTTACCATCCTTCAAGGGCACCCCAAAATGGATTTTAAAACAAGGTAAGTACATCCATCAATCAATTATTTGTAGAATATTTTTTTCGGTTGCAATAACTCAAAATGCTCTTATAGACATGTTTGTAAGGTTGTGGGTATGACCTTCACAAGCCACATGATCTACTTGACAAAATGTTTCAATGAATGTAAACAAAATAGTTTTTATAAAAAGGTTTTGAAACTCTTCAAATCAATAAAATTACATGAAATATACCCTAACTAAATATATAAAGACAAAATGGTTTAGATATTCTTCGTTTTTCTTTCTATGATGGTGATCCATTGAATAAACACCACAAGGGTTTCCCCATCGAATATACAGCACAAAGGTTTTCTCACTATATTTAATATATTGTTAAAATAATAAATTGTAAAAATAATTCTATACATAGGAAAATCTATATAATATGACAATTATTTAATAATTATAATTTATTCTACAATATTAATTTTTATTATACTTATAATAATTTTTTTAAAAAAAAGGTAAATAAATATCTATTAATATAATTAAATGTTTTGTATTAATAAATTTTAGAAATAAAAATGGAAAAAACCACAATATATGTAAAGAGTGTAAACCCACCTTAAAAATACTTACGGACCCACTACTCCCCCACCCAAAGTAAATTATTGATTTTTTAGACTACCTAATTATGTTTTAATATTAATATTTTATAAAGTATTATATAATATATATATAGATATATTAATATTTTATAAAGTATTATATAATATATATAGATATATTAATATTTTATAAAGTATTATATAATATATATAGATATATTAATGTTTAAAAAGTAAACATAACATTATAATTGACACGAAGAAAAGTATATTTCAAATTAAAAAAATTATTATATAAAATATATGAGTTAAAAAAGTTGAAATATTTCTTCAAACAATTTATAATTATTAAATAAAATAATATATTTATGAAAATAATATTGAAGGAAGGATTTTCAAGTTAAATTATGAATTAAAGAGAATGACTAATAAAAGTTATAAAGGTTATTCATTTTCGATGTTTTTTATAATTAAAAGCTTTTTCTATATATAAGTAATATAAAATGTTATATAAATTAATTATGAAAAAAAAAATAAGTATAGGTAATCATATTTCAGTATATGAGAAATATTTCAATAAAAAAATGAAACGATAATTAACTAGTCATATAAAATTAATAATGGTACAAAATAAAATACTATATAATAAGAGCAACGAAGGATCATCCAATTAATCACCCGAATTCTAATGATAAAAAAATATAAAAATCAAACCATCTGTCTTTTTCTTTTTATCTTTAATTTTAATACTAAACACAAAATGAAAGAATTTCCGTTAATCTGACCTCAACCACCATAAATATCTATTTAGATTTAAATTAAGATTGTAAGCACTTTAATTTAAAGGAGGAAAGTAATTGATTAAATAGTTATGTATTTTCTTAACATTGTTCATTGTTTTATGAAGAAAGTAATTGATTAAATAAAAGATTTAATAATTTTATGTTTAAATGATGCATAGGTATGGATAATTCATCATCAAGGGAGAGTTTTATCCTTGGCTCGTGAATATTTAAATTTAAGTCGTATAAGATGAAATGATTTTTTCAACTGTTTAAAATTCAAATTATTTTTTAAATACATATCGATAATACGGTTGGCTAAGCTTTCGATCAATGTAACACCATAAAATCTAGTTGGTAAAATCACAATTAATAAGTAACATGTGGAATATAGGTGTTAAGGGGTTCACTATACACAAATTATTTTTATTTTTAAGATTGAGAAGCTTAAAATTATATAGATATAAGTATTTTTGTTCATATTTTGGATTTTATATAGTTGATTATAATTGATGAGTAAGTGTATATTAAACTAGAACATTACATCAATGAAATAATTATGATTACAATATGTCTATTGAAACTATCAACTTAAAGTGAGGAACCCTGATGTTGTCTGCCTAATTTCACGATCATATCGATAACTACATTTTTCTTTGAGAAATAATAAGAGAACATTATTGTTCACATCCTTATTTCTATCATTTTGATCTGTAGCAAGCTCTAAAATGGAGGTCTGGAGTTGATGGGATTTAAATCCGCCACCCTGGCCTAATTGGTCAATGCTTTAAGAAGGATGAAACGCAAATGATTTTGAAAATTTGGAAGGTTCCTTTTGTCCTTACCCAAATATCAAACCAACATTCTAGTGTTTGGAGTCGATAACCAAGTGCAAACACATAAATTTCATATTAGATAGTTGGAAATATCAATTTTGACCTATCCTTGACATACATGGCTTGTGCATGTATATTTAACTCTTGCTCGCATTATCTCCTATCTGTTTATCTATCTATAAGCTTGGCCAACATAATTTTTTGTCATTCATATGCATGATTTTCCTAGTTTGTGTTATAATGCTCTATTATCCTAAGTAGACTGTCACCATATTCTAGATCATTAATTTTTTTTTCCTAGATAGAGCCAACAACAATTGGACATTGGTGGTTATTGACAACATCTACTTTTCTTATAAGTGTTCCAAGTTCCTCAAATGGATAGTTTTTCAAATTCAAATCCCTTCTTGGGGTTGGCCCATACATTTCACATGTCGATTGTGACGTTAATCACCTAAAGAGTCATCTATATATACATATCAAGTTTAAGGTCATTCCTATCGAGATTTATCTGCTATTTCACTTGCACATTCAAGAATAAATTTGCACATATTTTATGCACTATCCAAAAGCATCCAAATTTGAAAAACCCTCAAAGGAATAGTTTAAAAATTACCTCAAGGTCAAAGTTGCCTGATGTCAAGTATCAAAATCTAAAGCTATGCATTGCATTCTAGTGGAACACTTTTGAAACAACATATACATAGGCAGCAGAACTACGTGTGATTTGGGCCATTTTCACAGTATTAGAACGTAGACAATGCTCAACCAATTAGCAAAATGTGGTTTGGGCCATCCAACCCATATTTCTAAGTCATTTTTCCAATTCAAGCAATAATCAAAGGGGGAACTAGAGTTTAAAGGCAAAGGAAAGTTAATCCTAGATCTACACATACGAATGAGGTCAACAAATCATTACGATAAAAGGAAAAACAATGATCTTTAACATAACATAAAAGAAATAATGCCCATTAGATGTACATGTTAGTTTTATATTTTAGTCATATTGTGGTTTTTCATGTATTTTCCAGGATATTCAATTTGTTAGGAAATATTTGATTTTTAAAGTATAATTGTGAATTGGTTATTGTACAAGGAAATATAAATACTCCTTATTCTACTTAATAATTATAAGCTATATGTAATCTATGTAAGCTCTCTTTTATTTTTTAATCATAAGGTTTGTGTGTTGTGATATGCATATCATTGTGGCATTGTTTGTTTATTACCTAAATTTGTATCATCTAGTATAAGAGTTAGATTTGTGCAAAGAGGTGAGGTTATACAACTTGGTATATAACATTGCCAAAACTAGTTCTTTGAAGGAAGTAATTTTTTGTGTTGAGTGTTTGTGAAGATTTTGATGCTGAGAAGAAAGGGAGGAGCTCCATATCCCTCTCAAGGCCATGGAGATTCAATGGAGACAATAGAAATTTGGCATTGAGCACCATCAAATATCATTTTATTTTGCCTCAAATATCTAAGTTAAAATTAGTGGGAGTTTTAGAGGAGAATATATTTGAAACTCAGTATAAAGTGAAAAATTTTGAATTTTCATGAGGTTATAGATAATCATTACTCATCAAAACCACGTATAAAAAAATGCTTGCCATTAATGCATATGTCAGAATGCGTGTCTTATCAAGCATGTTTAGCACATATTATTTCGGTTTAATTATTCCATCTAGTTAATATCTGTATCAAGAGAGAATAATTCAAATTTAGTAAACAAGTATACTAGGCAATACAAAGGAGAACAACACAACGGGTATAAGATATTTGATTGCTCAAATTCGGAATGATTTCAGGCAAATTTAAAGGTAAGTTTTACTCTTACTATAAGTTGTTTCCTTTACTTGGTTGGGAAGAAGGATCCTTTTGAATTTACAGCATTATTTTCAAAACTCTTCCTTCTTTTTTCCTCCAACCTATGGCCATGAAATATGTATGTCTCGATTACGAGCATGGTCCTGGTCTCATATGTTCTCCTCCTGAAATTAGGGACACCTCTCTGGTCCAATATGATTTGAAAATTTTTAAAGAAAGGGCTAGAAATCCTTTGTCAAATCCTATGATGCAGAAAATTATAGAAAGTGGTTTGGCTGAAGCTGCGGCCTTTCCCATGGCTATCCAATGCCCTAAATTAGTCTTTGAATGCATGAATAGATATGAACCTCAGAACAGATGCATCAGGACTGCAGATGATAATGTTTTGCTACATATCAATAGACAAACCCTAATATTTGTAATGAGAATTCCTCCCAAGGAACCATACTCTGACCTCAATATTTATTCTTCCTATAATTATTTTTCATTAAAGAAAGCAATTTACAAGAGCGTGATTAATAAGAATTAGCTTCTGAAATTCCAAAAAAGAGGTTCAAGGCTACCCAGACCATTAACAAGAAATCATATGATTCCAAAAGTACAAGATATCATAGTATTACTACACAGGTTAAAGGGTAATGCTCATGCATATTATTGAGAGGATTGGATGTACTTTTTCATACAGGGGATTCTCCAAGAAGAGCAATATTTGGATTGGGCAGAAATTACAGCTGAAATTTTGCATCAAGGTTTAAGTAATTGTTTGGAAAATAGAGAGTTTTATATGTCTTCGTACCTACTCTATTATCTGGCTTCTACGAGACAATGGGTCGGGTTACCTCATGCACCCTTGGTTGAAGACAGTAAAATTTATGATTACTACTCACAGTTACAAATGCATAATTGCTATGAGGATTATAGCAAAATTAATGATGTTTTTACTAGAAGAATGACTTTTGAATTAGCAAATAACATTAATAAGAGGTTGTCTGATGAAGCTATACAGCGAACCTTTGAGGTTATCAAGGTATGTTTTTGACCGATTTGTGCTAATAGAAGTTTGTAGGTAATTAGCACATGTAGATAATAAATTCCCAACGAAGAATAAATCTGGTATATCTTTTCCTATTGAAATTGGACGTTATTCATGCAAGACAACATCTGACGCTTTGAATTTAGAATTGGATCTTAAGAAATTCAATTTTCAGTACTTCACAGCCAGAGCCCAATTTGAAAGCAAAGGTTTTACCAGAGATAACTTAGATCTATGTGTTTGAGTATTTGAAATTGGGTTTTTTGTGTGAGATCTTTCATATAGTAAATAATATTCCATCAGACAATCCATTATGTGTGTTTTATCATTCATTTGTTCAACATATATAAGTTTATCTATTTAATTGTTATTGAAAATAGACTCTATGTATTCTGTCACCTATTGTTGTTATAAAATCTCGCATTCATAACATAATGATGTATGGATGTTAGTCTGCCTTTAAGCACTTTCTGGGTAAAAGTGTATTTAAATATTTAAATTCATTGAAAATCTTAAGGGGAGTTGTACCTTAATTCAGAGGGGAATTAGTCTTGATAGTTCACCCATTTGTTGTTTAACTTATTTGTTCTTGAAAGAAGGGTATGGAATCAAAATAAAATATTTTTATATAAGGACAAATCTGTTAGCCAACAAGTATCTACACCTATATAAACTTTTTCATAATGCTCATTTTGGGTTGAACTCTAAAATATAGTGTTGTCATTTCTTGTTTGTTTTCTTCATCCACATCATTGCTCTGAACTTTTCATTCACATAAAATTTTATTTCTTTGTTAAGGTTTAAGAATTCATCCAAGGTGATGTCCCATCTACTCATCCATTTGTAGTTATGTTTCATCCACTTGTTTTTTCGTTTGTACAACTCTTCGTCTCTTATGTCCCTAGGCCACTTATCGATCCTCATGCTTTCCACTTTTTTCAAGAAACAAATTAACATGGTCATAACAGTTACCTATAATGGAGAAGTTCATGTTTCAAGAATGATGATTTAATATGAAATTCTAAAATTGTTTGTGATTAGCCACTTTTGGATCCTTTCTATTTGTCTCCATTTCAATCTTGTTGTTCCACTAGCCCATACCTATCAACCATACAACACCATCAACGTAATAAGTAACCGAAATACCAAAATAAAATCTTAGTAATCTTCCAATCCCATAACTCAACGTCTTACACCTCTTTCACAACGAATAGAAAACTCTCCAACCTCTTTATATACTTTTACCCAAAAAAAACTCTAAAACACATTGATATTCTCTCTTAAATCTTAGATTATTTGTACCATTAAAAATAGGTCACCAACATAAAGCGCGGATTCCCCTAATATTTGGTTCGTACAATGTGGATATTGAATTTCCCAAAGATTGCAAATATTCCTTTTGTGTGTCAATCCGTCTAGTCTCATTAATAATTCCGTTGAGTTGTCAAAGAGAGTTAGCTTTCTTAACAACTGTTTTTGTCATCCCGTGTTGCCAGCGATGGCAGAGTGTTAATGCAGGGTTAAACGATACGGTTTTCGAGACATTTTTGTCATCCCGTGTTGCCAGCGATGGCAGGGGTTAATGCAGGGTGAATTAATTTTATTAAATCTTAACACACTTAATATTTTGGAATCAATAGAATCCTGAAATATTATCCAGTCGATCTGTAAATAAATCAAAGCATTTTATCTAAATTGAATTCTCTCACAGTTTAAAACATTGTTCCAGTCGACTTTGTTCTCAGCTAGGCGTAATTCTTGCCATGGCCAAGCTGACTGCTGCTGAAAATTCGTACTCAATCCTGTCATGATGTTGTTGTTATCATTAGAAAAGTCTAGGAGCAGATCTGTCAAGCTCTGTATGTCATGGTTATGATCAGCATGACCATAGGCTAATTCATGGGTGCACTTATTGGTTTCTGCATGGACTCCGGTCATATTAACTGAGGAAGAATCAGGGGCTTTAGCCCCCCCAATATCAATGTTAAGATGCTCAGCGCTGCAACCAGAACAGAATGAGGAAGTTGTAGCGTGATCTACTTCATTGTTATTTTTATTTTTACTGTTATTAATAATAGCCTCCTTCCTGAAGGCCTTGCCTGCTTCTGAGCTCCATAGCTTCAAAAAAATGTCAGTGGGTGCATTGGCATCGGCCTCTGCATTACCATTTCCCATGAACTTATTAGATGAAGATGATAGAATTGATTCTTTTGAAAACCTTGCTTCAGCTTCAAGCCTTGCAACTTCCCATTGTGACATGTGCCTTGTCAGTGCTAAGGACTGAAATCCCTGTGACGCCTTTGCACTGTTTGTCTCAGATTTGGGTGCATGAGTGGATGGATCCAATCCCATTCGTAACAGCTTTTTCTTCATATGGGTGTTCCAGAAATTCTTGATCTCATTGTCGGTTCTCCCTGGCAGCTGGGAAGCTATTGTAGACCACCTGCAGAGTTCAAATATATTATATAAACTGTTAATATGTTGGATACTTGCGAAACAGAGCTGTTTTTTCGTCTATTTTTATATAAGAATAAAGCCATACGATACCAATAGATTCAATTAGTTTGTTTTAAAGCAATTAAAGCCATTGGAGTAAATGAGTACTCATGGAGGTTATTAGGTAATAAATTGTTAATGAGTGCTGTTTATTAAGTCTACTTTTATAGAAGAGTAAAACCATACAACACTAATAGAATCAATTAATTTGTGAGAAGTGTTTAATTTTTTTTTTTTTTAAAACCTTCAATTGATATTAAAGTAAGGTTTGGGTTATAAGTTTTTGTTTAGATCTCTCTAACAATTGATCATGTTAAATTTTAACTCTTTTTCTATTTAATAATTTAGTAGAAATGATTCTAATTATTGGAACATTAAGATGATGACTTTTTTGATAGGAAAAGACTTATAAGAGGATGTAAAAATTAGTTATGAAGAGCCAATTGATTGAGCTACTATTCTAGCTAATGACAGACAAGGCAATAATCAAGCTAAGAAGAAGAACTCACAACTTTAGTTTCATATTCAAACAACTCTAGATAAAAACCTATTTCCAATAATTGTAGGTGCAAAGATAGCCAAGAATGGCTGGAAGACTCTACAAGATTCTTACCAAGGTAGTGAACAAGTCAAAATTGCTAGGTTGCAGAGTTTGAAAAGAGAATTTGAGAATTTTAGGTTGCAAGAAGTTGAAAGTGTAATTGATTTCTATATAAGAGTAAAGGATGTGGTCAATAATATGGATACTTTGGAGAAATGTTGAATAAAGAGGTTGTGGTGAGAAAGGTGTTAACATCTCTAACACCAAGGTGGAACCATGTTTTCATCATCATTAAAGAAAGCAAAGATTTGACTATTCTCAAGTTTCATCACCCAGTTGGATCTTTTGTGTCCCAGGAAGAAAGACTGACAGACATGTTTATTTTGCCTCAAAATTGAAGATTAAAAAGAGTGAAGGTGACAACACTAACATCAAAAGCAACCAAGTACAAGGCAAATACGATAGCAAAAGCAACCAAGGACAAGGCAAAGATAGAAGTGAAAATTATTTAAGAGGAAACAAAGGAAGAAGAGGTGGTTTAGATGCAATAGGAATAGGTACAGGGATATTTGATAAGAGAAATATTCAATGCTATCACTGCCATAGGTATGGTCACTTTGAATGGGAATGTAGATTAAAAGTAGGAAATACAAAAGTTCTAATTATGTTCATGAGGATGAGGAGGCTTCTCCATACAATTTTTTCTTTTCATATAACATATTTGAAAAATGTCCTAAAGAGGTTTGGCACCTAGATTCAGGTTATTTCAATCACATCTCAGGGAATAATGAATTGTTTTCTACAATTTAGATATAAGCTCTAACACTAAGTCCAAACTTGGTCGTCACAAATATTTAGAGGTTACAACAAAAAGAACTATGGATGTGAATTCTAGAGAAGGTAATAAATGTATTAATGATATTTATTACAATCCAAAGTTAAAACATAATATTTTGAGTGTTAGGAAACTATGCGAAAAGAGCTATAACATGTTGTTTGATGGTAAATAATGTACAATCTATGACAAAAATCAAGGAAATTATATTTTTACAATTGTAGCTATGTTTAAGAATAATATGTTTCCATTGAAGTTTGGAGAACATGACAACAACCTTGCCAATATGTACTATGAAGATAAGAATTGATTATCACATCTTAGGTATGGATACTTGAATTTTCAAAGTTTGAAGTTACTAACATCACAAGAATTGGTTTATGGTTTGCCAAAGACTAAATATCACAAGGAGGTTTGTGAAGGATGTGTTAAAGGCAAACATGTAACATAAAAAATTACAAAAGGCAATACATGTAGGGCTCATCATCCATTCAATTGGTTCACTATGATATAGTGGTCTTATGTAAACAAATTTTTAGTGTATGTCATCATATTTCATTATGTTTATTGATGATTACTTACAAAAGTGTTGGGTTTATTTTTTGAATTGCAAAGGAGAAACATTTAATACATGTAAGATGTTTAAATCCCTCATAGAGAATGAAAGTGGTTACAAAATAAAGTGCTTAAGGACTGATCGTAGAGGAATTTTTTTATCAAAATATTTATGAATTATTGTGATTTGAATGGCATCAAAATGCAGTGCACAACTACGTACACTCCTCAAAAAAATTGTATGGCTAAAAGGAACAAGCATAGAATGGTTAAAATGACAAGAAGCAAGTTACAAACAAAAGAATTGAGCAACCTTTTTTGGGCTGATGCAGTTTCTATAGCAGTATATATTCTTGATCCGAGTCCCACTAGTGCACTTGACAAGATGACTCCATACGAAGCATGGTATGAAAAGAAGCCTAATGTCAAATATTTCAAATTATTTGGTTGTTTAGCCTATGTTCATGTAACTAATCAAAAAATAAATAAGTTAGATCCAAAGAGTGAGTCTTGTATTTTTTTGGGTATGGGGAAAAAAACAAAGTTTATAAGCTTTATAATCCCCTCACTTGTGGCATCATTGTCAAGAGATGTTATTTTCAACGATGGGAGTGTATATGGTCATGACAAAGATAAAGGCCATATTGACAAATCTAAATCTATCTGTAATGATAATATTACTAATGATATTGGTGATGAACATTCCACGAGTATTTCAGTTCTAAGTGCTACAAGTCCACCAAGCGAACCCTCATATAATTCTTGTATTCCAAGTGTAACTCCAACTTCAAGTCTAAGTTCTTTAAATAAGGTGAGAAAATTGAGTTAAATTTATCAAAATACAATAAATTAAGCACATGAAGAAGGCCTAAGAGGTGGAATGGTAAATTATGATATATTTATACAAGTTGATTTTGAACCATCATGTTTTGAAGATGCATGTACTAATGATGTTTAATTGCAAAAAATGTGAGAGGTAATTGACTCCATTCATAGGAATGATACTTTGGAGCTTATAGAACTTCCACATGACAACAAGTGTTTTGGTACCAAATGGGTCTACAAGATAAAGTACAATAGTGATTGTAGTGTTGAAAGACACAAGACACATCTAGTTTCAAAAGGCTTCAATCCAACATATTGCATAGATTATGAAGGGATATTTTCACTAATGGCAAGATAAGAGACCATTAGAATGGTGATTTCACTAGCAGCTCAAAAGAAATGGATCCACCTCACATGAATGTGAAAAGTGCCTTCTTAAATGGGTAACCAAATGAGGAAGTTTATGTACAAGAATCACAAGGTTTTTTAGTGCATTGTAAATAAAATCAAGTCTACAAGTTAAAGAAGGCTTTGTATGTCCTAAAGAAAACACAAAGATCATGGTATGGTCGAATTGATGGATATTTTCAGTAGATTAGCTTCAAGAGAAGCAAGAGTGAGCCTATTCTTTATGAAAAGCAAGAAGGTAATGTTATCTTTATTTGTACTTGTTTGTATGTTGATGGTTTTTTGTATATGGGTAGCAATTCTAAGATGAAGGATGAATTCAAACAATTTATGATGGATGAATTTTAAATTAATTGTTTATGTCTCATGGAATACTTCCTAGCCCATATGGAGGTTCATCAAAGTAAGGAAGAAAACTTCATTTTTCAAACAAATTATGCAAAGGATATGTTGAATAAATTCAATACGGTTGCTTGTAAACCATTGTCTACTCTAACTACACATAGAGCTATGTTTTGTATATAAGATGGTGTTGAAACAGTTAACAAGACAACTTATAGAATTATTGTTATAAACTTAATATTTCTAACTCACACAAGACCAGATATTGCTTATTCAATTTCTTTTGTTTCAAGGTATATGTTTGAGCCATTTGAGATTCATATGAAGGCAACCTAGAGGATATTGAGGTATGTGAAAGGTAATATCAATTGAGATATTCATTATTATGCCACTAAAAATTTTGAACCTATTGTTTTTTGTGATTCTAATTGGGGAGGTAGTTTGATTGACCACAAATCAACTTCTGAATTTTTTTTTTTTTTCACTTTGTTTATAGTGTTTGGTTACATGGAACTCAAAGAATAAAATTTTAGTTTCCCTTTCATCTACAAAAATAGAATATATTACAATCACTTCAATAGGTACACAAACATTATGTCTCCAAAATGTTCTCTAAAAAATTGGGGAGAAAAGAAATCAACCTACGATGATTTTTTGCGATTGTGTAAGTGATATAAAATTGGCCTAGAAAACAATCCATCAGAGCAGATCAAATCCTTTTGATTTGAACTACCACTTCATTCGATATTTGGTTTAGAAGAAATATGTGAAATTGAAGTATATAAATACACAAGAACAACTTGCATATTTCTTCACTAAAGTTGTTTTTGAAATTTAGTTTTTAAAAATCTGAAATCAAATTGTTAGTACACTCAACATCAAGGAGGAGAATGTTGGATAAGTGTAGCTAAGCGTTATTTTTTGGTCTATTTTTAAAGAAGAACAAAATCATACAATGGCAATAAATTAGATTAATTTGTTTTAAAACAAGTAATTTTATCTTTTATCTTTTTATATAGATTTAGACTAATCTATTTACTGGAAAAATATGTTCACATGTATTAGTTACTTAAGATCTTCATCATAACACCTTTCTCTACATTAGTTACTTTGGACAACACTTTAAGTAGTTACACTAATAGATGATATTTAACCTCTAAGCATAAACCACGAGCAAAATAAAAAGCAAAAGTAACAAAACTTTATTATGATCCACCTTTAAAAAAATAGTTTCTTATAGAAGGAAGTTTTTTGGAAGTGGTGGAAGAATATAAATACTTATTAGAAAATAGATGAAGTAAAGTGGAATTATGGGATTGAAAAACTATGAGAACCTTGTTCAAATTGTTTGTCACATTAATGGTGCTCTAATTTAGATATAAAGTTTGGGACAACATTGTATTAATCATAAAAATTAAAATAAATTGATAAAATTAAAAAACACCTATTAATAAATAGTTTCAAAACTAAAACATCAATTTGATATAAGATTTTATTAGTCGAAACATGTAACTTAATGCTAAGTTATGTAAAGAAATCCTTGAATCATAAAGAATGAAGAGTTGAGTGAGAGGAAGAATATATGAATGAAACAAAATAATAAGTGAAAGAAAAAATAAAACATTAGCATTCAAGAATACCCAAACACTGATAAACAAATAAAAAAATATGGGAAAAAAAAATTCAAATTAACTATAATCACACACATAATTATAACTAAAAATTTTAGATAATTATAAAAAATAAAAAAATTAATGACTCCATTAAAAACTAATTGTCAATCATTTTAAACATAAAACTAATAGGTGATCAACCCCTTACAAAACTAGAATAAAAAAAGATGCCTAACTTGAATTCTGATGTTAGTGCCAACAAAATAAACTGGAATTGAATAATAAAAAAACCAACATTCTGAGTGCGTTATTTGAATAATAAAAAAACTAATTAATACATTTTGTACCTGTTGCCTAAAATTGCATGCAGGCGAATAATACAATTTTCTTCTTCTGGTGCAAATGGGCCTCGCTTAATATCAGATCTCAGGTAATTAGTCCAACGCAGGCGGCAACTCTTCCCACACCGAAGAAGTCCTGTACACATACACATTGTATATATTCACAATATATATACATAAATTCAGAGTCTCACAGTACATCAATTTTTTTCTTTTCGGCGAGAAGAATCATCTAAAGTTAGTAACAAAATCTGTGTGTATACTTCATTATCCGATGAGTATTCAAATGAATATTCATCAAACGCAAATGATTTTATTTGCTAGAAACGAAATCATTGCAAGACATATATATTATATACAAACCAGCTAGCTTGGGAACAGCCCGCCAGTTTCCATGGCCATTTTTCCGAATATACTCCAAAAGAATTTTATCTTCAATGGGGGTCCAAGGCCCTTTCTTCAGGTCTAATTTTTGACAGTCAGGAGCTCTACCCATTTTTCTTTTGTTTCTTTTTGGCCCTTCTGCAGCAGCAAAATAACTAACTGCATATGCCTGTCTGAATAAGGAAAGGATTTCAGAAGCAGAAAAGGCGTTTAAAATCCTCTTAAATTGGCAAAAAGGACTGTGGTCTCCACAATATTAAATGTACATTTCTAGACAGATTGTCATGCAGCAAAAATGACTGGTATCCAATTGTAAGGCAAAGAATTGTTCTACGTGGTCCATTCACTACAAGAATCACCTGTGCTAATCGAAAATGTCTAATCAAAAGGAATACAATTATTTTAAATATATATTTATTTAGGTGAACTATAAAACATAAATGACTGTGGTATCCAGATTGTGCATTTAATGGCAAAGAATTGTTAATTAGACAGATTCTAATGCAGCAAACATGACTGTGGTATCCAATTGAAAGGCAAATAATTGTTCTACCAACTTTGTTAATTAGATGATCACAGGAGGCTATTCCAATTGAAATCCAATTATAACTAATTATATTTTTAAGTTATAACACTAGTGTCATATTGATTAATGATTATTATTTTATTTTAAAAAAAATTATTAGTTTATGAAATATAAATTTAATTTAGATTCAAATCTTATTTTATATTAATATATTATAATTTTTGTATATCAAAAGGAAAAATTTATAATAATCAAGCAGATATCAAATTTAAGGTTAAGTGTCATTGATATTTTAAATTATTATATTTCAATTTTATCATTTTTTTTTTTTTTTTTTTTGATTAGTCATTTTCTAAATTATTAAAGGTGGATGAGAATGTTATGTGTTGGTTTGATTGTGACAGGGCTTTACATCTGATGAGTGGCTCAAATTCATATTACAATATTTTTTATGCACGGATAAGATCTACTTTATAACTTATGTTAGTTCATGTTACAAAAATACCAAACTCAAATCTTTAAAAGAAAAAGCAAAGCAATAAAAAACATGTAAATGATGAAATTTTTTAACATGTGTTGAGTGTTGATAATGAATAATAATAACAAAGTATTTCATGTAATACCATATCCTATGAGACACATATTGTACACTAAAAACTAAATATTTGAAAACATTTTTCTCCCCACCACACTTTAATTATATTTAATAATTTAAAAAAAAAAAAAAAAAACACTATTTCAACTACTACTATAGGCATAATGTTATGTGGGTCAATGTCTTTTAATATGGACCCTGCATAGCAATTATTTATGGATTTACAACTTAAAGTCACATTTAAAATTTTGGACCCGGTTTACCAACCAATAAAAAGTCCATTTCATGTTTCGCCGGATATATCTTAACTCTCACTTGAGACATAATATTTGTTTGCATTACATAATGCAATGTTTAGAAGATTAATATATTCTAACCAGCATTTAAAGATATAATATTATACAGTGATGTTAAGAACCATGTGTAGTTAGGTGTACTGTATACATTGTGTAGGTGGTTATAAATTTGTTTTAATATTAGTAATTATATCGAAAGTTGTAACAGTTAGATTGATAGCGATGGGAGAAAGTTTAAGATATGTAATATAGTACAAGAGAGTACACATTATAAATAAAAAGTATTTATATAGATTGTTGTTGTGAGGTCTATTTTATTTATATGGTTTTTCATAATGTATGTTATATGAGCATATTTTAACTTTATAATTATGGTATTTGAAAGTATAAAATAAAGGTTGATAATGGCCTATAATAATAGATAAGTGTTTTTTTTCTTAAAATTGATAAATTATCTCATGATGATATAATTTTAAGATATACATTCAAAACTAATATGTGTTTCTTCAATTATACTTGTGTTTATTATTAATGATTGTTATCAAATTATTTTTGTATGAGTCGATATCAATTACCACATTTATCATTTGGGCGCACATACTAAAGGCATGAAAAGGCTTTGAAGAAACATGATCTTACAAAATGTCAAAATAACAAGTAAAAAAAGTAGAAGGCAGGGTTATTGAAAGTGTCGTTAGAGATATTGAAGTGGAAACCTTTATCAGAATTAAAACTATACTCTTGAATCTTGGTAGCACCTTTTAATGATGCCCCAAAACAACATTTTGAACAAGGTGATAACATCCATCAAACCAATAATTTGTTACAGATTTTGTCGAATACAATAGCATGAAATATGTAATAGACATGTTTACAAAGTTGTGGGCATGTAATGCACAAGCCATGCAAAATGTTTGAAAAATGTCTCAATGAAATATGAACAAACTGGGTTTTATAATAAGGTCTTGACTCTTCACACCAATGAAGCCACATTGAACATACCCTAACCAAAATTATAAAATCAAAATAGATTTTGAGTATCCTTCCTTTGTCTTTTTTTTTAATATTGATCTAACGATCAAACATGACAAAGATGCTCTTGTTATGCTCGATATGTTTTTAAAACAGTGAAGTGTAATAGTAACTTTATATGTACATGATGCATGGTTGTTTAATAAATGTCTTATTTTACACCATTGATTTCCATTGTGGGTCAAGTACTCATTCACAGCTAATATGTGCTCTCTAAATATACTTGTGTGTCTTGCTAAATTAATGATCGGAATCAATTTATTTAACATGAGAAAATATCAACTAACAACTACTTATTGGGTGCCCACACTAAGGATGGGAAAAGACCTCCAAGAAAACTAAGTGTACAGAATACCAAGATATTAGTAAAATATAAGAAGGTAGAGTTATTAGAAACACCATTGGAGATATTAAAGTGGAGACCATTTGTATATTTAAAGGTAGACATCTGAATCTTTCCACCATCCTTTAAGGAGCAAGCTTATCCAACATTCACAAACCTTTTGACTTTATTTAGGCAACCAATCACAATTTTTATAATATTCATCACTTTTTGATGTGGATTTTGTGATTCATGGAGAGTGTGGAGCCCACATAGTTTGTGAGTGTTGGTTAAGTTCAGGCTCCTTGAATGATACCCAAAATGTGAATGATCGAGAGTAATAGAGGAATAATAATAAAAATGATATTCAATGTAGTTCAATGATTTATTTTTGTACATAGGTAAGCTTTTAAAAGCTTACGAAGTTGGTTATAAAAAACCAACCAACGGGTGCAACCAACCCATAAAAAAAAAGATAACAAAATAATTAAATAAAAAACTAACTAATATTTTGGATCACAAATGACCCAACAAACCTCTCCTTGGTCCAAAGCGGTATATAAGAAAAACACTAAAGAAATGACTCTGAAGTCATCAAATAAACTCTGAAACAACTATAACTGGTATATTGTACACCCTGGTACTGACAAAAAATAATGTTGCTCCATATAGAACACTGTCCTATGAGTTGTGGCAATAAGGTTAATGAACATGATTAAATCTTGATTATCTCATGTGATCATTGTATCATAATATATTAGAACATGATTAAACCCTGTCCGACTACATCGATCCATATAAGGCTCCACCCAAAAGCCCATCAAAGTGACCAACCAGTACTGTGTATAACACATCTTCTTAATGTCCAACAAATGTTGATGATCTTTTTTCAACACTAAAGGTGATAGCAACCCCTGTCAATTCATACTGTCACTGATGACTAATCGAAGACCAACCAATGTTATATCTTCTCTCCATATCAAGGGAGAGGTGAAAAATTATGCAATGTGAGAAACAAAATCAAACTATCTTATTTGCTCCATGCCATGAATATCAGACATAAAAAGATGAAAATAGAGTTGAAAGCATGAAAACAATTTAAAAAACTACTATTATAATAGATCCCTGTTAGGAACCCCTTATCCAACGGAAGCACAATTGATTACTTTCTTATAAGCAATTAAACACGAAATTATACCAGAATGATTAAGTAACTAGAAACATGAGACAACAAAGAATTTGAGAGACAATACACACTCTTGTATTAAATACTACTAGAAGAAAATACAATAAGGAAGATGCCACTTCTTCCTCCACCTCAAAGGCTTGCCACACCTCAAGACCTTCTTCCCTCTCTTTCTTGCTCAACACAACCAACTCAACAACCTGAGTTGTTATCCCCTCCTTGAATACTTCAGCTGATCTCCTTGACCTTACACCTGTAGATCTCCTTGACCTTGCTTCAATGCTTTACTTGCTTGCTTAATTTACAATACATGCCTCATGGGTCTTTAAATAGAATCCCATGCATACAAAAATAGAACTCTAATTACAATAATTAGACACGCGGCTCGTGACTATAATTAGCCCCTAAACATGCAAACACTCACTTCACTTAACTGACTGTTCGTCAACAATAGTTCTGGAACCACCACAGGCGACTGACGTCAGTCCCTGTCTGTCTGGTGCTGACCGACATCGGCTGACTTCCTGCTGACGCTGGTTGCCTTCTGCACTGGTAATGACCAATGTCGGTCATGCTGCCGACGCCGGTACTTTTGGATCTTCAACAACCTCCCTTCTTCATGTCTGCAATAGTTGAAGCTTTTAGCTCCACACCCTAACAATCTCCCACTTGGAGATAAACAGTTGTAACTGTACCTATACCTGTACACCATCTACTTTGTTCCCTTGGCTCTGTATCCCTCTTCAACGTCACTCTTGAAGACCAACCACCACAAGACCTGTGATGCTATACCTGTCACTTATGCCAAAATAATTTTGCTGCTCCCAAATTCTTCATGACATACTTCTGAACCAACTTTACCCTTAGCTCAGAAAACTCCCTGTATATGAAACCCTGCAACAAACAACACAATACAGTAACAGGATAATGTAGCTAATATTATCCAACCTGGTAAAGATAAATACAATGGTCAAACCTCCATTGTCCTGCAGCCTAGTCAAGACCATATACCATAGCCTTCTGTCTCACGTGTCCATCCACTCTCTTCTCTAACTTGGGAATCCATCCCTCATCCAATGCTTTCTTCTAGCTGACAACTCCACCAACAAATACCTGTTTGGTTCTTCTCCAAGGACTCACACTCCTCATCCATGCCAAGCTCCCACTGTTTTTGGATTCTACCTGCATTGCTTCTTCCATCTTCCTAGTTCTTGACCATCAGTAAGAAATATAAAGAAGGTGAACAATGAATATGAGGTTCACTTACCCTTTCTAACCTCCATATGGGCATTTGAGACTCCTTGACAGCTTGTTGTCCACCCAACATCCATTCCAGTGACCGATCTCGGCCATTTTCCAGTTTGCTCCCGACCGATGTCGGTTCCCTGCACTGACCCTGACTGCCAACGTCGTTTCCCTGGCCGACGTCGGTGTCCCCTCTATTGACATCAGTTCTTGCTTGACCGACATCCGACTTTTCCTGCCTGACTCTATCGACCCTGCTGATCTGCACATGACTGATGTCGGTATCTGCCTAACCGACGTCGGTCCCAAGTGATCGACATTGGTGTCTGTGTGTTCCTGTAAGTGATGAAATCTTCATCCGTGAGCTCATCTTGGATCAAACCTCTGTCCATACTGCCCTACTCATAATTATTCAGCCCCTGTGACTGATCTCTGTCCTTCATCTCCTCCATAAACACCAAGGCTTCTTTGTTCCTGTCAAAAGCATCAAATTTCCTTTTCCTGCAATGAACTCTATCTATGCTTTCCGAATCTGAACACATACCTTTTGAATCAAGAACGTCCATTCCCTTCTTATTCATGTGACCAAGCCTATTAAGCCACATCTTTGAATCTACAGCTGAAGTAGATAAACCATAAGTAGAATCAGTAATACAAGTAGATAGATAAAGAGTACCTACTTTCTTACCTCTTGCTAGAACAAGTGCACCCCTGGTAACCTTCCAAGAATCCGTTGTGAGGGTTATTGTGAATCCCTCATCACCCAACCTTCCTACAGAAACCAAACTTTGCTTCAGAACTGGAACATGCATGACCTCCTTCAACACCCATGTGTTGTCCATCTGTAATCTCAGCTGCACTTTCCCTTTGCCAACTATTTGACAAGGCGTACCATCCCCTAAATAAAGCACTCCAAAGTCTCCCTGTTCATACTCATGGAACAAATCTCTGTTTGGGGATGCATGAAAAGAAGAACCAAAATCTAAAACCCAAGATCCTACCTGACTATCCAAAGAAAGTATGAGAGCATCCTGTACCACAATATTTGCATCCTTTGCTTCTTCATTACCTTCATGTTGGTTCTCTTTATCCCTCAACCAACACTCCTTTGTGTGTCCTTTCTTTCCACAAAACCAACAGGTAACACCTCTGGACTCGAATCTCCTTCCCACCTTCGACCTTGATTTTCCTTGCTCTACCTTCTCTCTTTGCCTTCCCCTGCTTTCTACACTTAGAGCATTCCCTGATGATTCACCTGTGCTTCTCCTACGTATTTCTTCATTCAAGATCACACTCACAACATCATCAACTTTTAAGATTTTAGAAGCAGATGCAGAATTACTTACTGCCATAACCAAACTATCCCAACTTTTAGGTAAGGAGCATAAAATTAAAAGAGCCTTTACTTCATCATCAAAAACAATATTGACTAAAGCTAACTGGTTTACCAAACCATGGAAATCACTAAGATGAGTATGTACCGATCCACCTTCCTGCATTTGCAAAGTAAATAACTGCTTCATAAGAAATACCTTATTAGAAGCCGAGGGCTTTTCATATAAATTCGCGAAGGATTTTATCAACTCTTCCGTTGTCTTGCACTGTGATAAGTTGGAAATCATAGACGATGCAAGGCTCAACCTTATGGAATCGAGAGCCTTCCGATCAAGAACACTCCATTCTTCATCCTTCATATCTGTGGGCTTGCATGCAACCCCACCCAATGGTAAGTACAAATCCTTCTGATATAGATAATCTTCTATTTGCATCCTCTAATGTTGATAATTCTTGCCGTTAAACTTCTCCATTCATAGCTTAATTTCTTTTGCCATTGCTGAACTCCCACTCAATCAGAAAACCCTGTGAATGACCTATAATCAAAAAACAATAACCTGCTCCCTGCAAACTGTAGCTCTGATACCAACTGTTAGGAACCCCTTATCCAACGGAAGCACAATTGATTACTTTCTTATAAGCAATTAAACATAGAATTATACCAGAATGATTAAGTAACTAGAAACATGAGACAACAAAGAATTTGAGAGACAATACACACTCTTTGTATTAAATACTACTAGAAAAAAATACAATAAGGAAGATGCCACTTCTTCCTCCACCTCAAAGGCTTGCCACACCTCAAGACCTTCTTCCCTCTCTCTCTTGCTCAACACAACCAACTCAACAACCTGAGTTGTTATCCCCTCCTTGAATACTTCAGCTGATCTCCTTGACCTTACACCTGTAGATCTCCTTGACCTTGCTTCAATGCTTCAATGCTTTACTTGCTTGCTTAATTTACAATACATGCCTCATGGGTCTTTAAATAGAATCCCATGCATACAAAAATAGAACTCTAATTACAATAATTAGACACGCAGTTCGTGACTATAATTATCCCCTAAACATGCAAACACTCGCTTCACTTAACTGAATGTTCGTCAACAGCAGTTCTGAAACTGCCACAGGCGACCGACGTCAGTCCCTGTCTATCTGGTGGTGACCGACATTGGCTGACTTCCTGTCGATGCCGGTTGCCTTCTGCACTGGTAATGACTGGTGTCGGTCATGCTGCCGACGCCGATACTTCTAGATCTTCAACAACCTCCCTTCTTCGTGTCTACAACAATTGAAGCTTTTAGCTCCACACCCTAACAATCCCAGTCTTGAGCCTAGTAGTTCACACAAGACAGAGGAATCACTGATCACTCAAAATAAGTTGTTAGGTCCATAAGGATTGTAGACCTTGGCCATATAAGACTCCTCCTTATCAGAGGAAGTGTTAGAATAACTGGAATAGCTTGAGTAACAAAACTATCTACTATTATAATGATCCACATAATTTGCCTCAACTTTTTTTTATGTAGAGAGCGGGGTCATCGAGAAGGACATACATCTGCAAGATGTCCAATACCACCACATTTGAAACATTTTGGATCTTTCTTGTGCCGATGAGATCTAGAAGAAACTGAATCATTGAAAGAACCACATGAGTAAAAAAAAATGCCTATGGTGATGTTTGCATTTATAAAATCTTGGAGAGTGCCAATGGGAATGCTGTGGAGATTGTCTAGAATGGTGTGGAGAGTGTCTTAGAGAATGATTCAGAGAGTGTTTCAAAGAATGCTTATGAAAATGTAGATGTACATGACGATAATATCTATGATGAGACTTATTTTTTGTATAGTGAGCTTATTTAGTAGGTGTACTCTTATTTTTTACAAACTATCACTCATGCTGAGTCAACAACTCAAAAATAGAGTCAAATGTGGCACCATTAAGCTTATCACTAAGCTGTAGCATTTCAACAAAATTGGTGTATGTAGAACTAAGGCCATTCAGTGTGATAGAAATCAACATGTCATCATTTATTTTTATACCGGTTATGCAGTATTCTTATTTCAATATTTTCATGCAGGAGAGATATTCAAATACATCTTCATCAATACTAAGCTTATTATTAAGCAACTGCATTAAGTGATCAATCTACTTATAGGCAAGGTGTTTGTCATATAGATCCTTTAATGCTTTCTAGGCTTTCCATGCACCAATTTTAACCACCTCTATATAAATAATAATTTGTTCAATGTAAAATATTTTTAATAGTGCAAGTGCACACTTATCACATTTCTAGTATTCAACCAATTTTTTGGCTTCATTTGGTACCAGTGTGGCCTCTTTCTTTGTGATTTCCCATAATTCATTAAAAATGAGGGTATTATACATGTTCCTACTCCATTATTTATAGTTTTTAGGTGACAATCTACCATTTTCATAGATCAAGTTTACAATTTTTACCATGGGGCTATCAAAAAGACAATCAAGAAAAGTTATTGGGATTTTGCCTTGACCCACTAGATAGATTTTGATTACAAAAATTCTAAGACTTGTAAAAATATAAAATAATTATATCCTTATTGTACCAAAAATTAACTTTTTCACCACTTATAACTCCTTTACAAATAAAATCAAAATAAATTTTTAAGAAAATATATACCCCCCAATAGGTTTTGAACCCTATATGTCTCCTTCACAAGCAACTGACAAAAACAAAACTACCCAAATTGCCCTTAATGAATTTGATTACAAAAAAGCAAGATATTTAATATATCTTTGACTTAGCAGATGTAGGGTAAAAGAAATCCTTACATAAAAGAGGAATGTGCTATGCTACCCTGGTGGAGCCTAAAGGTAAATGAAAACAAAATTTGTTATAATCTTGTAAACCAAGTTGTGTTATGCTATACTAGAGAATCAATATATTTTTCAATTTTTTTTTAAAATTGTCATACAATTACATCATTCTACTGTTGTACAGTTGTGCCTTATCTGCACCCTATAAAATTTGGGGATCACATTTGCCAAAGCCGCCAAACAAAATTATATATACAAAATAAAATATTTTTTTCATGGACTTTATACTTGGTTAGGGCATCGTCGTACACAGGTAAGATTATAAACATGACCTATACAAACCACATGAATTACTTGACAAAATGTTTCAATAAATGTGAACAAAATGACTTTTACAAGAAAGTTTTGAAACTCTTCAAACCAATAAAGACATGGAATATATCTTAGCAAAATATATTAAAAAAAAAATGGTTTATGTATCTTTCCTTTTTCTTTCTATAATGGTGATCCATAGAATGTACACCACAAGGGTTTTCTCATTATGTTTGATGCACTGCTAAAATAGCGAATTGTAATAACAATTATATACAAAGAAAAATCTACATGATATGATAACCATCTAATAATTGTGATTTGTACCTGAATTCTAATGTTAGTGCCAACAAAATAAAATGAATTCAATTAATACATTTTGTACCTGTTGCCTAAAATTGCATGCAAGCGAATGATACAATTTTCTTCTTCTGGTGCAAATGGGCCTCGCTTAATATCAGGTCTCAGGTAATTAGTCCAACGCAGGCGGCAACTCTTCCCACACCGAAGAAGTCCTGTACACATGCACATTGTATATATTCAGTATATATATAAAAGTTCACGTATCAAATCTGCCAACTACCTCATCTTAATTTCCAGTCACACAGTACATCAATTCTTTTATTTTAGGCGAGCTGTATGAAATTGAGAAGAAATTGTGAAAAAAAATTACATCTTAAAACATAAATAAAATCTGTGTATACACAGAAATGAGATCATTGCAAGACATATGTGTTATATACAGACCAGCTAGCTTGGGAACAGCCCGCCAGTTTCCATGGCCATTTTTCCGAATACACTCCTCAAGAATTTTATCTTCAATGGGGGTCCAAGGCCCTTTCTTCAGGCCTAATTTTTGACAGTCAGGAGATCTACCCATTTTTCTTTTGTTTCTTTTTGACCCTTCTGCAGCAGCAAAATAACTAACTGTATATGCCTGTCTGAATAAGGAAAGGATTTCAGAAGCAGAAAAGGCGTTTAAAATCCTCTTAAATTGGCAAAAAGGACTGTGGTCTCCACGATATTAAATATACATTTCTAGACAGATTGGCATGCAGCAAAAATGATTGGTATCCAATTGAAAGGCAAAGAATCACCTGTGCTGATCGAAAATGTCTAATCAAAAGGAATACAGTTATTTTAAATATATATTTATTTAGGTGAACTATAAAACATAAATGACTGTGGTATGCAGATTGTACATTTAATGGCAAAGAATTGTTAATTAGACAGATTGTAATGCGGCAAAAATGACTGTGGTATCGAATTGAAAGAAAAATAATTGTTCAACCAACTTTGTTAATTAGGTGATCACAGGAGGCTATTCCAATTGAAATCTATGTGGGTCATTGTATTTTAATATGCTGCGTGCATGGTATTTATTTGTGGATGTAAAGTCTATTGTTTAGTGGTGCCCAATTTAGCAACCAATAAAAAATCCCTTTCATATTTCACCCAATATATCTTACCTGTCACTATAGACATAATGGCATGAGGATTATTTGTTTGCATCATAGTGTAATGTTTGTAAGATTACTATTAAAGATATAATATTACAGAGGAGTGATGTTAGGCACCACTTGTAGTTAGGTGTATTGTGTAGGTAGATATAAATGTGTTTTAATTTTAAAGTAATTGTAAATAAAGTCGTAATGGTCACAGTCGATAGGGATAAGAGGAAGGTTAAGACTTTGCAATATTATGCAAGTAAAAGAGAGTACATATTATAAATAAAAATTATGGATATATATTATTATTATTATTATTATTGTGAGGTCTAGTTTATGTGATATAAGTATTTTTGAACTATATAATTATGGCATGTGAAAGTAGAAAATAGAGGTTAATAATGGGTTATGATAGTGGTTCAGTTTTTTTTTCCTTAAAATTTATAGTATGATCATAGAATTTTAAGATATGCATTCAAAGTTAACATGTGATTTTTTAATTATATTTTTGTGTTTAATTATTAATAATTGTGTCACATCAAATTATTTTTATGAGTTAATATTGATCATCACATCTATTATTTGGGTGCATACATTAAAGGTATATAAAGACTTCCAAGAAATGTGATCTTACATAATGTCAATATAACATGTAAAAATAGTAGAGGATGGGTTTGTTGAAAATGCCATGAGAGATATTGAAGTGGAGATCATTGACCGAATAAAAACTACTTTTGAATCTTGATAGCCCTTCAAGACTGCCTCAAAACAAAATTTGGAACAGGGTGATAACATCTATAAAATTAATGATTTGTTGTAGGTTTTGTCAAATACAGTGGCATGAAATATATAATAGACATGTTTGCAAAGTTGTGGGCATGTAATGTACAAGCCATGCAGAAATTTTGAAAGAATGTCTTAATGAAATGTGAACAAACTAGCTTTTACAATGAGGTCTTGACTCTTCGCACCAATGGAGACACATTCAACACACCCTAACCAAACTTATAAAGACAAAATGAATTTTGCATATCTTTCTTTTGTCTTTCTATGATATTGACCTACTGATTGTACACCACGAGGATGATTTTGCTATGTTTGTTATGTTTTTAAAATAGTGAAGTGTAACAATAATTGCATACGTACCAAAATGTACGTGTTGTAAATTTTGTTTAATAAATATGTTTTATTCTTTACCATTGATTTATACTACCAATATAGTTCTCATTTAGAGTTGATATGTGCTCCTTTAACTATACAAAAATACATCTAAAACAAGTGATTTTACGAAATGCTAAGATTGTAGGTAAAAGATAAGAAGGCAAGTTTATTGAAAACATCATTGAAGATATTGAAGCATAGACAATTTGTAGATTTAAATTTAGATATCTGAATCTTTCCACCATCCTTCAAGGCCACCCCAAAATGGCTTTTCAAACAAGATAAGTACATCCATCAACCAATTATTTGCAAAATATTTTTTTTTGTTATGTAATAACTCAAAATAGTTTGATAGACCTATTTGTAAGGTTGTGGATATGACCTATACAAGCCACATGAACTACTTGACAAAATGCTTCAATGAATGTGATTAAAATAAATTTTTACAAAGAAACTTTGAAACTCTTCAATTAATAAAATCACATGAAATATACCCTAACTAAATATATAAAGACAAAATGGTTTGTGTCCTTCCTTTTTATTTTTATGATGGTGATCTATTGAATGTACACATCAAATATTCTCCCATCAAATATATAACACAAGGGTTCTCCTGCTATATTTCATATGTTAAAATATAGTAAATTATGAAAATAATTCTATACACAAAAAAAATTACATGATATAATAATTTTCTAATAATTATATAGAATATTATATAAATTAATTATACAGAAAATATAAGTAGACGTAACCACATTTTAATATATAAAAAATGTTTCAATCAAAAAATAATAATAACGATTAATTAGAGCTATATAAAAATAATAATAATTGAAAATAAAATATTATATGATTTAAAAAACCATAAATATTAAAAGAAGTAACGTAAAATCATCTAAATTATCACCTCAATCTCCAAAAAAAATTTAAAAAAAATCTATCAAATCAAATATAAATCTTGACCAATTTAATATTATTTCACCTACAAAATAAAATACTAAACATAAAACGAAAGAATTTATTTAGGTTTAAAATAAGTTTTTCAGCCCTTCAATTTAAAGGAAAAAAGTAATTAAATAAATAAAAGATCAAAGTGAATGGACAAATTAATGTCTTGAAAAATTAATGTCAAAGTGAATGGACAACTCATCATCAAAGGAGAGTTTTATCCTTTCTAGTGAATACTTAAATTTAAGGCATATAAAATGAAATAATGTTTTCAGCCATTTTTAATTCGAATTATTGAAAAAACATGGTTAAACCAACAATACGGTTGGTTAAGCCCTCAATCAATGCAACACTATAAAATTTAGTTGGGAAAATCACAATTAAGTAGTAACAACTGGAATGGGAATAAGTGTTAAGGGGTTCAATATATACATAATTAATTTATTTTTTATTTTTAAATTGAAAAAGTTGTAATTATTTATATATAAATTTGATAAGAATTGATGAGTAAGTATATATTTACATTAAAATATTTTTCAATCAAACAATTATGATTATAATTTGTTTATCAAAAC
Organism: Torreya grandis; assembly: GCA_037957365.1. Classification (NCBI taxonomy): domain Eukaryota; kingdom Viridiplantae; phylum Streptophyta; class Pinopsida; order Cupressales; family Taxaceae; genus Torreya; species Torreya grandis. The sequence continues at coordinate 1,080,666 of JARHVA010001871.1, forward strand.
TATCAATTGAAAATAAGAAGTTTTAGTGATGTTTATTTAATTTTTCAACCATATTTAATACTGTATTTTTTTTAGAAATAGTAAGAGAATATTGTTGTTCACCTCTTTGTTTCTATCATTTGGATCTGTAATGAGCTCTAAAATGGACATGTAGAGTCTATGGGATTTGAATCTGCCACCTTGCCCTAATTTGTGAATGCTTTAAGAAGGATGAAATGCTAATGGTTTTGAAGATTTGGAAGGTTACTTTTGTTCTTATTCAAATATTAAACTAGACTTCTAGTATTTGAGGTCACTAACCAAGTGTAGAAACATAAATTTCATATGAAATAGTTAGAAATATCAATTTTGACAAATCTTTGACATACATGACTTATGCTTTCACATTTGACTTTTGCTCACATTCTCTCCTATCTATTTATCTATCTACGAGCTTGGCTAACGTAGTTTTATGTCATTCATATGTATGATCTTCCTAGTTTGTACATCATAATGCTATATTATCCTAAGCAGGTTATCACTATATTCCAGATCATTGTCTTTCCTTTCCTAGAAAGTGTCAACAACAATTGGACAATGGTTGTTACTGACAATGTCCACTTTTCTCGAGAGTGTCCAAAGTTCCTCAAATGACTATTTTTTCAAATTCAAATCCCTTCTTGGGGTTGGCCTGTACATTTCACATGTCGTTTACGGGAGTAGTCACATAAAGAGTCATCTATATATACACATTAGGTTTAAGGTCATTCCTATCAAGATCTATCTAGCATTTCATTTGCACGTTCAAAAATACATTTGCACATCTTTGAGGCACTATCCAAAAGCACCTAAATCTAAAAACCCCTTAAAGGAACAGTCCAAAAGGCCAAGTTTGAATATTATCACAAGGTCAAAGTTACATGATGTCAAGTATCGAACTCCAAAGTTATGCATTGCATTCTAGTGGAGCATTTTTGAACACACATATACATAGGTAGGAGAACGACATGTGATTTAAGCCCTCTTCATAGTATTGGAACATAGACAACACTCAACCAATCAATGGAATGTGGTTGGGGTCATCCAACCCATATTTATAACCCCTTTTTCTAGGTCAAGCAAGGGTCAAAGGGGAACAAGAGTTTCGAGGCAAAGGAATGTCAATTCTGAATCTACACATGCGAACAAGGTCCAAAAATCATCATGATAGGTAAAAGTAAGGATCTTTTGCATAACATGAAAGAATTAATGCCCATTGGACGTATAAGCTGGTTTTATATTTTAGTCATATTTTGGTTTTTTGTGTATTTGCTTGGATATTTAGTTTGATTTAATTTGTTGTAGAATATTTAGTTTGTTAGGAAACATTTTATTTTTAGAGTATAATTGTGAATTGGTTATTGTACAAAGAGCTATAAATACTCCTTATTCTATGTAAGAATTGTAAATTATATGTAATCCCTGTAATCTCTCTTTTATTTTTTAATTAGAAGGTTTGTGCGTTTTGATTTTCATATCAATGTGGATTTTTTTTTTATTACATAAATTTGTTTTCATCTAATATGAGAGTCAAATTTAGGCAAGGAGGTGAGGTTATTCAGCTTGGTAAATTACATCACTAAAACTAGTTATTTTAAGAAAGTTGGTTTTTTCTATTGAGTGTTTGTGAGGATTTTGATGTTGAGAAGAAAAGGAGGGGCTCCATATCACTCTCAAGGCCCTAGATATTCAATGGATCAACAATCAAAATTTAGCACAACCAAAACACAACATGTTTTGGTGAGCACCATCAAATATCATTTTATTTTATTTCAAGTTTTATTTGAGTGAAAGGATAAATAACGTGAGATGGTGACATCTAAATCCCATAATTTAATATCAAAGATGAAGCATTTCATATAACACAACAAGTACCGAAAAATATGTACCAAATTATATTTTCAATATGAACAGATGTTTTTTATAACAACTTGATGTGGGTCCATACAAACTACAAGATATTTTATATTTCTCAATGATATTGAGTAATTAAAAATGTTTTTTAAATATTATTCAAAAATAATTTAAAGAAATGTTTTTAAAGGTGAGATTTGTGTAGAAAAGAGAAATTTTAGTGAAGGAAAGAGTGCCCATGAGAGAGGCGCAAGTTTGAAACACCATTTGTTGGTATTAACTTTTTCTTGTTTTAAAGTAAAGTTTTTAACATTTAGTAAAAACTAGGGCAAACCACAATTTAATAAGTGTTTTATTTTATTTTATTAAATTAAATTTTTATTAATTTTTTAAATATTTATCTTAAATGATTTATGAGGATCCCCACAATAGATCTAATATATGGTCTCAAATTTTGCTACAATTATCTGCACATCAAATGATCATCGATATCTTTTCAACACAATTTGAACAAAAACAAATTTGATACCATATGCAAAAGTTATGGATTACTGAAGCTAAAGCCAAATAGGTAAAAAAATATGGATAAGGTACAGTGCTTACATCATTTTTTTGACTGGACCTATACAGGTGGACCAATTACATCTTGACAAATGTACCAATCATGGAATGACATGTGGTAGAGAGGAAAAATTGGGTTTGTTTAGTTTTTGGTCTCTGGTCTTTGACAATGTCCCTATTTAGTTTGGAGACCATGATATTTACCAATTAGGGACCTTTCAACTAGTGGGGTATTTTTTTGTATGGAGGGGGACCCTGTTACCATTATTCACTATGTTATTGAAGTTTTTTTGTATATAAACCTCAATGTATGTCCTCATGTAATGCATGTGGGACTAAATTTTTCATGGTTAACAAAGACTAGCACCTAAACTAGGTGGTGGAAGCTCAAGCCACCATGTGGCAGCCTTCCAAGCATCTAAGACTGAGATCAAAGTGCCTGACAAATACAAGACCAAGTTCCAAGGCATATGATGATCCTAAACACCTCTTCAAAGGGTCACAAAGCCTCTATTTAAATCTTTATTTTTTATAAACCCAATGAATGTGGGAAAAAGCACTAAACATGGCATGAGAAAAGATAGTGCACCATCCATGGAGTGTAGAATATGGGTTTTGAATCCATCACCCTATGCCTCCCATCTTTGGGTCTTTACAAATATGCCACACCCTAAGTTTGGTAAACACAATCAAGGATTTTTCCTATATTCTTTAAGTTTGGGATATTCAAGCTTAATAAAAGGTGTCTTGAGGAGATTTGAACCCCTATTTGGATGGTAAAAGAGACAAGCCTTGACAAATGAACCACAGGCTTATGAAACATTATAAAAAGGATGAAATCCTATTGGTTTGGAAATTATTAACCCTTTGTAAAAGGAGAAGATAAGCAAACAGAGTATTTTGAAGCGAGAAGGCTCTTGGAGGATCAAATCAAAGGCATCTCAAGACTTATTAGAGGCAGAGGCAGATATTATTTGCAGACTAAAGTTATTTTCTTATGTAAGATTATTTACATATTATCCATTGTAGTCTTTTCTTTTGAAATATTGAAGGCCACTGATGCTACCAAGCACAACCGTATTGTTCCTAGTGCCTTTCTGTCAAGAACCTTCTAATCTTCATCATTCATAGTCATTAGCTTCTTTGCTATTCTACCCAATGGTAGGAAAATATTCTTTTGATATAAATAGTCCTCCATTTGCATCTTCCATAGCTTGTAGTTTTGGCCATTGAACTTTTTGATCTTAAACTTTACTTCTTCTACCATTGTTCCCACTCAAACCAGGAACCCTCTTTTCCTATGAGTTTATCTGCTAAATAAACCTTTGGCTTTGATACCAATTTTTAGGAATATAGAACAAAAATCAATATTAATTAATTAATAATATAAATAAAATGCAAAAAACACAACACAATAGAGACATAGATTTAATGTGGTTCACCCAATATAGGCTATGTTCACATATAAATAACTAGTCTTTCTTATTATTTAGTCTAACAAATGAAGGGAAAACCTGTAATACATCTACTATAATATCCTCTTTAATCACACACTGCATGTCACCATGATTACAATGCCCTCATATCAAAGGAGGGTTACATATAAGGGTAAAAATACACAAACATAATTTCTACCATTAGATATATGACCTAATAGTGAATGGTCCAGATTTACTATGAAATTACAATATTTTACAATGTATTTTTAACAAGATATAGTGGCCTAATAGTGAATGGTCTAGATTTACTAAGAAATGACCTAATAATGAACAGGTTTGGACTCCCATAGTGACCATAGTGGGGGGCATTGCCCCCATACCCCCAAATCAAGAATCAGGCATTATAATAAGATTTGGCTCCACCATCCAACACCTCTGATAACCAATCCAAATCTTGCTTGCTCCACTGTGCCATACATCTACCTACAAATTTACACCATAGGAAACTACTTCGTTTGGATTTCTATTTTTAGAAAAGCTAGGTTCTGTGTGGCTCTTCACGAGACATTTTTCATTATTAATGTGGCAATTAAAAACTTGTATGTCATTTGCATGACTTTCATGGGAACTTTTGGCTCTGTTGTAGATCTCATTAGAAAAAAATATGGTTCTTTTTATATTTTCTCAAGCCATTCCTTCCCAACGATGTTATGTCTAGAGAATCCAAAAAAAAAAAAAATCGTATGTTTAAAGTCAAACTTCCTTTGGCACTAAGGTGCCAATCAATTTCGCAAGGAATCTTACAATCATGCATGACCACCTCAACTTCTTGGTAAGGTCTCTCAAAATTCACCATGCCTATAGCTTCTCTTGGTTTCTCTTTTAGAAACCTTCTTCTATGTATCCTCCTACAAGGGAGTCTACATATAAAAAACTTTACGAATGCATTCATGTTGACTTTTCCCCCTATGCACTCATAATGGTTGCATGTTGATTTCCATCTTTATGAATCGAGTTATAAAAGTTAACCTGACTATTTATTGTTTTATATGTGTGATTCCCTCATATTGTAGACCTAGAGTACCCTCTAAGGGTGAAGGTAGCACATTAGATAACCTCAACCACCGAGGTAGGGGTGACTACATTCAAGCAGGGTCTAGTTTTTCTCTTGTTTCTTCATGCCAAAATTTGATGGAGGATAATGATTTTTTGGAGTGATTTTAGATGATAATATGACCCATTTCATGTTATTTTCATAAATCAATTCAACTTCATTAGGTGTTAACATCAAAGGAGAGAGGTGTCTCAAATGTGTGAGTATATCATCCTGTTGCAAGTCTATTTTGGTTTGTTTGAGATGTTTGTCACATTTAAGAGTTAAAAGCACCCAAAATTTAATGTATGATCCCTCAATTTCATAATATTAATTTGATCTCCTTTTTTATGTGATCCTTGTATATAATCTCTAAATTTCTTGGCCTTTGAAAGCATAGTCTATGTCACAAATGGTTTGCTATAGGTCTAAATGCAAGATTTTCCTAATTGGTAATGAATATATATGATAAAAAATGATAATATAACTAATAAATAAGTTATAAACTCAATAAAGGAGCATGAATCTCAATACAACCTCCAATGAGGGCTTTAGATAATTTTCATTTACCTACAGGTCTGTAGACCTATATGTGAGCATTCATTAAGTCTAAGGTTTCATTTTGAAGTGTTCAATCCATGGATAAGGTTTAAATAGATTAATAAAAACGTGTATGACCTTGATAGTCTCCACTTTTATCACCAAAATCATGAATTAATGAATAAACCCTCACTTTCAACGCAAAACCTTGTACATGAGTTGATTATATGCACAGTTTGTATAGGTGAATGGGGATAAGTTGAGGATGGTATAATTCTCATTCAAAAGGTCCAAAATTTGTTCAATAAACTTATATGTTAATTGAGAATAGTTGATACATATTCAAAAATTAAGACTCAAGAAGTTGACTATCTCTAATAGCCTCTGCAAATAAAATAAAGACCTACATGTGACAGACCTATAGGTCCTCTTTTGGACTAAAGATAATTATCCTTAAATAAAGAACAATTTCAAAGCATGAAACTTGATTTAGTGAATGAGGTATAAGTCACAAATCAATAGGCACCTGTGATTTGAGATTCAAATAAAATTTGAGAGGAGTGAGTCTACAAGCCTAGTTCTCATGCATAGCCCTGTGTATGAAGGCAAGAAAGAGAAAGGTTTGTAGAAAATTATGAAGGATCAAATAAACTCTAAAATATAGTGGAAATAAACTCCTATTAATTTTTAATCTTATCAAAGTGACATGATATATTTGATAAGGTCAACTTCCAAAGCTCATGTTCAAACCCTTCTCCAACAGTCACCTACAGCCATAATTTGAGGTGTAAAGAATAGTTGTGTGTTTGTGAAGTGAAGGGTTTTTGGAAACTTGAAAAGGATATAAACTCTAAAAAGTAAAAAATTCATTAAATATGTTTAATGATTTTAAATTTATGACCTTGAAACTCAAACGCATTCAAGACCCTAAAATAGCCACCTACAGCCATGGTGTAAGCAAGCATGAGAGGTAAAGTGTATGCAAGAAAAAGTGTAAGATTTTGGAAAGGTGGTAGAGTTTCAAAAGATTTGTTATTCCTTAACACTATAACAAGAATTAATTTGTATTTTTAATGACTTCTATTTGAGTCCTAAGACCCATAAATTTAGTTAAACCATCTAAATGAGCACCTACAAATTACTAAGAGGAACAGACTGGTTTTAAGCCTTAGGAAGGAGTAGAGTGTATAAAATAAACATTGAGGTCTATCTCAAGTGAATATACAATTCACTTAGGTCATCTAAAGATAAAATTAATTATTATGGAATGACCAATGAGACTAGTCAAGATAAGTTCACCTAAACCCCTATATACACAGTCAACAAGACCATACATAGGCCTATCTAACTTACTAATAGAAATTTGCTTGTTTAGAGTGAGAAGAGAAGGTCTGAGGGATAAAAAATCATTGTAAATTGGTTTCATGGTAGTGGTATAACCCCATATAACTCTCAAACCCATCACAAAGGATAGAGTGATGTAAATTCTTGTCTAGGCCTAACAAGCCTAAGACCAAACACACAGACCCCAAGTGCATTCATGAGACAAGTGGCTCATTGGAGGTATATTTATGTTTTTAAGGTTTTTATAAGTTTATATATGACATTAAAAACCTTTAATAGTCATCACAATAGGGGAAAAATAGGAAGAGTTCCATCTAGGCTCTTGAGACCATCGTTGAGTTCCTCTCATGCATGATTACATTTCAAGGCAGACTTTCACTCACTTGTTGAGACCATGAAATTTTGAACAAGAACCAATGGTATTCATAGGTGATAATAATTTCCCCATAATTCAATCTCATGGCATCAATTATTGGTTTAGGTCCATCACCTTCATGAACAAAGCTTTAGATATTAAACCCCTCTCCAATGGTTTGCTTGCAACTCGAGGGACATCATATTTTAGTAAAATATATCATAAGGTTCTACATGGGACCCATTGGTGTTTTGAGGTGGTTAAGGGGTGCCCTCACTACAATATTTTAGCATTAGGAGATAGAAATAAGATATGTTCATTATGAACAATCCTTAAGAACAAACATGCCTAAAACCCTCTTAAAACCCTAGTAATGACTAGTTGAGAGAAATGAGACTCTAAATCACATGAAATGATGTTATTATACATTGAGACATATTTTATATTTTTTAGGACTCCAATTATATTCTCCATGTGTACTTCATCTATACTTGCAACTATACAGATTGCATTAAATGCACTATTTTCCAAAGAATTTTGGTATTTTATATGGTTTTGAATAGATGGAAATTTTAAAAATATTAGAAGAAGTCATTTTATATGTATTTCATCTATCTAATCCAATAAATTTTTATTGGACATTCTATAAGTGATCAAACAAACCTCATTTCTCAAGGCAGTCTCAAATAGGCCTAAAATGAGACTATGTTTCAAGGCCATTTCATGGTTCTCACACTTTCATAGGGTCTAAGGGCCTTAAATTTGGAATGGAATTTGTTGATAGGCTAGTTAAATTGAATCACATGATTTTGGGTGGTTCACATGTGTGAGATATATCTTGAGTATAAAATCAAGCTTCCAGGTAAGGAAGCCTAATTGAAGAGAGAGAGAGGCAAAAAAAAGACACTTCCACTCACTCTTAGGACCTAAAAATTGGCATGGAGTTTTAAATACATATTGGGTCCTCAAATATTCATTTATTTTTTTATTACCATCCATACACTTCCCTACACAAGGAGGTCTACATGATTTTAGGGCTACAAGGAAAATATGCCTAATGAGAGCTTGAAGAGCAAAATATAGTCTTAGGAGTTATTCCAGGAACCAAAATGGATTGATCCAAGTCAGATATTATATTTTAATATCTTTAATTAAGATAAAATTCCTTGAATAAGATGAAATCAAGTTTTGATCCATTTGGACAAGGCTAAGCATGGGAGATGGAGTTTCAAGACACCTAGGCATATGAATGATAATTGCTACTGAAATGTCAAACCATAGGAGTTTATAAATGCATGATAGGTGTTAAATGAGATGTCTAAAATAATATCATAGTGAATTTATGATTTAAATCTCCATTTTTCACTTCTTATATGCAAAGAAGGGCAATTTTAAATAGTTGTGCAAGGTTACAAGTTAAGTCTTCAACTCCCATGCCACTTGGATGATGGAGCATCTTCAGAGGAGATACATATGTCCTTAGGGAACTTTTTAAATATTTTATAACTCCCTCTTTTTTATAAATTCCATGTGTATACTTGTAAATCTTATTCTTTTATGCCCCCCTCTCTCTCTCTTCTTCAATTTTCTATATAAGTTATCACTTTTGGCCTTGTAATGCATCCACATTTGGTATGGTGAATCCTTTCTAGTTTGAATATTTATTTTTCCTTTGAATAAAAGATTTAAAGCTTGTTTTAATTTCTCAATATCTTGTTTAAGTGTGTGAAGTAATTCATGGTTGAATGGCAAGTGATAGTTATCTCTCCTTGTGTTCATTTCACTCTTTCAAGCTTTGTGCAAGTAATCTTCCTTCTAGCAGGTCACATAATGTGTAGTTAGTTTTTTGTGTGTCTTTAAGTGTAAGGAAGAGTATTAGTGTTTATGATCATACCTAATATTCATCTACCTTGATAAATACATTGTATCTTACCTTCATATTGAAACACTTTTGTTAAGAGAATCTTGGGTGTTGAGATTAGTTTTGCAAATTGCCCTTTCATAGTGCAAGTTCAAGTAGTTTTATGGAGTTAATCTTGGTGCACCACCTCTGTTATGTTAGTTTTAATCTCCTTCAAACCATTTTCCTTCAAAATAAATATATTAGTGGTTATTTTTAGGTGTTGTGTAATGGAGCTAGTTGTATACACATAATATTTTCACACTTTTATCGATTACTGACGCTTTACATCTTGCAGGAACCCATCATGACTCAATCTCTCTGAGTGTATGCCTTAAGGGGTGTATCAAGAAAGGGATGGGTGGACCTTTGGTGCTTCATAGTATTGTTGTCCCTTATTTCCATATTATTCCCTATCCATTCAACTCCTAAAACCTTTCCCTAAGCCATCTCTCCTTCTTTGCACATTTCTCTAGTATTTTCCTCTTTCTATCCTTCTTTCCCTTGCGTAGTACCCCTTTTACCTATTCAGTAAGCTAGGTCAACCTGGTTGACCTAGCACAGTCTGGGGTCACTTTATCTCTTTAGGCCTAGTTTCCATATGGCTGACATAACACAAACTTCAGGCATTAGATCGATAATTTGTTAGGTCAACCCAATCTACCTAGCATAGTTGACCTGTTCAAGTATTTTTGAGTCAGATACTCCTATATATACAAACTCATTTCAGTCATTTCCACATAAATGTAATCAGGAGTTATTATTCGCTCGTACTTCTTAAAAATTTGCTCTTCCACCATTCTACTTGAGGAGTCTTAGCTTAGGTTTCTTATTTGGAGAATCTTAGTCTTGTGGATAGGTATTGGATGATTTGGCCTAAAAAATTGATCCTTATGAACCACAACAACCTCTTGCAAATCCCCATTGGCTAAGGGAGAGATTGAGTCCTAACGGGTTCACATTTAGGTAAGTATATTCTAAATTTGTTCTCCTCTCTTTTAGTAGATAGAATTAGCATAAGTGTTGGCTCACATAATATTACTCCTCGAATTCCATGTATTAGGGTGTTACTCATACTTACTTTATTTGAATTTCCTTATACACATATTTTCTTTCTTTGCATCTAATGCCTTACATTGTGTCACAAGCTTTGGTGGCACTAGATTAGTTTAATTTTCCTATTGTTAGATTAGTTTAATTTCTTGTTTATTATCATAAGTGAATATAGAAACCATAGGAATATTTTAGGGTTGTTGTGTAATTGTGTTAGACTATAAGCTTTGGAACCCTATTTAACATGATGTGTTGTGATAGATGATATAAGTGATCCCCTGATCGGGTCTAGTGGATCCTCATATTGGTCATGATTTCACCTAACAAGTGTGTTCCCCAATGATAAGTGTAGGTGTGATCTATCTTAACCTATTCATGATTGATTCATGCGTACCATGCAATTCAGATTGCATACACTAGCCCTTCGATCTACCCATAATTTGAGAGATGTTTCCATGTTACATCAAATTTAAGGAGGCTGGAGTAAACCTCATTAGGGTGAAAATTTGATTGATAATAGTTTTGGCATGCCCAATGGGAACTCATGGTCCAATAATTTGTCAAGATAGATGTTGATCTTAGAAATTTTGAAGTTATAAACCTTCCTTTCTGCAGTATCTGACAACTCTAGCACTCATTGGCTCGTGTTTATAGACTAGTGCTTCACTTTCATGCCTACGGTAAATATAAGGTCTTCTATTAAATGCATTCCTTTTGAATTTTTAGAGTTACCTTACAATTCTCTTAGATCAAAGAGGTTTTATAACACCCATCCATACTCCAACAAATCTTTAGCTGCTCACTTACCTATTAGGAGACTTTTCTTGGGTCCAATTTGCAAGATGGAAACCCCAAGGAACATGCCCTTTATTTCATTCAATGTCCATAGTCCTTTAGTACTTTCTCACTATAATGGAATTCCTATTTTATCTCTCAAAAGTGTGCCTTCACACATGAGAGAAGCTACCACTACTCCTATTAAACACATAAGAAACATTGCAAATATTTGCAAATATACATAACATCACTGAAGAGGGCGTTGCCATCATATTGTTGGTTTTTATTTTGAGGGAAAGACACTCTATTGGTATATCACTTTAGCTCCTAATTCTATCACTACATGGGATGGATTGGGTGATGCCTAGCAGAGGAGATTTGAAGACAAATATGATCACTTGTCCTTGATCAAGTAGCTGACTACAATAAAGAGAGCACCTCAAAAGGCTATTCAAGACTTCAACACGAGATTCTAAAAGTATGGATATAGTCCTAATATTTTTAAGGCCTACTTCTCATCATGATTTTCTTTACTACCTCAAATATTTTAATAGTGATATCTCTATGATGATTCAATATATGAGAGGGGATACTTTTCCTAATGCCAATAATAATACCATAAGGGCTGAGAATTGCCTTATTCAAGCCAAGAATATAGCTCCTACACCTCCCATGCCTTTGTTTCCTGATGCACAAGCTCTTACGCCCACCATTCCAAGTATAAGCAAGATGCCCTTAATTAGCCAAGTAAGCAAAAAGAATAATATCTAATCAATTGCTAAGATTAGAGGGTACTTGACTTCAGATTGGTCCTACATAAATTTTAAGACTAGGTATAGTGATAACGTCTATATCAAGTCTGAATATTTGGCCAAGTTTCATATATATCTCTATGTTCCTAACACATCAAACATGAACTTCAATATCAATGAAGAGGGAGACTATCCTTTAATGACCAAGAACCTTTAACACCTCTTGATGGCATAGTTGATATATACCTTGATGAGTGGGGAGATGATCAACCTGGGTTTGATTCATACAATCTCATTAAAGAAAAGGAATGGGCACATAAATCATACATGAAAAAGATGATGAGTTTTTTGAGGTAAGCTTTGATGATGCCCTTTAACAAGCTACATGGGGAACTATTTTCTGCATATGGATGGTGATGATGAGGTTCCAAGTGTGTTAGAGCATGATAATGAAGAATAAGATGTATTTTTGCTTGGTAAAGAAGAAGAGATTCATGAATGTGATAATAAAGAGGAATATGATGACCTATGGTAGTAATACCATGGCATAATTTAAGAGTTTGAATAAGTAAATGGGATTTCCCTTCCTCAAATGAAACATGGGCTTGATGAGAGGGTCAATGGTGAACCTAATAAACACAAAGAAGAGTGTCAAGCCCCAATCAAGCAGATTGTAGCCTTGGAGGAATGCAATCAGGTCAAGGCAGAATTTTATGTGAGTAAGGAAAAACATAGGCATCAATCTGATCTTGATGCACTTGCAGATGTATTTGGCTAGCAAGAAGACAAATTTTATGCCTCTAAACACCTAACACATCTTGGTTCCAAAGAATGTGAAGTTGAGAAAGGTTTCATGATTCCCAAAGAACAAATTGAGAAGTGTCAAGTGAGAATGAAAGAGAACAAGCAGGCTATAATGTCAAGCAAGCCTAAAAGAGAGTCAAAAACTTCATTCAAAGGAGACTCGAGTGGTTTAATTGTAGCTAACAGAGGTTTCATTAGTGGTAAGTCATTTGATCACCTTCATAAGCAAGTTTTATTTGAAAAACATCCATCATATGGTGATGTGTTCCTATGGAGAAGTTGTGACTATAGGAACATTGTTTTTCACCCTGGTTGAATCAAGAAGAGTTGTTTCATCACCTCAAACATGTTTTTAGATTTGTACATAATAGGTTAGGTGTGTTGTTTTGAGTGTTTCTTGGTGTGTGTTTTCCTTAAATGCCTTTGGCATAGTGTGTTTTCTTCTTGTGTTGTCAAGTGGTGTGATTTTGAGTCTTTAATAGGCATGTTACTTTCAAATTACTATATAGAGTGACTCCATTTCCCAATGGGAAGATAAGGCCATTGATCCATTAGCATTACAAGCATGCTACCCCTATGAATTGCCAATTTATTGAATAATTTTTGACCCCAAGTCAAAAATGGTCAACCCCTATAAGTTGAACATTTTCATAGGATTATCAAAAAATTGTATATGGTCTTTTATATTGTCTTTTAATGGTCCGAAATGGTCTTCATATGGTCACATTAGTCATTGTCTAGCTTGGTCCAAGGTTTGGTCTCATATGTGCTTGTCTAGCCTTAGGGGTTATATATAGGTATTGGTGTTTTCAAGTGTGGTAAAAGTAATAACATGGTTTAGTTTCATTATAAAAGGTTCTTAATGTGTCTTTAAGGTCATAATATCATGTGTTAACCTTGTATTATGTTCTTATGTGCTAAAATGTCATTTTGGTCACCTTTTGGCCTATTTTTGAGAAGTTATATGTATCACCTTCAATGGAAAACATTTAAAGAAGTCCCCTAATGTACCTGATGTCATACATGGGTTAGGTAATGGTTAGAACCTAAAAAAATCTATAGTTCAATGCCTAAACTAAGCAAAATACCCCTTTACAAGCACTTTTGGGTAATTGTACAGCCTTGAAAGATCATTTTTGTAGATGAAAATGGTTTAAGAGTGTCTCTTTTAATTACAAGGTTATTTTTAGGCTTGGGATAAAGTTTCAAGTCTTACAGATGCATCATAAACTCTCTCTCCTCCATCATTGCCTTCACAAGCTTAGAAAGGCAAAAATCAAATGCATGGTACGACCAGAAGAGAAAAATTTGGGAGATAAAACTTTGGCTATTGTTAGGGATACTAATGTGTTCAGATTTAATATCATTTTTTCAGATTCATGGCCCCTCCTTTATGAACAATCACTAAGAGTGATAACATGTCACTATGCCTTGTCCATTCAATCAGGGTCTAGTTTTGCTCCTATTTATTCATGCCAAAATTTTATGAAGTATAATGGTTTTGTGTAGTTATTTAAAAGGATAATATGACACATTTCATGGTATTTTCATCAATCAATTCAACTTCATGATGTATTTTTATTAAAGGAGAGAGGTGTCTCAAGTGTGTGAACATATCATCTTGTTGCAAGTCTATTTTGATTTTTTTGATATGTTTTTCACCTTCAAGAGTCCTAAGTGCCTCAAATTTCATGGAGGATCCCTCAATTTCATAATATTCACATGATCTCACTTGTAATGTGATCCTTTTATATAGACTCTAAATGTTTTGGTCTTTGAAAGCATTGTCTCTGTCACAAATGGTCTGTTACAAGTCTAAATGCAATCTTTGACCAATTGGTAATGAATAGTAATGATAAAACATGATAATATCACTAATAAAAAAGTTTTAAAATCAATAAAAAGTCATGAATCTTAATTCACCCTCTAATGAGGGCTTTAGAAAAGTTTCATTCACCTACAGGTCTACAGACTTGTAGATGAGCATTCATTTAGTCTAATGTTTCATTTTGAAGTTTTCAAGCCATGGATAAGGGTGAAATAGACTCATAAACATTTGTATGCCTTGATATACTCCACTAATATCACCAAAATCATGAATGAATGAAGAGACCCTCACTTTCAATGTAAAACCTTGTACATGAGTTGATTGTATGCACAATCCATACAAGTGAACAGGCATAAGTTGAGGATGGTATAATGCTCATTCAAATGTCCAAAAGTTTTTCAAGAAAGTGATATAGGAGTTTATAAGAGTTGATACATCTTCAGGCATTACGACTCAAGAAGTTGACTATCTCTAATAGCCTATGCAAGCAAAATAGAGACCTACAGGTGATAAACCTATAGGTCCTATTTTAGACTAAAGATAATTATCCTCAAATAAATAACAAGGTCAAAGCATGACACATGATTCAATGAATGATATATAAGTCACAAATCAATAGGCACCTGTGATTTGAGAGTCAAATAAAAGTTGAGAAGAATGAGTCTACAAGCCTAGTTCTCATGCATAGACCTGTGTATGAAGGCAAGAAAGAGAAAGGTTTGTAGAACATTATAAAGGATCCAATGAACTCTTAAAGATAGTGGAAATAAACTCCTATGAATTTTTAATCTTCTCAAAGTTCCATGATATAGTTGAGAAGGTCAACTTCTAAAGCTCATGCTCAAACCCTCCTCCAATGGTCATCTATAGCCACAATTTGAGAAGATGTAAAGAACAGTTATGTGTTTGTGAAGTGAAGGGTTTTAAGAAACTTAAAAATTTTATAAACTATCAATATTAACAAAGTCATTAAATATTTTTAATGATTTTAAATTGAAGACATTTAAAATCAAATGCAGTCAAGACCCTAAAATAGCCACCTATAGCCATGGTGTAAGCAAGCATGAGAGGTAAAGTGTATGCAAGTAAAAGTGTAAGATTTTGGAAAGGAGGCAGAGTTTCAAAAAAAATTCATATCCTTGACACTATAACAATAATTCATTTGTATTTTCAATGACTTAGAGTTGAGTCGTAAGACCCACAAATGACCCACAAATGCAGTCAAACCATCTGAAGGAGCACCTATATGTTGCTAAGAGGAGCATACTCCTTTCAAGACTAAGGAAGGAGTAGGGTGTATAAAATAAGTGTTGAGGTCTATCTCAAGTGAACAAACATGTCAATTAGTTCATCTAAAGATAAAATTAATTATGATGGAATGACCAATGAGACTAGTTAAGACAAGTTCACCTAAACCCCTGCATATACAGTCAACAAGACCATACATAGGCATGTCTGCCTTGCTAAGAGAAATTTGCATATTTATAATGAGGAGAGGAGGTTTTATGGAGACACAATCATTGTTAAGTTATTTCATGTTAATTTTATAACCCCATATAACTCTTAGACTCATCACAAAGGATGGAATGATGTAAAGTCTTGTCTAGGCCTAACAAGCCTATGACCAAACACACACACCATAAGTGAAGTCATGATACAATTGAATTTTCAAAGGTAAAATGATGGATTTAATATTTTTATAAGTTCATAGATGATAACACATACAAGGGTAAAGTAGGAAGAGTTCCATCTAGGTTCTTGAGACCTTCCTAGAGTTCCTCTCATGCATGATTACATTTTAAGGCAAACTTTCAATCAATTTTTGAGACCATAAACTTGTGCATGAGAAATAATGGAATTAAAATTTGATAATAATTTCCCCATACTTCAATCTCATGGCATATATTTTTGGTTTAGATCCATCACCTTCATAAACAAAGCTTAATAGCTCAGACCCCTCTCCAATGACCTGCTTGCAACCAAAGGGATAACATCTTATACTCAGATTTATCATAAGGTTTTGAATGGGACATAGTTGTGTTTTAAGTGGTGGGTGGGTCCCCTCACTAAAATCTTGTGTAATTTGGAGATAGAAAGAGGATATGTTCTTTATGAACAATCGTTAAGAACAAAACATGCCTAAACCCCTCTTAAAACATTAGTAATGACTAATTGAGATATGTGAGCCTCTAAATAACATGACATGACCTGATTTTCCCTTAAAACCTCTTGTATATTTTTAAAGACTCTAATTGTATTCTTTAGGTGTACTTCATCTATACTTGCAACTATATGTACTACATTAAATACACTATTTTGCATCGATTTTTGGTATTTTATAGGGTTTTGAATAGATAGACACTTCAAAATTGTTTGAATAAGTAATTTTGGATTTATTTAATCTATAAAATCCAAAAAAATCCATACTTTACATTATATAAGTGATCAAAAAAATCTCATTTTTCAAGGCAGTCTCAAACAGGCCTAAAATAGACTAGGTTTCAAGGCCATTTCATGGTTCTCACATTTTCACATGGTCTAAGGCCCTTAAATATAGAATGGAGGTTGGTTATAGGCTATATAAAGTGAATCACATGATTTTGAGTGGTTTCACATGTGTGAGAGAGATCTTGAGCAAAAAATCAATGTTTTAAGCAAGGATGCCTAATTAAGGAGAGAGAAAGGTAGAAAAAAGACACTTCCACTCACTCTCAAGACCTAAAAATTGGAATGGAGTTGTAAATACATACTAGGTACTCAAATATTATATTATTTTTTTTCTAAATCTATACAATTCCCTACACAAAGAGGTTTATATGATTTTAGGGTTATAAGAAAAATATGCCTAATGAGAGCTTGAGGAGTAAAATGGAGTCTTTGGAGTTGTTCCAGGAATAAAAATATATTGATTCAGATGTGCTAAGGTATTTTAATACCTTTCATGGATATATAGTTATTTTAATAAGATGAACTCAAGTTTTGAGCCATTTGGACAAGGCTAGGCATAGGAGATGAAGGAGTTTCAAGACACCTAGGCATATGAATGATAGTTGCTACTAAAATGTCAGGCCAGAAGGGTTTCTAAATACCTGATAGGTTTTGAATTATATTTATAAAATAATATCAAAGATAATTGATTATTTAAATTTCCATTTGTCACTCATCATATGCAAAGAAGCATAGTTTTGAAAAGTTGTGCAAGGTGTCAAGCCGAGTTTTCAACTCCCATGCCACTTGGATGATGAAGCATCTTTAAATGAGATACATATGTCCTTATGGACCCATTGAAATATTTTTTAACTCCCTCTTGTTTTTAACTTCCATGTATACACTTGACAATATTCTTCTTCTACACATCCCTTCTCTCTTCCTCAATTCTCTATATAAGATGCCACATTTGGCCTTGTAATACATCCACATCTGGTATGGTGAAGCCCTACTAGTTTGAATACTAATTTTTCCTTTGAATGAAATATTTCAATCTGGTTTTAATTTCTTAACCTATTGTTTAATTGTGTGAATTAGATCATGGTTGAATGGCAAGTAATAGTTATCTCTCCTTGTGTTCATCTCACTCTTTCATGTTTTTTGCAAGTAATCTACCTCTTAGTAGGTCACATGATGTGTAGTTATTTGTTTTATGTGTCTTTAAGTGTAAGGAAGAGTATTAGTGTCTATGATTAGACCTACTATAATTCATCTACCTTTATAAATACATTGCATCTTACCTTCATGTTGAAACACTTTTGTTAGGAGAACCTTGGGTGTTGAGATCAGTTTTGCAAATTTCCCTTTCATAGTGCAAGTTCAAGTAGTCTTGTGGAGTTAATCTTGGTGCATCACCTCCATTAGGTTAGTTTTAATCTCCTTAAATCCCTTTTCCTTCAAATCAAGTAGATTAGTGGTTAGTTGTAGGTGTTGTGCAAGGGAATTATCCCTTGAGTCTAGAGGCTCATCTCTCCCATAGGTTACCCACAACTTGAGAGATGTTTCCATGTTACATCAAATTGAAGGAGGCTGGACAAGACCTCCTTAGGTTGAAAATTTGATTGATAACACTACTCTCCAAAATTCTAACCCTATCTTATCCTCCTCACTTATCTATATAAGAACATAGAGGGATGGTGGGTGAGGTATAGTGTGGATGAAATTTATTGTTATGCTAGTAGAATTATGTTAGTGCTCTTCATCAAAATATGAAGATATGATACTCAGATTACTTATGTTAATTTGATTCTAAGATTTCATATATTTATTATGCAGGTATTGTCAATGCTTGTCTTATGGTAGCTAACACGATTATTAACCCTATCTAGTAAATTAATAGTTTTATGTTTGATAAAAATTGGCATATATTGTGAAAGCCTTTACATGAGTTGAAGATAAGGTGTCTACATTGATGCTTTCACCAACATGGATTGGAATCTTGTTATGTATTTTATAAAATTTGAGATTGAAATTCCTAATTTATCCATTAGGTTATCTCTTGAGCATGACCAATTAATTTAAGAAAGCAAAGAGATAAATTAGATATCTAAATTTTAGCTTGAATGCATCTTCTAATTCCTTCCAGATGCAGATTGAACCATGTTTTATATTTAAAATCTAGTCACACTCATATCCATCTAATTTGAAAGGAAACAATCTATAAGCTACATTCTCATGGTGAATATTAAATAATCTCAGAGAATTTTTGAAAGCGTGAACATGTTTCTCAAATATTCTATGATTACAATGATAACATCTCAACATTTCGGTCCATATTCTCGAACCATTTTCAAGAGAATTGATCAGACTTTGAATAATATACAAAAACCAATGATATGAGGTAACATAAATAATAAATTTTTACACAAGAGTAACATTTCACATAGTCGGTTGCCAATCAATTACTAGTGACTATTTGCCTATTATTGTGAAGAAGATTCAAAATCGGTTTCCAATTATCACTTAGCTTGATGCCTTCATCCATGTTAAGGGTTTTGAGGTTTATATCAATCTCAATTTTTTCTTGAACTTTCCTTTTTGTCTAGTGATCCATTATGGCAATCATTTTAGCATTTTCAAGAAAAATGTGGTGGCATGTTTTATGAGAGTGCTCAGCAAGGGCAGATTTAAAAAATATGCTATGTCTTAGATTAGCACCATGTTCTTTTAATCTGACCTCCATAGACCTACCAGTTTCATCAATATATACTTTCCCACATTAATAGCTTGATTCCTAGAAAGTAATTATCTTCTAACTCCTTTATATGAATCAGGTCTGACTGGATCCTTAATTGATTCAATCATTTTCCTAATAGAGTTTGGAGGAGCAAACAAGACTTTAATGTCTCTATTTCTCAATATTTTTTCCAATTCCTCTGACGTTCATTGTATGTATGGCAATGAAACTCATAGTTGCAAGTCACCTTCATCGGGTTTCTAGGTTTCTACTAAAAATAAAGATGACAATTACTTTCTAGGTTTCTACCACTTTTGATGAGTGTTTGGGTTAGATGTTTGCAGATGATATTTTTGGGTTTAATGTAGGAATATAAAAGGTAGTGTCTAGATATGATGTGGTGGGTTTTAAGGAGTTTTAAGGGGGAGTTAAATATAGTAATCTAGAATAAGGGTTTTGAGGAAAATTTATTTTGGATTATTTTTCAATCATATTTTGTTACTCTAGAACTATCACAACCCAAAAAAAAGGAGTGGGGCAAGAAATAAAATTTATAAAAGCTCCAAGAAACATTTTTGGAGGCAGTTAAGTTAGCTTCCCAAAAGATTTTGTTGGAAATGTTCATTAGGAGCAGGGAGAAACTCCTGCTCTAATTAAAAATAGAAAAACTTGTTTCAAAGCGGGTGGTCCTTTCGCATTGGTGGGCATCCTTTAGATACCTCTTAACATTTGAATTTGATGGATATTTTTTTATAATTTCTCTTTCAAATATTGTAATTTTTTTTATAAGGGTTTTTTATAGGTTGAAAGGAATAAAGGCTAATTTTATAAATGGTTTGGGATATTTTATTTTATTTGTCATTACTTTTTTATCATTATTTTATCCCTCATCAGTTTTTGATGATCTAGACTAATTTAACCTTGATGATAGAGTGTGGTGTTGGTGTAATTGTTGTACTTGTGAGGTGTATTCATTGCAATTATATTGATTTTTTATAATGATGATAATAAGGGTTTTGATTGTAGGGTGTGTATTTCATATTTTCAATGGATTTTATTTATGACAGACATTTTTTTTTACATAGCTTATGCTTATGCCTTCTAATATTTTTATCCTTCATTTTATTTTTTTAAATATTACTTTATATTCCCATTTTAAACTTCCATTTATTTTATTTTCCAAAAACACAATGCTTTCAAACTTTTAAATCTAGAGATTTTAGACCATAAAGTAACTCATGATTTTTTAGTACCTTTACCCCTTTCTCATTCATGTGGTCCAAATGTAGAAGCTATAGATGAATAGGATCTTCTATTGTTTTATATACTATAACTGCATGACCGATATATGCATTCCCTCTAAATATGTAAAGGTTACCAACTTTTAAAGTCTTCATTACAACCAAGTCACCCTTAGACACCTTTAGAGCTCCACCTTGACCTGTGAACTTATAACTACAAGAATATAAATTACTCAAAAAAATCAAAATTTATTTAATTTATGGTACATATCTAATTTATATTAGAGGCCTCACCATACCATCAAACATTTTTATCTTAATGCTATCAATCAATTCAGTCTTACAAGAAACATTATTATCCATAAGAATAGAACTTCCGTCAAGGATTTGGTAAGTAGAAAACCAACTCTTATGAGGACATATGTGATGTGTAGCACCAAAATCAAATAAATAATCACAATGATAAGAGGAAACATTACAAATAGATAAAACTTCATTAGTCATACCTTCACTTGTTTCTACTTGATTTGCTTCCTAGGTGAAATCTTCCTTCTTTTCACCTACTTTCCTTTTGTAGTAATATTTCTTAAGATGTCTTGCTTTACCGTAGTGGCAACACTTTGCCTTACTCTTCTTGGTTTTTGTCTTATATCTAGATGTGCCTCTGGATCTTTTCCCTCTTTCTCTAGATCTTCCCCTAATAACCATAGCTTCAGGTGTAAAAGTCTCTAAACTAGATTTTCTCCTCATCTCCTTAGACAACAATGCTCCCACAACAGAATCATAGTCAAGCTCAGCATAAGTACTAAAACTAATGAAAGTTATTATATGATCCCAAGAATCTATCAAAGTACATAACAAGTTGACTACCTTGTCCTCATCATCCACTTCAACACCAATACTAGTCAACTGGCATAAAAGAGTATTGAAAATATAAATGATCAATAATTTCCATACCTTCTTTCATTCACAATGTATACAGTTTCCTCTTCAATTAAATATGATTTATTATAGATTTCATCATGTATATGCCTTCTAATCTTGTCCATAATCCTATCATATTCCTTTCTCCAATGATTTTGAAAAGAACCTCATATGCTAAACACAATCATATTTTACTAAGAGATTTTATATCCAACTCTTCCCATTCATCATCATTCATTGTCATAGGTTTCTTTACCTTTCCATACATGGCTTTGTGCAGAATCTATTGCACTAGCACATCATATACTTCGAGTTTCCACAACTCAAAGTTGTTCTTACCGTTAAACTTCTCCACCTCAAACTTTACATTCATAATTTTCACTATTTAAGCAATAGAAAACTGGATGCTATAGAAAGTAACACAAAATCTAGAAAAAAATTATTAAAAAATAAGAGTAACCTCACTCTGATACCACTTATTAGGAAACTATGACCTTTGTAACAACAAATAAGCAATAATTACAAGAAATAGAGATAAATCAAATTGATAGAAAAATTAACATTTAATAGATAAAACACTAGATTTACATGGTAAAACATTAGCAATCTAAGAAAACATCCATGGTGCAAGATATTATATTTTTATTAATTTAAGATGAATAGATTACATATGAATTCATTGTTTACATTACACATGAACTCCAAAAAGATAAATACGCCTAATTGGTAAAGCACCATTATGACTTGATGGAATTCTATTAGGACTTTCCTTCTAAAAATAGAATCCTATAAGGATTTTCCTTCTAAAAACATTATTAGGAATTTCCTTCTAAAAATAGAATCTGATGCAATTCATCTTCCTAGAAATAAGGGTTTGACTTCTTGAATTTTTTTTTCGTAGATGTTACCCTCGAACCCCCACTCGGGAGAGATCCATAAAATGTCATTGTCCCCTTGGCCCCCCCTATGATAATAGTTGGGGGGGAGGGAGGAGGTGTGTGGGTTTCCCCCCACACCCCTTTGTTGAGGAGTGGGCTATAAATCATATCAGAAAAGGATCCAACATTTAACTTTGTTATCACATGTCTAAAAAAAACTTTATTTTTCAAACAAAGTATGCAAATGATATGTTGAATAAATTAAATATGCCTGATTTTTAACTAGTGTCTACTCCAACTAATCATAGAGCTATGTCTTTTACATAAGATGGTTTAGAAATAATTAACAAGACAACTTATAGAAGTAATGTTGTAAACTTATTGTTTCTAACTTACATAAGACTAGATATTGCTTATTCAGTTCTCTTATTTCGAAGTATATGTTTGATCCACTCAATATTCATATGAAGAAAACCAAGAGGATATTGAGGTATGTGAAAGGTAATATAAATTTAGGTGTTCATTATTATGCCATTAAAAAGTTTGAACCTGTTGTTTTTTATGATTCTAATTGGGAAGGTAGTTTGATTGACTGGAAGTCAACTTTTAAGAATGTTTTTTCACTTTTTTATGTTTGGTTACATGGAGCGCAAACAATAAAAGTATAGTTGCCATTTCATCTAAAAAATAGAATATATTACAATCACTTCAATGGGTACACAAACATTATGGCTCTAAAATGTTCTAGAAGAAATTAGGGAGAAATAGAATCATAGCCAAGAATCTAATCCATCATAGAAAGGCAAGAATCTAATCCATCATAGCAAGGCAAAGCCTTTTGATTTGAAGTACCAATTCATTTGATATTTGGTTTAGAATAAAGAGGTGGAAATGAAGTATATAAATACCCAAGAATAGCTTGCATATTTCTTCACTTAAGTTGATGCAAAAAAATTAGTTTTTGAAACTCTGAGATCAAATTGTTAGTTCATTCAACATCAAGGGGGAAAATGTAGTATAAGTGTAGCTAAGCATTATTTTTTAGTATATTTTTTAAGAAGAATAAATTCATACAATGGCAATAAATGAGATTAGTTTGTTTTAAAACAAGTAATTTTATTTTTTATCATTTTATATAGATTTAGACTAATCTATTTACTAAAAAATCATGTTCACGTGTATTAGTTACCTTAAAATCTTCATAATAATACATATCTCTGCATTACTTACCTTTTACAACACCTTTATGTAGTTACACTAATAGAAAAGTTTTTTTGGAAGTGGTGGAAGACTATAAATATTTCCATAAGGTTTTATACTTGTTACAAAATAGATGATGTAAAGTGGAATTATGGGATTGAAAAATTGTGAGGACCTTGTTCGAGTTATTTGTCACATTAGTGGTGCTCTAATTTAGATATAAATTTTGGGACAACATTGTATCAATGATGAAATTAAAATAAATTGATAAAATTAAAAACACTTACTAACAAGTAGCTTTAAAAACTAAAACATCAATTTTAATGTATCCTAGACTAGTTCTTAATTCTAGCAAAAATGTTTAGCCATATTCAAAAATATATATAATGTATGTTTGAATTTTGTAACCATGTAATGTGAAAGTAGAAAACAAAGGTTAATGATGTCTTGTGATAATAAGTAAGTCTTTTTTCTTAAATTTTATAGACTATCTTATGACCATACAATTTTAATATACATATTCAAAGTTAATATTTATTTTTTTAATTATACTTATGTCTAGTTATTAATGATCATCATCAAATTTTTTTTATATGAACCAATATTGATTGCCACATCTACCACTTGGGCACTCACATTAAAGGCACGAAAAGGCCTCCAAGAAACATGATCTTACAAAATGTAAAGATAGCATGTAAAAATAGTAGAAGGTAGGGTTGTTGAAAACACCATCATAGATAGAGAAGTGGAGATCATTGGAAGAATTCAAACTAGACTCTTGAATTTTGATGGCACCATTCAAGGTTGCCCCAAAAAAACATTTCCAATAGGGGGATAACATCCATCAAACCAATGATTTGTAATAGATTTTATCAGATACAATAGCATGAAATATATAATAGATAAATTTGCAAAGTTGTGGGCATGTAATATACAACCCATGCAAAACTTTTGAAAAAATATCTTAATGAAATGTGAATAAAATAACTTTTACAAGAAGGTCTTGACTCTTCGCACCAATGGAACCATATTCTACATACCCTAACCAAACTTATAAAGACAAAATGGATTTCATAAATCCTTCCTTTGTCTTTCTATGATAGTGATCTACCAATCATACACCACGAGGATGATTTCTTATGCTTGATATATTGTTAAAATAGTAAAGTGTAACAATAACAGTATACGTGCCAAAATGTACATGATGTAATGGTTTTTAAATAAAGGGCATTGATTTTTAGATACCAGTTGTAGATTTGAAACTAGACATCTAAATCTTTTTACCATCCTTCAAGACCACCCCAAAATGGATTTTAAAACAAGGTAAGTACATCCATCAATCAATTATTTGTAGAATATTTTTTTCGATTGCAATAATTCAAAATGCTCTTATAGACATGTTTGTAAGGTTGTGGGTATGACCTTCACAAGCCACATGATCTACTTGACAAAATGTTTCAATGAATGTAAAAAAAATAGTTTTTATAAAAAAGTTTTGAAACTCTTCAAATCAATAAAATTACATGAAATATACCCTAACTAAATATATAAAGACAAAATGGTTTAGATATTCTTCCTTTTTCTTTCTATGATGGTGATCCATTGAATAAACACCACAAGGGTTTCCCCATCGAATATACACCATAAAAGTTTTCTCACTATATTTAATATATTGTTAAAATAATAAATTATAAATATAATTCTATACATAGGAAAATCTATATAATATGATAATTATTTAATAATTATAATTTATTCTACAATATTAATTTTTATTGTAATTATAATAATTTTTAAAAAAAATTAAGGTAAATAAATATCTATTAATATAATTAAATGTTTTGTATTAATAAATTTTAAAAATACAAATGCGAAAAACCACAATATATGTAAAGAGTGTAAACCCACCTTAAAAATACTTATGGACCCACTACTCCCCCACCCAAAGTACATTATTTGATTTTTTAGACTACCTAATTATGTTTTAATATTAATATTTTATAAAGTATCATATATATATATATATATATATATATATATATATATATATATATATATATATATATATATATATATATTTAAAAAGTAAACATAACATTATAATTGACATGAAGAAAAGTATATTTCAAATAAAAAAAATTATTATATAAAATACATGAGTTAAAAAAGTTGAAATATTTCTTCAAACAATTTATAATTATTATATAAAATAATATATTTATGAAAATAATATTGAAGGAAGGATTTTCAAGTTAAATTATGAATTAAAGAGAATGACTAATAAAAGTTATAAAGGTTATTCATTTTTGATGTTTTTTTTTTTAATTAAAAGCTTTTTCTATATATAAGTAATATAAAATGTTATATAAATTAATTATGCAAAAAAAAAATAGACGTAATCATATTTCAATATATGAAAAATATTTCAATAAAAAAATGAAACAATAATTAACTAGTCATATAAAATTAATAATAGTACAAAATAAAACACTATATAATAAGAACAACTATAAACATTAGAGGAGGCAACGAAGGATAATCCGATTAATCACCCCAATTCTAATGATAAAAAAATATAAAATTCCAACCATCTGTCTTTTTCTTTTTATCTTTAATTTTAATACTAAACACAAAATGAAAGAATTTCCGTTAATCTGACCTCAACCACCATAAATATCTATTTAGATTTAAATTAAGATTGTAAGCACTTTAATTTAAAGGAGGAAAGTAATTGATTAAATAGTTATGTATTTTCTTAACATTGTTCATTGTTTTATGAAGAAAGTAATTGATTAAATAAAAGATTTAATAATTTTATGTTTAAATGATGCATAGGTATGGATAATTCATCATCAAGGAGAGTTTTATCCTTAGCTCGTGAATATTTAAATTTAAGTTGTATAAGATGAAATGATTTTTTCAACTGTTTAAAATTCAAATTATTTTTTAAATACATATCGATAATACGGTTGGCTAAGCTTTCGATCAATGTAACACCATAAAATCTAGTTGGTAAAATCACAATTAATAAGTAACATGTGGAATATAGGTGTTAAGGGGTTCACTATACACAAATTATTTTTATTTTTAAGATTGAAAAGCTTAAAATTATATAGATATAAGTATTTTTGTTCATATTTTGGATTTTATATAGTTGATTATAATTGATGAGTAAGTGTATATTAAACTAGAACATTACATCAATGAAATAATTATGATTACAATATGTCTATTGAAACTATCAACTTAAAGTGAGGAACCCTGATGTTGTCTGCCTAATTTCACGATCATATCGATAACTACATTTTTCTTTGAGAAATAATAAGAGAACATTATTGTTCACATCCTTATTTCTATCATTTTGATCTGTAGCAAGCTCTAAAACGGAGGTCTGGAGTTGATGGGATTTAAATCCGCCACCCTGGCCTAATTGGTCAATGCTTTAAGAAGGATGAAACGCAAATGATTTTGAAAATTTGGAAGGTTCCTTTTGTCCTTACCCAAATATCAAACCAACATTCTAGTGTTTGGAGTCGATAACCAAGTGCAAACACATAAATTTCATATTAGATAGTTGGAAATATCAATTTTGACCTATCCTTGACATACATGGCTTGTGCATGTATATTTAACTCTTGCTCGCATTATCTCCTATCTGTTTATCTATCTATAAGCTTGGCCAACATAATTTTTTGTCATTCATATGCATGATTTTCCTAGTTTGTGTTATAATGCTCTATTATCCTAAGTAGACTGTCACCATATTCTAGATCATTATTATTTTTTTCCTAGATAGAGCCAACAACAATTGGACATTGGTGGTTATTGACAACATCTACTTTTCTTATAAGTGTTCCAAGTTCCTCAAATGGATAGTTTTTCAAATTCAAATCCCTTCTTGGGGTTGGCCTATACATTTCACATGTCGATTGTGACGTTAATCACCTAAAGAGTCATCTATATATACATATCAAGTTTAAGGTCATTCCTATCGAGATCTATCTGCTATTTCACTTGCACATTCAAGAATAAATTTGCACATATTTTATGCACTATCCAAAAGCATCCAAATTTGAAAAACCCTCAAAGGAATAGTTTAAAAATTACCTCAAGGTCAAAGTTGCCTGATGTCAAGTATCAAAATCTAAAGCTATGCATTGCATTCTAGTGGAACACTTTTGAAACAACATATACATAGGCAGCAGAACTACGTGTGATTTGGGCCATTTTCACAGTATTAGAACGTAGACAATGCTCAACCAATTAGCAAAATGTGGTTTGGGCCATCCAACCCATATTTCTAAGTCATTTTTCCAATTCAAGCAATAATCAAAGGGGGAACTAGAGTTTAAAGGCAAAGGAAAGTTAATCCTAGATCTACACATACGAACGAGATCAACAAATCATTACGATAAAAGAAAAAACAATGATTTTTAACATAACATAAAAGAAATAATGCCCATTAGATGTACATGTTAGTTTTATATTTTAGTCATATTGTGGTTTTTCATGTATTTTCCAGGATATTCAATTTGTTAGGAAATATTTGATTTTTAAAGTATAATTGTGAATTGGTTATTGTACAAGGAAATATAAATACTCCTTATTCTACTTAATAATTATAAGCTATATGTAATCTATGTAAGCTCTCTTTTATTTTTTAATCATAAGGTTTGTGTGTTGTGATATGCATATCATTGTGGCAGTGTTTGTTTATTACCTAAATTTGTATCATCTAGTATAAGAGTTAGATTTGAGCAAAGAGGTGAGGTTATACAACTTGGTATATAACATTGCCAAAACTAGTTCTTTGAAGGAAGTAATTTTTTGTGTTGAGTGTTTGTGAAGATTTTGATGCTGAGAAGAAAGGGAGGAGCTCCATATCCCTCTCAAGGCCATGGAGATTCAATGGAGACAATAGAAATTTGGCATTGAGCACCATCAAATATCATTTTATTTTATTTATAGATTTATTTGAGTGCAAGGATAAATAACGTGAGATGGTGACATTCAAAACTCATAATTTTATATTAGGAATGAAGCATTTCATATAACACAAAAAGAAGGCCCAAAAAATATGTACCAAATCATGTTTTTAATATGAAGAGACGTTTTTTATAATAACCGTATGTATGATATATTTCATAATTCTCAATGAAATTGAGTTATTTAAGTTGTTATATAAATATTATTTATAGGAAAATAAAACTCAAAAATAATTTAAATATAAATTTCAAAAGTTGAGAGTCATGTAGAAAAGAGATGTTTCAGCGAAGGAAGGAGTGTACATGAGAGAGGTGCAAGTGTGAAATGCCATTTATTAACATTAATTTTTTTTGTTGTTTTAATATAAAGTTTTTATGATTTAGTAAAAATTAAGGCAAATGATAATTTAATAAGAGATTTGTTTATTTTATTAAATTAAACTTTTATTATTTTGAGATAAATGAATGAGTGTATTTGGTACTTTAAAATGCTTACTCTGACTTGGATTTTGAGTGCTTCAGACTTTATTTGTGACTACTCCTAGTGATAGGTATGCAAATTGGAAAGAATATGAAAAATTTTACTAGCATGCAATAGTGTATGGATGTATCACATATAAGTACCAGATGATCATTTTGAATGACCTTGATTTTTTTATATAGAAGGATCCATTTGGGTAATTACTCGTGCCACATACATGCTAGTATGATGGGTTAACCCTACGAATAGGTTTGATTTTATAAAATAACTATTGTTGGGAGCAAGATGATTCTGACCATTATGGGTTGTTATCGACAGGGAATAATGATTGAAACTATCAAAACTAACCCATGTATAGGTGGACTGCTCTAAAATTCTAGAGATGTCTATGTAGGATATATAATAGGTTTGAAATACACAGTGAGGTTATTGAAGGTGTATAATAGTGGAACGAAAGGGCTGACTCATAACATAGCATGCAAATGTGAGATAATGGCAAATTAGGACCTTGTTTGGGTACTCAAATCATGTGTTGTAAATGTGTGTCAAGTTTGTCATTGTCAAGTATTGAAGAGAAGATTCTAGTATTGTTGGCTAACAAATTTGTCCTTATATAAAAGTATTTTATTTTAACTCCATACCCTTCTCTCAAGAACAAATAAGTTAAACAACAAATGGGTGAACTCTCTGAATTAAGGTACAGTTCCTTTTAAGATTTGCAATGAATTTAAATATTCAGATACACTTTTAACCAGAAAGTGCTTAAAGGCAAACTAACATCCATACATCATTATGTTATGAATGCGAGATTTTATAACAGCAATAGGTAACAAAATACATAGATTTTATTTTCAATAACAATTAAATAGAGAAACTTATATATGTTAAACCAATGAATGATAAAACACACATAATGGATTGTCTGATAAAATATTAATTACTATATGAAAGAAGATCTCACATAGAAAACCCAATTTTAAATACTCAAACACACAGATCCAAGTATACAGTAATTAACTCTCCTTCTCATTCATAGATGAAAAATATTTCAAGCAAATATCACATATATTGTAAATAATAGTGGTCTAGTTCAGAAATTTCTCTCATTTTCTTTTTCTATCTTCTATCTCTGTCTTTTTACAACCAAAAATATGTATATCGTTGCCTTAACTCAACCATCTTTTAAACTAAACCAGAGTTAAAGTAACTCTAACCCATACAGGATTTAGTTTTTACAAAATCAATAAAGGTCAATTTTTTAATAGAAAAGCAACTGAATAACTAAATAAAAGAAAATATGTAAGTAAAATCATTATTGAAGTGATGGACTAGGATCTCCAGATTTGTTGTGTTCGGTGGGGTAGACATGTTGAGCTTTCCACTCCTGAAATCTTGTAATAAACACCTAAATTTTAGAAAGATTGGGAATACTAACGTGTTTTATCCTTACTTTCCATATGTTTTCTTCCCTCTGAACTTTCCCCTCTTTTTTGTGTGCTCTGAGAGTGTGTCGATGTAATGACAAAGAAGTGATTCTACCTTTGAAATCTAAGAGAAATATTCAGTTGATAAACTATCACATTATTTAACAATGTTGATCTTTTCCCTAAAGGATTGAATTATAGCATAGATATATTTCTCTAATTTTCCATCATCCTTTATGTATTTGACATTAATACTTTGTAGATCATGTTGTAATGACTGAATGAATTCAGTTATTTTTTTTATTATCTTTGTAATTTCAATTCGTCCTTGTTAGGATACTAAATTTCTCCACTCAATATTTTTCTTACATATAATATATCTTCATCCAGTCCAGTCAAATTCTTCTCTGACAAAAACTTTGTTATCCTATATTTTTGCACCTCGTCAATCTAGTTCATCACGCTCATCCATTTTCCTTCGTCTTTTATCCACAAAGCATTTTGAGTCTTTCAAATCTTCAACAGTGATCGTGGTTAGATCATATACATTCTTTAATTTATGAATATATTTTGTACCTTTCAGGATGATGCCATCCAACCAACTATCAAATATTTTGATAATCATTTTGCCTCTGTGTATTTGGTCTAGCATCCTTTGATTGAAAGGAGATTTTGGGTCAAAAGATAGGGGCATTTGGGTAATTGGTTATGGATCTGGACTATGAATGGCATCAATATATTCTACCATTGATCGCACAATCTCTTTTAACTCCTTTTTATCCTTTTCATCCTTCCAAGTTCTGCTAACTATCCTTTTAGTGGACGCTTATAGATGTTGTACATCCATGGCACGTGATGCAGACCCAAGGTCTACCTTTTCAACTATAAAATCCTGAACAGTAGGATCTTGAACTTCTTTATTGGCTTTTGGCTGATGTATGGATGTTAGTCTGTCTTTAAACACTTCTGGTTAAAAGTGTATCTAAATATTTAAATTCATTAAAAATCTTAAAGGGAGTTGTACCTTAATTCAGAGGGGAACTAGTCTTGATAGTTCACCCATTTATTGTTTAACTTATTTGTTCCTGAGAGAAGGGTATGGAATCAAAATAAAATATTTTAATATAAGGATAAATCTGTTAGCCAACAATTTTTGGAAACTCCGTTGGGGAATCGAAATTAAAATATTTACTAAAATATTGGTCGCCTTAATATGAGGCAACAATGGTGCTTTCTCATAAAAATATAATCCCTATTTGGCAACCAAATCTTGATTTTCAAGACAAACAAGAAGATATAACTAGTCAATTAGATACTCTTGTTTAGCGCTCTCATCAGAATATTGATGATTATAGATTGGCAACTAGAATATTAGAAAAAGAAGAAGAATTGACTGATAATATAAGATTGTTGTTACTAAGGCAAAGAAGAAGACAAGCAAAAAATTTAGCAAGGATTTAAAACCCCTTGAAGTGTGAAGTTAATAATTACAATATCATAAGTAGGATTCTAGAAGATACACAAGGTCTTTGAGAAGAGAAGGAATTAAAGATTCTACTTTTCAATCATTACAAAGTTTAAATTTTCCTTATATTCCTACTCACATTAAAAAAGATAGAAGTAGACCTCCTAGCCCTCCCAAACCCTCTACATCCTCTGTCTGTCAAGCCTTAACCCTTTTTGGTGCTATCTTTCCTTCTGCCATAAGTTTTTTTCTAATGGCCCAACCTTGGGGCATAGCCATAGGACCTCTAAAATTAGGGGCCAACCTAAATCCTTTGCCTAAAAATGCAAGGGAAAATTTACATAAAAATGGAGATGGAAGACAATCACCAAAGGAACATCTGAGTGCAATTGCAACGGCATGTGGTGTGTTAGGCGTACAACATCAAGATGTAGACATAAGGCTTTTTGTGTAAACTCTAACTGATATTGTAGCATAATGGTTTTATCATTTAACTGATTCCTCAATCATAAGTTAGAATGATATAAAAACTATGTTTGAAAATAGATTCAAAAGCGCAGAAGATGAGCATTCCCTTCTTGCTCAATTGACTCAGTTCAAGAAAGAAATACATGAATCCATGAGATAATTTATATCCAAATTCAATAGGATTATGCACAAGATTCCTACTACTAAAAGACTAACTATTGAGAATCAGAAATATTTTTTTATTAATTCTATACCTCGTGATATAAGTTTTCATCTCAAAAGAAGTATAATTGTCAATTTAACAGATGCATAATCATTGACGGTTGAGTTAGAGGTTGATCTTATTATATCCAAAAAATGAAACAAAGAAGTTCAGGTACCTAATGCTAAATCCTTCATCCTCTATAGATCATGTAGTTCAAAGATTAGTCAATGATATGATTGCTCTTAAAATACAATTACCAAAGGCTAGTACTTCATTCCAACAACCATATCAAGATATTGGCAGGAGAAATCAATAAGCAAATGATGGTAAGACATTACCACTTGCATCAACACAATCAATATTGGCTATTGAAGCTCCTCTTGGAAGAAATAATATGTGTATTTTTCATTTGAATACTAATCATGATGGAAATTCTTGTCCTAAGATGCTTACATATAATCAAATGACTGCTACTCAAGATGTCTTAGGGGAAATTACTGAAGAAGAAATGAGCTTTGAGAGACTTTGGCGACTCTGAAATACACTTCCTAGAATATGATTCAGATTCTGAAAGAGGAGGTGAAATATTAGTTACTCTTGAAGATCCTTCATGTGTTGTATTTAATATAAGTCAAAAGAATCTAAGATTTTCTAATACTCAAAAAGTGCTCGTTAAAGGTAAGGAACTTTTTACTAAAATCTCTTATGTTAATCTGAAGACACAAGAAAGCAAATTGTTGCATATACAAATGATTGAGATACTTCTTTTGATATTTTAGAATTTTGTAAATCTGTAGAAATTCAAATATCTCCTACTGAACACCTCAGGTTAAAACCCAAAGAGCTTGATAAAATAATTAGATATATCAAAAATGGTCCTACACAAGTCAAACCTGAATGTCAATTAAATGTTTATATTGAGTCTCCCATTCCCCAACTATTTCATTCTCCATCTGAATCACCCACTCATGCTTCTAGAATGAACCTCAATTCATCTTATGATACTCCTTATATGGTTGATATGAAACCCAACCTATTTTATGTTTCTTTGTTTATAAATGGTCATAAACTCAGCAATTGTATCACATACTCAGGTGCTTCTGATAATATAATGCCTTCTTCTATAGCCAAAGCCTTAGGCATGTCCCTTACAAAAATATTTGGTAGATGTTAATCCATGGACGGCAAACAGATCTCTTTGCTCAAACAAATTAAAGATGCACGAGTTGCTCTTGTTAGGTTGTGGAGCTAAAAGCTTCACCAGGATGCAAACAAGAGGAGCTACGGAGGTTACGGAGGTTGCGGAGAGTTGCAAAATGAGTTGCAGGGCAACTGACATCGGTCTGATCAACCGACATCGGTCAGACAGCAGTGAAGAAGCAACCGATGTCGGTTACCAGTCAGCCGACATCGGTCAGGGAGGTGCTGACGTCGGCAGCCTGTACGTGAACATGCAGTTTGCATGTTGATTCCGGAGAGTCTATTTTTGGACTGTTAGTTTGCATGTTAAAGGCTAGTCACAGTCTTGAGTTGCGCATCTAATTAAGATAGTCTAATTATTGTAAGCATGAGATCTATATATGGACTCATGGGCTGTATTGTAAATTAGAGTGCTAGAGAGTAAGAGAGCAAATAAGCTCCTTCTGAGAGAGGAGAGCAATGGTGTGTTCCTCCTAGTGCCACAGTACCAAGGTGGGTGTTGGTTTGGAGAATCAAAAGGGTTCTTCGTATATGTATGATCTTGGTCAGCAGGTGAGCATGGCTTCTTTTGGAGATCTACAATGGTGAGTAAGGTCTAGTGATTTGCAGGTAGCAGCAGAGAGCAGGAGATCTACTTGGAGTACAGATGTGTACTTGGTGTATTGGCAACGTGTTACTTACTGGTGGAGGTGAACATCAATTCTATATTGGAGTTGATTGTTGGGACCGAGAGAGAGAGGGAAGAAGGTCTTGAGGTGTGGCGAGCCTTTAAGGTGGAAGAAGAAGTGGCATCTTCTTTATTGTATATTCTTCTGAGTGATTATTAATACAATTATGTATTATCTCTCATATTCCTGTGTTGTTTCATATTTCTAGTTACTTATTGATTCTGGTTAAATTTTGTGTTTAGTTGCTATTACAAGAAGTAATCATATGTGCTATATTGGTGGAGCAAGATCCTGACAAGTGGTATCAGAGCCTGGTTGTAGGTTCAAGAGTTGATACCATTAAGTGGTATCAGAGCTTTTGGTTGGGTTGACTAACAGGTGGTTCAGATCTGGTAGTGTTTGTTGATTACAGGTCACTCTCAGGGGTTTCAGATTGAGTGGGAGTATAGCAATGGCAGAAGAAAGTAAGCTACGAATGGAGAAATTGAATAGCACGAATAGTCTGATTGATGGAAAGAAAGAGCAGGTAAAGGGAGATTGTTGGTCGGTAGAAGATCAGCGTGTAGAAGCAAATGTTGCAGGGGTTGTCGCACAGGTTGCTCTGGATAAAGTAGAATCTTTGTTTACAGATTCTTTTGCCTCTTTCCATGCAGCCCAAAATAGAGCATCTTTTCATGGGTACGCCTTTGGAGACTTTGGAGAGATTTATTTAGGGGTTGGAGAGCCTTGTCAGATTATTAATGAAGGGGAAGTGAATATAAAATTGCAGGCGGATAACACACAGGTGGTGAAGGAAGTCGTGCAGGTACCAGTCTTGGAGATGAGTCTAATTTCTTCAGAAAAGTTAGGTGATGGGAGATGCACTGTAACTCTCACAGCAGATATACTTGAATTAGATGGTGGTAAGAAAGTAGGTATCCTTTATCTATCTACTTATATTACTGATTCACTTTCTATTGCAGAGATGTGGCTTTGTAGGCTTGGTCACATATGTAGGAGGGGAATGCAGGTTCTTAAGCAGAAGATAGATGTTTTTGACAAACTTAAGAACTGAAAGGCCTTGGTGTTCATGGAGGAGATGACGGACAGAGATCAGCAGAGTGGACTGAATTATTTTGAGCAGGGTTGTGTTGATTTGAACAAGATTTTGATCCATGGAGAGCTCGCGGGTAAAAATTTATCACTCACAGGCAAACACAGGTACCGGCGTCAGTCAGACAGTAATCGATGTCGGCAATATGGAGACCGACATCGGTCACACAAGAATCAACATCGGCAGAATGGATATCGGCGTCAGCCAGGGAGACGACGTCGGCAGTCAGGGTCAATGCAGGGGAACTAACATCGGTCAGATGCAGACTGGGAGATGGCTGAAATCGGTCACTGAAACGGATGGTGGGCGGATAGCAAGCTGTCAACAAGTCTCAAACACTCATATGGAAGTCAGAAAGGGTAAGTGAACCTCATATTCGTTGTTCACCTTCTTTATATTGCTTACTGATGGTCAAGAAATAGGAAGATGTGAAGAACCAATGCAGGTAGAATCTAGAAATAGTGGGAGCTTGGCATGGATGAGGAGTGAGTCCTTGGAGAAGAACCAAACAGGTATTTGTTGGTGGAGTTGTCAGCTGGAAGGAAGCACTGGATGAGGGATGGATTCCCATATTAGAGGAGAGAGTGGATGGACACGTGAGACAGAAGGCTATGGTATATGGTCTTGAGGACGCTGCAGAACAGTGGTACAGG
This sequence comes from Torreya grandis, assembly GCA_037957365.1. NCBI lineage: Eukaryota > Viridiplantae > Streptophyta > Pinopsida > Cupressales > Taxaceae > Torreya > Torreya grandis. Next base: position 1,117,033 of record JARHVA010001871.1, read on the forward strand.
GTTTGACAGGGGAATGACTAAGCATGGCTTCAGTCAATGTCAGTGTAACTATTGTGGTTTTGTCTTACCAGGTGGATGATGAGTCGCGACATTATCCAGTTATTGTATGTGGGTGATTTGCTAGCAGGTTTGTACATACAGGGATTTGCTGAGCTAAGGGTAAGGTTAGTTCAGAGGTATGTCAGGAAGAATTTAGAGCAGCGAAGTTCTTTGGCATAAGAGACATGGAGATTTTGTCTCCAGTGGGAGCTGGTGTGAAGACGGTGTTGGCAGGGTTAATGATGTAGGATGCAGAATCAAAAAGCACACCAAGGGCTGGACAGTTCAAGCTAAGCTTAGAATAGTGTTTGAAATCACAAGAAGGTCTAGTGTAGGCCTGAGTTTTCCCAAGCAGTGGGAGTTGTCAGAAAGTATGGAGCCAATTCAAGGAGTACTGGAGGGCAGTTTAGTGGATTCTCAGGTATCTGAGAGGGATCAACAGCAGGGATTCTTGTTATGCAGGGTCAAGGTCTTCACTACATGGAGTTATAGGTTCGGATGTGGCAGGTTACTTGGATGACAGGTGTAGCATCACAGGTTGTGTGGTGGTTGATCTTCAGGGTTGATCTTGAAGAGGGATGCAAGCTAGGGAATAATTTAGACGGTGTATAGGTACAGATACAGGTGCCACTGTTTATCTCCAAGTGGGAGATTGTTATGTTGTGGAGCTAAAAGCTTCACCAAGATGCAAACAGGAAGAGCTACAGAGGTTACGGAGGTTGCGGAGAGTTGCAGAATGAGTTGTAGGGCAACCAACGTCAGTCTGATCAATCGATGTCAGTTAAACAGCAGTGAAGAAGCAACCGACATCGGTTACCAGTCGGCCGACATCGGTCAGGGAGGTGCCGATGTCGGCAGCCTGTACGTGAACATGCAGTTTGCATGTTGATTTTGAAGAGTCTATTTTTGGACTATTAGTTTGCATGTTAAAGGCTAGTCATAGTCTTGAGTTGCGCATCTAATTAAGATAGTCTAATTATTGTAAGCATGAGATATATATATGGACTCATGGGCTGTATTGTAAATTAGAGTGCTAGAGAGTAAGAGAGCAAATAAGCTCCTTCTGAGAGAGGAGAGCAATGGTTTGTTCCTCCTAGTGCCACAGTACCAAGGTGGGTGCTGGTTTGGAGAATCAGAAGGGTTCTTCGTATATGTATGATCTTGGTCAGCAGGTGAGCATGGCTTCTTTTAGAGATCTACAATGGTGAGTAAGGTCTAGTGATTTGCAGGTAGCAGCAGAGAGCAGGAGATCTACTTGGAGTACGGATGTGTACTTGGTGTACTGGCAGCGTGTTACTGACTGGTGGAGGTGAACATCAATTATATATTGGATTTGATTGTTGGGACCGAGAGAGAGAGGGAAGAAGGTCTTGAGGTGTGGCGAGCCTTTGAGGTGGAAGAAGAAGTGGCATCTTCTTTATTGTATATTCTTCTGAGTGATTATTAATACAATTGTGTATTGTCTCTCATATTCCTGTGTTGTTTCATATTTCTAGTTACTTATTGATTCTGGTTAAATTTCGTGTTTAGTTTCTAATACAAGAAGTAATCATATGTGCTCTATTGGTGGAGAAAGATCCTGATAGCTCTTACAGCCTGTCCTGATAAAATGGTGAAGTTGACTATCTTGGTAGCAGATATCCCTACTAGTTATGGGATGTTGTTGAGCTGAATTTTTTGCAAAGATTTGAGAGGGCAGATTAAATTAGATTGGTTAGAAGCTACAATTTTAGTGGGAAAGTAGAAAGTTAAGCTGGAACCTGAACCTAAATGCAAGTTTACAATATATCCTTCTGATGATCCTAAGTCTCAGATTCTATTTGAAGAATTTGAATTTGATAACTATTTTCTTTCCTCTGAAGATTTAAAAGAAGCATATGCCCTAAAGTTTGTTCATTCAAATGATTTATGGACCATGAAATTTGATGGCAGTTGTGCTACCACTAGTTCAGGACTAGAAGTTGTATTGATTTCACCTGAAAGTGAAACTACTTACTCTTTCAAGTTAGAATTTGAAAACACTAACAATATTGTAGAATATGAAGTTTTATTACTTGGGTAAAATGAAGCTAAAGGAAAGGATATAAAAATACTCAAGGCAAAAGGAGATGCTGAATTAATTGTCAAACAAGTGAGAGGTATTTTCTCAGTTAAAACGATAGATTAAGACATTACAGAAACAGAGTTTGGGATGAGATAGAATGTTTTGAAGCCTTTTCTATTGAGGCAATTCCTAGATACCAAAACACTCAATCAGATTTTCTAGCAGTATCAGCTTCTCTTCTTCTCCCACACCCCAATTTTGACAAGGATTCGTATAGAATATAACTAATCTATCATCCTAATGTCTCGGATAATGCTGAAAATTGGTAAGTTTTTGAGAATAATAAACAGATCAAAAAAAATTTGAATGTTGATATGTTCCTGTGGACTTATTTTGAAGGTTCAGAAATAGAATGTAAAAAAATCACTCCTGATCTAGAGATCAATTCAAAAGATGATGTAATTCAATTAAAAGGAAACAAAATCCCTAAAAGACTGGTCTCTCTTAAACATTTGTTCACTAGACAAGATGAATATACTAAAGTCAAACTTGTCCAGAATGCTAATAAAATAGAGGATTATGAGAAAATCAACATTGAAAGTGAAACTGACCTGAAATGGATCTCCACCATTAGTAAGTATTATTCACCAGAGAGGAAAAATAAATTATTTAATCTATTGATTAAGTATAAAGATGTCTTTGCTTGGTGTTACGATGACTTCAAAGATTTTAGACGTGGATAGTTTCAGCTTCACATGCCTTTGAAAGCAAATGCAACTCCTTTTAAACAGAAGCTGAGAAATTATAAGCCAAAATTTGTTGAAGCTATCTTTAAAAATATTGATAAGATGCTAAAGGCTAAGATTATTTATCCAATTCATCACTCCACCTGGGTGGCGAACCTTCTTCCAGTGCACAAAAAGAATGGTGAAATAAGAATTTGTGTTGACTTCAAGAATTTGAATCAATCTAGTTTAAAAGATAATTATCCCTTGCCTATGATGGATCACATCTTGCAAACTGTTGTTGGGTCAAAAATGATGTCCATGTTAGATGGGTTCTCTGATTATAATCAGATAAGTGTAGCTACAACTGACCAACATAAAACTGCTTTCACTACACCTCAAGGAACTTTTGCTTATAATCATATGCCCTTCGATCTGATTAATGCTGGTGCAACTTTTCAACGGGCAATGGATTCATCCTTTAAAGATTTAAAAGATAGAATTATTGTTATTTATCTTAATTATTTGACTATTTTCTCTAAGAAAAGAGAAGATCATCTAAAAGCCCTAGAGACCGTCTTAAAAAGATGCCTAATTCATGGGATATCTCTTAATCCTAAGAAGTTGATTTTCTATGTTACAGAAGGGAAATTATTAGGACACCTAATTTCAAAAGGTGGAATCAAAATCAACCCAGAAAGAGTTAGAGTAATACAACAGTTAAATATTCCTTTTAATAGGACTGGAGTTAAGTGTTTTTTTGGTCAGATTAATTTTCTTAGAAGATTCATTTCTAATTTTGCTGAAATTATGAAACGTATTATGGGGTTGATGAGCGAAAAACAAGCATTCAAATGAAATGAAGCTGCTAAAAAAGCATTTGAAGATATTAAGAAAGTAATTGCATAAACACCTACTTTGATAAATCTCAATTTTCAAAAAGATTTTGTTATTTACTGCTATGCTTCAAAACATACCATGTCTGGTATCTTGTTACAGAAAAATGAAGTAAATGTAGAAGCCCCAATAGCCTTTATGAGGGTTCCCCTCAAGAAACATGAACTTAAATATTCTTTGGTTGAGAAACAAGTTTTTGTTGTAGTAAAGGCTGTTAAACAATTCAGATATTATATACTTCATTCTCATTCAATTGCATTTGTTCCTAGTTTGACTATGAAAAGCATTCTGACTCAGCAAGAAGTTGGGATGAACAATAGAGCAACATGGATTGTTAAAATTCAAGAGTAGGACCTAAAGATTAGGCCAACCAAATTAGTTAGAGGTCAAGGATTGTGCAAATTGATAGCCGAAACTAAAGAAAAAAAGAACTTTATGTTGTCCTATTGGTGAGCTTACAAGATCCCTGGTTCCTAAACATGGCACACTACCTTACTTATGGAGACTATCCCAGTCATTTATCCCCTAAGGTGAAAAGAAACCTAAGGTTAAAACCAGCAAAATATGTTATTTGAGGTGATGTCCTGTACAAAAAAGGATTAGATGAAACTTTTCTGAGGTGTGTAGATAAGGAACAACGATATAAATTGTTGGAAGTTATTCATAATGAACCCTATGGTGGACATTTCTCTTTTTCAATTACAGCATTCAAAATCTTTAAAAATTGTTATTAGTAGCTAGGTATGTTTAAAGATGCATATAAACGGGTGGCTAACTGTAAAAAATGCAAATTGTTTTCAGGAAGACCACAACTTATAACGTTATCTCTGAGACTCGTCATTATTGAAGAGCCTTTCAAACAATGGGGATTAGACTTCATTGGGCCTCTTTCACCTCCTTTAAGTGTTGGTCATACACATATTTTAATAGTGACTGATTATTTTATGAAATAGGTTGAAGCAATCCCTGAAAGAATGAGCAAGAGATACATAGGATCCACAAGATCAATCCAGGAGAAAGAACCCACAACAAATAACCTCCAAATATTTCCAGAGAATAAATAAATTTGTCACACCTAAAAAATAGGTGATAATCCACAAATTTCTTTGTATATTCTCATTAATCTCTCGTTAATTTCTCATATAATGCAAAGTATGTAATCATTACAAATAGTTTGTTTCATGTTAACAAACTATTTGTAATGATTACAAAATAGAGAAAACAAACTATTTGTTTTCTCATACTACGAACAAATATATATTGTTGAGAAATTCTCAACAATAAAATAAATTAACCGAGGTAAATAAATTTTACCCTCGGTAATAAATAACTTACCCTATTAACCCTAGGTAAGCTTAAATATGCATTATTCCAACACCCTCCCTTAAGCGAAACATAGGGAGAATGACAAACAAGGATGGGTCCCGGCTATTAGGCCTGATAAGGTACCCATGTACAAACCAATCAAAATATATGAAAAATAAAGGAAGGAAGGACTTCATGGGAAATCCCCCCCAAGGACAACTTTCTTCACCCCAAGCATCGCTCACAACTGAAGATAACGAGGAGAAGCCAAAGTTTTAGTGAAGATGTCTGCAATCTGCTCAGCTATAGGCACAAACTCCAAAGAAAGAACTCCATCCTGAATAAGATGTCAAATGAAGTGCATGTGAATCTCAATGTGTTTTGTTTGTTGATGCTCAACAGGATTGCGTGAAATAGCAATCGCACTTTGGTTATCACACCAAAGAGTAGTAGGACCCTGCTGTGTGAAGCCAAACTCTCCAAGCAACTATCGAAGCCAAAGTATCTCCTGACTAGCTTTGACAGCACCTCGATACTCAGCCTCAATAGAGGAAAATGCAATAGCAGTCTACTTTTTGCATGCCCAAGCAACTGGACCTGAACCAAGTGTGAAAGCAAATCCACAAGTGGACTTGCGAGTGTCAACATCACCAGCCCAATCAGAGTCAGCGTATCCAACAAGCTGTGTAGAACTCTGTGGTGTGTAATGTATACCAAAGTTAGTGGTGCCCCGAATGTAGTGCAAAATACGCTTGGCTGCTTGCTAATGACTCTCATGAGGCTCATGTGAGAACCGAGAGACAAGGTTCACAACAAATGTGATGTCAGGATGGGTATGAGTCAGGTATAAAAAACTACCTACAAGTTGCCGATACAAAGTGGAATCAACAAGAGGAGTCATACAAGTGGCAGACAACACAATACCTGACTGATATGGAGTGGGTACAGGCTTACAATCAACCATGCCAAATCGATGAAGAAGATTTGTCGCATACTTCTGTTGTCCAATAGAAATGCCCTCAGAAGACTGAAAAACTTGAAGACCAAGAAAATAATGTAGAAGTCCCAGATTTGTCATATCAAACCTATCTGCCAACTTGTCCTTGATGTCATGTATCAAGGAATCTGAACTGCCAGTGAGGATGAGATCATCAACATACAAAACCAAAATGACAAGCTCCTCACCTTGCTTCAGGATGTATACATTGTGATCTGACTCACAACGAATAAAACTAGAACTCAAAAGAAAACTATCCATCTTCTCATACCAAGCTCTAGGAGCTTGTTTGAGGCCATAAAGAGAACGACGGAGTCTACAAACCAAAGATGAGTCCTGCACAAATCTTGGAGGTTGCTCCATATAGATATCCTCATGGAGATCACCATGTAAGAAAGCACTCTTCACATCCATCTGAAAAATAGACCAAGAATATGAAGCAGCAAGAGAGAGTACAAGCCGAGTAGAATCCATCTTAGCTACAAGGGCAAAGGTCTCAGAGTAATCAACCCCTTCAACCTGTGAAAAACCCTTAGCTACTAATCTAGCTTTGTACTTATTTACTGATCCATCTGCAGCATATTTGGTCCTATAGACCCATTTACATTTTACAAGTTTTCTTCCCTTAGGAAGAGGGACAAGATCCCAAGTATCATTCTTCATCAATGAAGAATACTCATCATACATAGCAACATCCCACTCAAGTATACCAATAGCCTAAGAAAACAACACTGGATCATCTATACAAGCTTGTCCCAAAAGAGCAACACCAGATGTCTGTGAGCGAGTGCGACGAGAATCAGATGGATCACCAACAAAAGAACCAGCTGCATGTAGAGTGCTCTTTGCCCATTTAGGCAAAGGTGGTGAAGAAGATGGCTGTGGTGGCTGAATAAGTGCAACATCATCATCATCAACAATAGAAAGCAAATCCTCACTATCCTCAGTAGAAGAAGGAGGGGAAGAAGAAGAACTAGATGTACACTCATGTGGAGTGGGTAGCTCATCAACCTAAACATCCCATCGAAACAACACATCATGTGTGACAGGATCAAAAAGACGGTAGGCCTTTACATCTTCACAATAACCAAAAAAAATGAGTGGTTTGATTTTCTTCTCCAATGCTTTACGTTTGTCATCAGGAATGAATGCCCATGCTTGACTCCCAAAGATGCGAAAATCTGAAATATCAGGCTTGATCCCAGACCAAGCTTCTTCTGGTGTCATATTTTGCACAGCTTTGTGAGGCATACGGTTTTGAATGTAGTTTGCACAATTTACAGCTTCAGCCCAATATTGTGGACCCAAATTTTTAGAGTGAATCATACAATTAGCCATCTCTTTCAATGTTCGATTCTTCCTCTCTGCTACATCATTTTGTTGAGGAGTGTGTGGAACAGTGAACTGATGTTGTATCCCATGCGCAATACAAAAATCATAGAAAGCATTACTGTCATATTCCCCCCCCATTGTCAGTGCGTATCTTCTTAAGAGGAAGAGATGATTGTTTTTCAACAAAGGCTTTGAAAGCCTTAAAAGTTTCAAAAACTTCACTTTTCAACTTGAGAAAATATACCCAAGTTTTACGAGTGAAATCATCAATGAATGTGAGTGCATATTTAGCCCCTGAAAAAGAACGAGTTGGAAAAGTCATCAAATCACTATGAACCAACCCTAAGGGTGCATTTGCACGTGTGGCCTTACCAACTGGAAATGGATCCTGGTGCTGTTTACCAACTAGACAACCAGGACATACCCCATCAATACATGAGACCTTAGGAAGGCCTTTTACAAGATGTTTTGTACTCATTTGTTGCATATATCCATAGCTCAAATGTCCCAATCTCTCATGCCACAATTTGTTGAGATTGTTACCATGTGCTATAAGTGAAGAACCAGAAGACATAAAAGACTCAAACTTATCAAAATTATAGAGTCTTGTAGTATGTTCTGTTGTACCTGTAGCAACTATCTCACTAGGATCATTACATTCTCTTATTACAACATTATGTGAAGTAAACTCCACAATTTTACTAGTACCAGAATTACATATTTGATATACAGAGAGAAGATTAGAAGAGATTTGAGGTACAAGCAATACATTGTTAAAACATCCATCCTGTTTATCAACAGTACCTGATCCCAAGACTTCAATCTGTGAGGAGTTACCCATAACAATATGTGATGTACTGCAATCTGTAAGGGAAGACAATAGATCCTTAGAATGTGTGAGATGGTGAGAAGCACCTGAGTCAAAAATCCACTGATCCTGACATGAAGATATAGCCCTGGTTGAAAGTGATTTCCCTTTTCCTGTAGAAGTAGAAGGAGATGGAGACGGAATGGAAATTTTGTGTTGTCTGACCGTTGCCTCTAATGCTTCCATCTTCTTAAAACATCTACTTTCATCATGATTAGGACCACCACAAAAATTACATGGATCAAATGTTTTCTTCTTTTGCTTAAAGGACTTTTTGGTCTTAGTAGATTTAGAATGATGAGGTGATTGGGTGGTGGACTCTGGAGGGTTATTTGAAGGTGCTTGCTTTTCAGACTTAGGTGAAGGTTTTCCTTTAGAAGAATTAGCAACTAGAGCATGACTAGGACCAGGTAGAGCATCTAAGGCCATTAATTTTGTTTGCTCCCTAGTCAATCTTTCACAAAAAACTTCAAAGGAAGGCCATTTGAATTCATCACCTAATGTATCCATCATAGTATAAAAAGCAGAGGAAAAAACACTATATGGTCCTTTCAACTTTGACAAAATCATGAAAATGCACTCCTGATCACTTTTATCCTTGTCACCAGCTTTCAATTGTGACCTTATAAATTTGAATTTTGCTAAGAATTCATCTATTAAAGGGAAATCTGATGGAGAGAGAGTACTCAATTCTGCATCTAATTGAAAAATTTTAAACTCATTAACTTTGCCAAATAGGTTTTTTAATTTTTCCCATACCTCTTTTGGCGTAGTAGCATCTACAATGTGAAATTGAATATTATCTGAGACGTTGAGGCAAATCAATCCAAGAGCCTCATCCTGCTTACATCCATATGCATATTTGTCTTTTTCAATGGTGAATGCTGCAGGTGTTGTTTCAGAAAAAATTCTCCATAAGCCCTTTGATTGAAGGAGTTCTTGCATTTTCAGCTTCCAAACATGATAATTTGTAGAATTTAGAGGTTCAAACAATTGAGATTCCATTCCCAAGGAAGATGATGAAGTTGACAAGAACAATCTAGACATTTGTTTTTCCTCAAAAAACACCCCTCCCGTTACAATTTAACGTCTCCCGATGAAAAAAAAAAATTAGCCTTGGCTTATACAAAATTAAAAAATGGCTTTATGCAAAAAAATGTAGGGGGATTTGACCCCAAGACCTCCTCCCTACAAATTTTTAACAAAATATCTCTAGCCATTTTAGCAAAGTCAAATTTGAACTTTCAAAGCTAGAGACTTGCATTTAAACCACTAAAAATTAAAATAATTAATTAAAAAAAAGCCAAAAATGACTCACACATGTGAGATATCAGCTGAATAATATTTGTCTTTATCAAAAATAAACTCTTTTTCGAGCAAGGCGTGGTGGTCAAGGAAATATTTGAGAAAATTTGTAAACACAGCCAAGGAAAAAACACCTTTCAGCAATGCAGAATAGCGCCACTGGATCTGCCAAAAGGACTGTACGGCCTACTCCAAATCCATCCTTCTCAGCATGAAATGAAAGCTTTGGAAGTCTTCTATCACATGAAATTCTCAGATTTTGATTTTAAATAGAATAAGGTATTCAAAAATAAGAAATCCGTACGGCTATACAGCAGGTAAAAAAATAGTTTTTAATTTCCTGTTGTTGGCTTCCAAAACGTTGTACGGCCTGATCCAAATTCATCAAAATTTATATGGATAGAAATATATAAGAGCCAGATTTCATTAATAGGTCTCATATTTGAAAAAAGTCAACCGTACGATCTGCCACATCAGAAAAATGGACAGGTACTGCAGTCTGCCAACAGGGACCAGTCTGCACGTTTTTGAATGAAAGAGCTGTACGTCCTGATCCAAATGTGAAAATTAAAATTGAAATGGATTCCTGACTTGATTTCCTATGCCTCCATGAAAAAAAGTCTGATTTTGGAAATCTGTACGGTCATTTAATGAGCATAAAGTACAAAATTTTCCAAAAAAAACTAGTAAATAAGAACCAGAATTTGAGAGAATTAAAAATATCTGTAACACATCAATAAAATAATATTTTTGAATGTGTTAAAAGATGAAAAATTTCAGGGAAGAGGATCTTCAACTGGAACTCCAAGCTCTGATACCATGAAAGAATGAGCAGGAGATACACAGGATCCACAAGATCAATCCAGGAGAAAGAACCCACAACAAATAACCTGCAAATATTTCCAGAGAATAAATAAATTTGTCACACCTAAAAAATAGTTGATAATCCACAAATTTATCTGTATATTCTCATTAATCTCTCGTTAATTTTTCATATAATGCAAAGTATTTATAATACAAATAGTTTGTTTCATGTTAACAAACTATTTGTAATGATTACAAAATAGAGAAAACAAACTATTTGTTTTCTCATACTACGAACAAATATATTGTTGAGAAATTCTCAACAATAAAATAAATTAACCGAGGTAAATAAATTTTACCCTCGGTAATAAATAACTTACCCTATTAACCCTAGGTAAGCTTAAATATGCATTATTCCAACAATCCCTGTCAAGAGAACCACTTCAGAAGTGGTATGTGATTTTCTCAAAGAAAACATACTGATATATTTTGGTGTTCCTCAGAAGATTGTGGAAGATAATGCTATCAATTTTTCTTCAATAGAGCTTACTTCATTCTACTATGAACATAGTATCTCTCTTTCTCACTCATCAAATTATTACCTTCAAGGGAATGGACAAGCAAAGTCTAGCAATAAAAATTTGATATCCATCATGAAGAAATTAGTGAATGATAACCCTAGGATTGGCATAAGAGACTATACGAAGCACTTTGGGCTGACAGGGTAACCCCAAAAATAGCAATAGAAATGGCATCATTTGAGTTGGTTTATGGAATAGGAGCACAATTATCATTACCTCTGGAATTATCTGCAGTTAGATTACAAAATGTTATTGGAGATCAATATTTTCAAGATTCTTTAGAAAAAAGAGTTATGTATTTAACTAAGATTGAAGAAGAGAGGAATGAACTAGTTGATCATATTACTGCTCATCAAACCAGAGTTAAAAAGATTTTTTAGCAGAAAACTAGACCTAGAAAGTTCATGGAAGGAGATGAAGTATTGCTATGAGATAGAAAGAGAAAACCTAAAGGAGCACATGGTAAATTTGATTCACTTTGGAAAGGGCCTTTCAAAATTCATCAGGTACTTGGTCCTAATTCTTTTAAATTGGAATTTCCAGATGGAGTAGTTTTACCCTTGTCCTATAATGGGCAGGATCTTAAGTTGTACCGACTGTGAAACAGGTATCCCCTATTTTATACATAGCCTTTTCTTTTGTTGTCACGTTTTGTATTTTATTTTTCCATTTTTGGTTTGTCTTTCTCCTTTTTCTTTCATTTCTGTGTCCCCAATCTACGTAACCAAATTTTCTGAGTTCTCTACATTTTGTCATAAAATGCAGTCCCCAATCAGAGCCAATGTTAGCTTTTGAGTCATCTTTATTCAATTTCTTATGAACTCTCATTAAGCAAGAGTCAACTTATTATTCTCTTATTGGTCATACCTTTGTTCATTACGTTGACTCTTTATTTTTATTTTTATTTTAAAAATTTCACCCGTTTATCGCCTTTTGTGTGTCACTTCTTAAAGAATTAAACCTTTGAACTTGAACCTTTCTCGAAGTTTAAAAGTTCAATAAGTTCAACGGTTCAAAGAGTTGAATATCCGTTGCTTTGTGAAGAGTTATGTTCATTTGGTTCCTTTGTATAATGAACCTATCATTGAACCTACCGTTTGAACTTACCACTTGAGTCCAATGTTTGGACCTACAAAGCGGAGTCCAAAAGTTCAACGGTTCAATGTCTTAAAATTTGAAGTTTCTAGAAAGATCATGTGACTATTGGTCGGTATGTGTATTTTATTTTGTATCATTGAACCTCGAAACTGAACCACAATTTTTAAAAGTTTAATAGTTCAATGGTTCAATGACTATACTCTCATCTCGCCCCGAGGCTTTCTCTAAGTTAAAATTAGTGGGAGTTTTAGAGGAGAATATATTTGAAACTCAGTATAAAGTGAAAATTTTTGAATTTTCATGAGGTTATAGATAATCATTACTCATCAAAACCACGTATAAAAAAATGCTTGCCATTAATGCATATGTCAGAATGCGTGTCTTATCAAGCATGTTTAGCACGTATTATTTCTGTTTAATTATTCGATCTAGTTAATATTTGTATCAAGAGAGAATAATTCAAATTTAGTAAACAAGTATACTGGGCGATACAAAGGAGAACAACACAACGGGTATAAGATATTTGATTGCTCAAATTCGCAATGATTTCAGGCAAATTTAAAGGTAAGTTTTACTCTTACTATAAGTTGTTTCCTTTACTTGGTTGGGAAGAAGGATCCTTTTGAATTTACAGCATTATTTTCAAAACTCTTCCTTCTTTTTTCCTCCAACCTATGGCCATGAAATATGTATATCTCGATTACGAGCATGGTCCTGGTCTCATATGTTCTCCTCCTGAAATTAGGGACACCTCTCTGGTCCAATATGATTTGAAAAATTTTAAAGAAAGGGCTAGAAATCCTTTGTCAAATCCTATGATGCAGAAAATTATAGAAAGTGGTTTGGCTGAAGCTGCGGCCTTTCCCATGGCTATCCAATGCCCTAAATTAGTCCTTGAATGCATGAATAGATATGAACCTCAGAACAGATGCATCAGGACTGCAGATGATAATGTTTTGCTACATATCAATAGACAAACCCTAATATTTGTAATGAGAATTCCTCCCAAGGAACCATACTCTGACCTCAATATTTCTTCTTCCTATAATTATTTTTCATTAAAGAAAGCAATTTACAAGAGCGTGATTGCTAAGAATTAGCTTCTGAAATTCCAAAAAAGAGGTTCAAGGCTACCCAAACCATTGACAAGAAATCATATGATTCCAAAAGTACAAGATATCATAGTATTACTACACAGGTTAAAGGGTAATGCTCATGCATATTATTGAGAGGATTGGATGTACTTTTTCATACAGGTGATTCTCCAAGAAGAGCAATATTTGGATTGGGCAGAAATTACAGCTGAAATTTTGCATCAAGGTTTAAGTAATTGTTTGGAAAATAGAGAGTTTTATGTGTCTTCGTACCAACTCTATTGTCTGGCTTCTACGAGACAATGGGTAGGTTTACCTCATGCACCCTTGGTTGAAGACAGTAAAATTTATGATTACTACTCACAGTTACAAATGCATAATTGCTATGAGGATTATAGCAGAATTAATGATGTTTTTACTAGAAGAATGACTTTTGAATTAGCAAATAAGATTAATAAGAGGTTGTCTGATGAAGCTATACAGCTGATTAATATCTATGGTATTTTCTTCATTCAGTTTTCCAAGTTCACTTATATCAGAGTTAGGGGTTTTGACAGCGAACCTTTGAGGTTATCAAGGTATGTTTTTGACCGATTTGTGCTAATAGAAGTTTGTAGGTAATTAGCACATGTAGATAATAAATTCCCAACGAAGAATAAATCTGGTATATCTTTTTCTATTGAAATTGGACGTTATTCATACAAGACAACATCTAACGCTTTGAATTTAGAATTGGATCTTAAGAAATTCAATTTTCAGTACTTCACAGCCCAATTTGAAAGCAAAGGTTTTACCAGAGATAACTTAGATCTATGTGTTTGAGTATTTGAAATTGGGTTTTTTGTGTGAGATCTTTCATATAGTAAATAATATTCCATCAGACAATCCATTATGTGTGTTTTATCATTCATTGGTTCAACATATATAAGTTTATCTATTTAATTGTTATTGAAAATAGACTCTGTGTATTTTGTCACCTATTGTTGTTATAAAATCTCGCATTCATAACATAATGATGTATGGATGTTAGTCTGCCTTTAAGCACTTTCTGGGTAAAAGTGTATTTAAATATTTAAATGCATTGAAAATTTTAAGGGGAGTTGTACCTTAATTCAGAGGGGAACTAGTCTTGATAGTTCACCCATTTGTTGTTTAACTTATTTGTTCTTGAAAGAAGGGTATGGAATCAAAATAAAATATTTTATATAAAGACAAATCTGTTAGCCAACAAGTATCTACACCTATATAAACTTTTTCATAATGCTCATTTTGGGTTGAACTCTAAAATATAGTGTTGTCATTTCTTGTTTGTTTTCTTCATCCACATCATTGCTCTGAACTTTTCATTCACATAAAATTTTATTTCTTTGTTAAGGTTTAAGAATTCATCCAAGGTGATGTCCCATCTACCAATCCATTTGTAGTTATGTTTCATCCACTTGTTTTTTCGTTTGTACAACTCTTCGTCTCTTATGTCCCTAGGCCACTTATCGATCCTCATGCTTTCCACTTTTTTCAAGAAACAAATTAACATGGTCATAACAGTTACCTATAATGGAGAAGTTCATGTTTCAAGAATGATGATTTAATATGAAATTCTAAAATTGTTTGTGATTAGCCACTTTTGGATCCTTTCTATTTGTCTCCATTTCAATCTTGTTGTTCCACTAGCCCATACCTATCAACCATACAACACCATCAACGTAATAAGTAACCGAAATACCAAAATAAAATCTTAGTAATCTTCCAATCCCATAACTCAACGTCTTACACCTCTTTCACAACGAATAGAAAACTCTCCAACCTCTTTATATACTTTTACCCAAAAAAAACTCTAAAACACATTGATATTCTCTCTTAAATCTTAGATTATTTGTACCATTAAAAATAGGTCACCAACATAAAGCGCGGATTCCCCTAATATTTGGTTCGTACAATGTGGATATTGAATTTCCCAAAGATTGCAAATATTCCTTTTGTGTGTCAATCCGTCTAGTCTCATTAATAATTCCGTTGAGTTGTCAAAGAGAGTTAGCTTTCTTAACAACTGTTTTTGTCATCCCGTGTTGCCAGCGATGGCAGAGTGTTAATGCAGGGTTAAACGATACGGTTTTCGAGACATTTTTGTCATCCCGTGTTGCCAGCGATGGCAGGGGTTAATGCAGGGTGAATTAATTTTATTAAATCTTAACACACTTAATATTTTGGAATCAATAGAATCCTGAAATATTATCCAGTCGATCTGTAAATAAATCAAAGCATTTTATCTAAATTGAATTCTCTCACAGTTTAAAACATTGTTCCAGTCGACTTTGTTCTCAGCTAGGCGTAATTCTTGCCATGGCCAAGCTGACTGCTGCTGAAAATTCGTACTCAATCCTGTCATGATGTTGTTGTTATCATTAGAAAAGTCTAGGAGCAGATCTGTCAAGCTCTGTATGTCATGGTTATGATCAGCATGACCATAGGCTAATTCATGGGTGCACTTATTGGTTTCTGCATGGACTCCGGTCATATTAACTGAGGAAGAATCAGGGGCTTTAGCCCCCCCAATATCAATGTTAAGATGCTCAGCGCTGCAACCAGAACAGAATGAGGAAGTTGTAGCGTGATCTACTTCATTGTTATTTTTATTTTTACTGTTATTAATAATAGCCTCCTTCCTGAAGGCCTTGCCTGCTTCTGAGCTCCATAGCTTCAAAAAAATGTCAGTGGATGCATCGGCATCGGCTTCTGCATTACCATTTCCCATGAACTTATTAGATGAAGATGATAGAATTGATTCTCTTGAAAACCTTGCTTCAGCTTCAAACCTTACAATTTCCCACTGTGACATGTGCCTTGTCAGTGCTAAGGACTGAAATCCCTGTGATCCTTTTGCACTGTTTGTCTCAGATGTGGGTGCATGAGTGGATGGATCCAAACCCATTCGTAACAGCTTTTTCTTCAGATGGGTGTTCCAGAAATTCTTGATCTCATTGTCGGTTCTCCCTGGCAGCTGGGAAGCTATTGTAGACCACCTGCAGAGTTCAAATATATTATATAAACTGTTAATATGTTGCAAACAGAGCTGTTTTTGAGTCTATTTTTATATAAGAATAAAGCCATACAATACCAATAGATTCAATTAGTTTGTTTTAAAGCAATTAAAGCCATTGCAGTAAATGAGTAATCATGGAGGTTATTAGCTAAAAAATTGTTAATGAGTGCTGTTTTTTAAGTCAACTTTTATAGAAGAATAAAATCATATAATACTAATAGAATCGATTAGTTTGTGAGAAGTGGTTAATTTTTTATTAAAAACTTTCAATTGATATTACAATAAGTTTTGCGTTATAAGTTTTTGTTTAGATCTCTCTAACAATTGATCATGTTAAATTTTAATTTTTTTTCTATTTAATAATTTAGTAGAAATGATTCTAATTATTGGAACATCAAGATGATGACTTTTTTGATAGGAAAAGACTTATGAGAGGATGTAGAAACTAGTTATGAAGAGCCAATTGATTGAGCTATTATTCTAACTAATGATAGACAAGGCATAAATCAAGCTAAGAAGAAGAACTCACAACTTTAGTTTCATATTCAAACAACTCTAGATAAAAACCTATTTCCAATAATTGTAAGTGTAAAGATAGCCAGGGATGGCTGGAAGACTCTACAAGATTCTTACCAAGGTAGTGAACAAGTCAAAATTGCTAGGTTGTAGACTTTGAAAAGAGAATTTGAGAATTTTAGGTTGCAAGAATTTGAAAGTGTAATTGATTTCTGTATAAGAGTAAAGTATGTGGTCAATAATATGGATACTTTTGGAGAAATGTTGAATAAAGAGGTTGTGGTGAGAAAGGTGTTAACGTCTCTAACACCAAGGTGGAACCATGTTTTCATCATCATTGAAGAAAGCAAAGATTTGACTATTCTCAAGTTTCATCACCTAGTTGGATCTTTTGTGTCCCAGGAAGAAAGACTGGTAGACATGTTTATTTTGCCTCAAAATTGAAGATCAAAAAGAGTGAAGGTGACAACACTAACAGTAAAAGCAACCAACTACAAGGCAAATACGATAGAAAAAGCAACCAAGGACAAGGTAAAGATAGAAATGAAAATTATTTAAGAGGAAACAAAGAAAGAAGAGGTGGTTTATATGCAATAGGAATAGGTACAGGCATATTTGATAAGAGAAATATTCAATGCTATCACTGCCATAGGTATGGTCACTTTGAATGGAAATGTAGGCCTATGGCCACTTTGAATGGAAATGTAGATTAAAAGCAGGGAATACAAAAGTTCTAATTATGTTGATGAGGATGAGGAAGCTTCTCCATACAATTTTTTATTTTCATATAACATATTTTTTAAAAGTCCTAAAGAGGTCTGGTACCTAGATTTAGGTTATTTCAATCACATCTCAGGAAATAATGAATTGTTTTCTACAATTTAGATATAAGCTCTAAGACTAAGGCCAAACTTGGTCGTCACAAATATTTAGAGGTTACAACAAAATAACTATGGATGTGAATACTAGAGAAACTAAAGAATGTATTAATGATATTTATTACAATCCAAAGTTAAAACATAATATTTTGAGTGTTGGGAAACTATGTGAAAAGAGCTATAAGATGGTGTTTGATGGTAAACAATGTACAATCTATGACAGAAATCAAGTAAATTATATTTTTAAAATTGTACCTATGTTTAAGAATAATATGTTTCCATTGAAGTTTGGAGAACATAACAACAACCTCGGCAATATGTAATATGAAGATAAGAATTGGTTATCATATCTTAGGTATGGATACTTGAATTTTCAAAATTTGAAGTTACTTACATCAAAAAAAATGGTTTATGGTTTGCCAAAGATTAAAGAGCAAAAGGAGGTTTGTGAAAGATGTGTTAAAGGCAAACATGTAAGATAAAAAATTCTAAAAGGCAATACATGTAGGGCTCATCCTCCATTCAATTGGTTCACTCTGATATAGTGGTCTTATGTAAACAAATTTTTAGTGTATGTCATCATATTTCATTATGTTTATTGATGATTATTTACAAAAGTGTTGGGTTTGTTTTTTGAATTGCAAAGGAGAAACATTTAATACATGTAAGAGGTTTAAATCCCTCATAGAGAATGAAAGTGGTTATAAAATAAAGTGCTTAAGGACTGATCGTAGAGGAATTTTTTAATCAAAATATTTATAGATTATTGTGATTTGAATGGCATCAAAAGGCAGTGCACAACTGCATACACTCCTCAAAAAAATTGTATGGCTAAAAGGAAGAAGCGTAGAATGGTTAAAATGACAAGAAGCATGTTACAAAAAAAGGAATTGAGCAACCTTTTTTAGGCTGATGCAGTTTCTATAGCAGTATATATTCTTGATCCGAGACCCACTAGTGCACTTGAAAAAATGACTCCATACGAAGCATGGTATGAAAAGAAGCCTAATGTCAAATATTTCAAATTATTTGGTTGTTTAGCCTATGTTCATGTAACAAATCAGAAAATAAATAAGTTCGATCTGAAGAGTGAGTCTTGTATTTTTTTGGGTACGGGAAAAAAGCAAAGTCTATAAGCTTTATAATCCCTTCACTTATGGCATCTTTGTCAAGAGATGTTATTTTTAACAAAGGGGGTGTATATGGTCATGACAAAGACAAAGGCCATATTGACAAGTATAAATCTATCTGTAATGATAATATTACTAATGATATTGGTGATGAGCATTTCACCAATATTTCAGTTCCAAGTGCTACAAGTCCACCAAGCAAACCCTCTTATAATTCTTGTATTCTAAGTGTAATTCCCACTTCAAGTCCAAGTTCCTTAAAGAAGGTGAGAAAGTTGAGTTAAATTTATCAAAATACAATAAATTAAGCACATGAAGAAAGCCTAAGAGATGGAATGGTAAATTATGATATATTTATACAAGTTGATTTTGAACCATCATGTTTTGAAGATGCATGTAATAATGATGTTTAAGTGCAAAAAATGTGAGAGGTAATGGATTCCATTCATAAGAATGATACTTGGGAGCTTATATAACTTTCACTTGACAACAAGTGTTTTGGTACCAAATGGGTCTACAAGATAAAGTACAATAGTGATTGTAGTGTTGAAAGACACAAGGCACATCTAGTTTCAAAAGGCTTCAATCCAACATATTGCATAGATTATGAAGGGATATTTGCACTAATGGCAAGACAAGAGACCATTAGAATGGTGATTTCACTAGCATCTCAAAAGAATTGGATCCACCTCACACGAATGTGAAAAGTGCTTTCTTAAGTTGGTAACCAGATGAGGAAGTTTGTGTACAATAATCACAAGGTCTTTTAGTACAATGTAAATAAAACCAATTCTACAAGTTAAAGAAGGCTTTGTATGTCCTCAAAAAAACACAAAGATCATGGTATGCTCGAATTGATGGATATTTTCAGTAGATTAGCTTCAAGAGAAGCAAGAGTGAGCCTATTATTTATGAAAAGCAAGAAGGTAATGTTGTGTTTATTTTTACTTGTTTGTATGTTGATCATTTTTTGTATATGGGCAGCAATTCTAAGATGAAGGATGAATTCAAACAATTTATGATGGATGAATTTTAAATTAAATATTTATGTCGCATGGAATACTTCCTAGACCATATGGAGTTTCATCAAAATAAGGAAGAAAACTTCATTTTACAAACAAAGTATGCAAAGGATATGTTGAATAAATTCAATACGGTTGATTGTAAACCATTGTCTACTCTAACTACTCATAGAGCTATGTTTTGTATATAAAATGGTGTTGAAATAGTTAACAAGACAACTTATAGAATTATTGTTATAAACTTAATATTTATAACTCACACAAGACTAGATATTGCTTATTCAATTTCTTTTGTTTCTAGGTATATGTTTGAGCCATTTGAGATTCATATGAAAGCAACCAAGAGGATATTGAGGTATGTGAAAGGTAATATCAATTTAGATATTCATTATTATGCCACTAAAAAGTTTGAACCTATTTTTGTTTGTGATTCTAATTGGGGAGGTAGTTTGATTGACCACAAATCAACTTCTGAATTTTTTTTTTCCACTTTGTTTACAATGTTTGGTTACATGGAACTCAAAGAATAAAATTTTAGTTTCCCTTTCATCTACAAAAATAGAATATATTACAATCACTTCAATAGATACACAAACATTATGGCTCCAAAATGTTCTAGAAAAAATTGGGGAGAAAAGAAATCAACCTACGGTGATTTTTGGTAATTATGTAAGTGATATAAAATTGACTTAGAAAACAATCCATCAAAGCAAATCAAATCCTTTTGATTTGAAGTACCACTTCATTCGATATTTGGTTTAGAAGAAAGATGTGGAATTGAAGTATATAAATATGCATATTTCTTCACTAAAGTTGTTTCTAAAATTTAATTTTTAAAACTGTGAAATCAAATTGCTAGTCAACTCAACATCAAGGAGGAGAATGTTGGATAAGTGCAACTAAGTGTTATTTTTTAGTCTATTTTTAAAGAAGAATAAAATCATACAATGGCAATAAATTAGATTAATTTGTTTTAAAACAAGTAATTTTATCTTTTAACTTTTTATATAGATTTAGACTAATCTATTTATTGGAAAATTATGTTCACATGTATTAGTTACTTAAGATCTTCATAACAACACCTTTCTCTACATTAATTACTTTTGACAACACCTTTAAGTAGTTACACTAATAGATGATATTAAACCTCCAAGCAAAATAAATAGCAAAAGTAACAAAACGTTATTATGATCCACTTTAAAAAAAATAGTTTCTTATAGAAGAAAGTTTTTTGGAAGTGGTGGAAGAATATAAATACTTATTAGAAAATAGATGAAGTAAAGTGGAATTATTGGATTGAAAAACTATGAGAACCTTGTTCAAATTGTTTGTCACATTAATAGTGCTCTAATTTAGATATAAATTTTGGAACAACATTGTATTAATCATAAAAATTAAAATAAATTGATAAAATTAAAAAACGCCTATTAATAAATAGTTTCAAAACTAAAACATCAATTTGATATAAGATTTTATTAGTTGAAACATGTGACCTAATGCTAAGTTATGTAAAGAAATCCTTGAATCATAAGGAATGAAGAGTTGAGTGAGAGGAAGAATATATGAATGAAACAAAATAATAAATGAAAGAAAAAATGAAACATTAGCATTCAAGAATACCCAAACACTAATAGGTAAGCAACCCCTTACCAAAAAAATATGAGGAAAAAAAATTCAAATAATTATATACACAAAAAAATAATCACACACATAATTATAACCAAAAATTTTAAATAATTATAAAAAAATAAAAAAATTAATGACTCGATTAAAAACTAATTGTCAATCATTTTAAACATAAAATTAGAAAAAAAAAAGATGCCTAATTAGTTTTTTTCTTTTGTAATTTGAAGTGTGTGGGAGTAGTGAATTCTAATGTTAGTGCCAACAAAATAAAATGAATTCAATTAATACATTTTGTACCTGTTGCCTAAAATTGCATGCAAGCGAATGATACAATTTTCTTCTTCTGGTGCAAATGGGCCTCGCTTAATATCAGGTCTCAGGTAATTAGTCCAACGCAGGCGGCAACTCTTCCCACACCGAAGAAGTCCTGTACACATACACATTGTATATATTCACAATATATATACATAAATTCAGAGTCTCACAGTACATTTTTTTTCTTTTCGGCGAGAAGAATCATCAAAAGTTAGTAACAAAATCTGTGTGTATACTTCATTATCCGATGAGTATTCAAATGAATATTCATCCAACGCAAATGATTTTATTTGCTAGAAATGAAATCACTGCAAGACATATATATTATATACAGACCAGCTAGCTTGGGAACAGCACGCCAGTTTCCATGCCCATTTTTCCGAATATACTCCTCAAGAATTTTATCTTCAATGGGGGTCCAAGGCCCTTTCTTCAGATCCAATTTTGGACAGCAAGGGGCTCTACCCATTATTCTTTTGTCTCCCTTC
Source organism: Torreya grandis (assembly GCA_037957365.1). Lineage (NCBI taxonomy): Eukaryota > Viridiplantae > Streptophyta > Pinopsida > Cupressales > Taxaceae > Torreya > Torreya grandis. Next base: position 1,139,137 of record JARHVA010001871.1, read on the forward strand.
TGCAGCAGCAAAATAACTAACTGTATATGCCTGTCTGAATAAGGAAAGGATTTCAGAAGCAGAAAAAGGCGTTTAAAATCCTCTTAAATTGGCAACAAGGACTGTGGTCTCCACAATATTAAATATACATTCCTAGATAGATTGGCATGCAGCAAAAATGATTGGCATCCAATTGAAAGGCAAAGAATTGTTCTACGTGGTCCATTCAACCCAAAAGAATCACCTGTGCTGATCGAAACTGTCTAATCAAAAGGAATACAGTTATTTTAAATATATATTTATTTAGGTGAACTATAAAACATAAATGACTGTGGTATCCAGATTGTACATTTAATGGCAAAGAAATGTTAGTTAGACAGATTGTAATGCAGCAATAATGGCTGTGGTATCCAATTGGAAGGCAAATAATTGTTCTACCAACTTTGTTAATTACGTGATCACAGGAGGCTATTCCAATTGAAATCTATGTGGGTCATTGTATTTTAATATGCTGTGTGCATGGTATTTATTTGTGGATGTAAAGTCTATTGTTTAGTGGTGCCCAATTTAGCAACCAATAAAAAATCCCTTTCATATTTCACCCAATATATCTTACCTGTCACTATAGACATAATGGCATGAGTAGTATTTGTTTGCATCATAATGTAATGTTTGTAAGATTAATATTAAAGATATAATATTACAGAGGAGTGATGTTAGACACCACTTGTAGTTAGGTGTATTGTGTAGGTAGATATAAATGTGTTTTAATTTTAAAGTAATTGTATATAAAGTTGTAATGGTCACCGTCAATACGGATAGGAGGAAAGTTAAGACTTGCAATATTATGCAAGTAAAAGAGAGTACATATTATAAATAAGAATTATGGATATATATTATTATTATTATTATTGTGAGGCCCAGTTTATATGACATAAGTATTTTTGAACTATATAATTATGACATGTGAAAGTAGAAAATAGAGGTTAATAATGACAGGGGGAATATTTGTTTGCATCATAATGTAATGTTTGTAAGATTAATATTAAAGATATAATATTACAGAGGAGTGATGTTAGGCACCACTTGTAGTTAGGTGTATTGTGTAAGTAGATATAAATGTGTTTTAATTTTAAAGTAATTGTAATGGTCACAGTCGATACGGATAGGAGGAAAGTTAAGACTTGTAATATTATGCAAGTAAAAGAGAGTACATATTATAAATAAAAATTATGGATATATATTATTATTATTATTATTATTATTGTGAGGTCCAGTTTATGTGACATAAGTATTTTTGAACTATATAATTATGGCATGTGAAAGTAGAAGATAGAGTTTAATAATGGCATGAGGAATATTTTTTTGCATCATAATGTAATGTTTGTAAGATTAATATTAAAGATATAATATTACTAGGCACCACTTGTAGTTAGGTGTATTGTGTAAGTAGATATAAATGTGTTTTAATTTTAAAGTAATTGTATATAAAGTTGTAATGGTCACAGTCGATATGGATAGGAGGAAGGTTAAGACTTGCAATATTATGCAAGTAAAAGAGAGTACATATTATAAATAAAAATTATGGATATATTATTATTATTATTATTATTATTATTATTATTATTATTATTATTATTATTATTATTATTATTATTATTATTATTATTGTGAGATTTTTGAACTATATAATTATGGCATGTGAAAGTAGAAAATAGAGGTTAATAATGAGTTATGATAGTGGTTCAGTTTTTTTTTCCTTAAAATTTATAGTATGATCATAGAATTTTAAGATATGCATTCAAAGTTAACATGTGATTTTTTAATTATATTTGTGTGTTTAATTATTAATAATTGTGTCACATCAAATTATTTTTATGAGTTAATATTGATCATCACATCTATTATTTGGGTGCATACATTAAAGGTATATAAAGACCTCCAAGAAACGTGATCTTACATAATGTCAATATAACATGTAAAAATAGTAAAGGATGGGTTTGTTGAAAATGCCATGAGAGATATTGAAGTGGAGATCATTGACCGAATAAAAACTACTTTTGAATCTTGATAGCCCTTCAAGACTGCCTCAAAACAAAATTTGGAACAGGGTGATAACATCTATAAAATTAATGATTTGTTGTAGGTTTTGTCAGATAAAGTAGCATGAAATATATAATAGACATGTTTGCAAAGTTGTGGGCATGTAATGTACAAGCCATGCAGAACTTTTGAAAGAATGTCTTAATGAAATGTGAACAAACTAGCTTTTACAATGAGGTTTTGACTCTTCGCACCAATGGAGACACATTCAACACACCCTAACCAAACTTATAAAGAAAAAATGGATTTTGCATATCTTTCTTTTGTCTTTTTATGATATTGACCTACTGATTGTACACCACAAGGATGATTTTACTATGTTTGCTATGTTTTTAAAATAGTGAAGTGTAACAATAATTGCATACGTACCAAAATGTACATGTTGTAAATTTTGTTTAATAAATATGTTTTATTCTTTACCATTGATTTATACTGCCAATATAGTTCTCATTTAGAGTTGATAGGTGCTCCTTTAACTATACTTGTGTGTTTAGCTATTAATGATCACCATCAATTTTTTTTACATGAATCAATATTGACTACAACGACTACTTCTTGGGTGCATACACTAATTATACAAAAATACATCTAAGAAAAGTGATTTTATGAAATGCTAAGATAGTAGGTAAAAAATAAGAAGACAAGTTTATTGAAAACATCATTGGAGATATTGAAGCATAAACAATTTGTAAATTTAAAGCTAGATATCTTAATCTTTCCACCATCCTTCTGTCATGTCCCCTTTTTCGTGGACATTGACAGACTTGATGGTTAGCCTATTATACGACCTTCGTAGGCTAATATGATGGATAGAGGGTCATAATGGAGCTTGGCTTGACTTTGATTCACAGAATTTCTACATTTGGTTTTCATTCAGGTTATTTCAAACGCATTGGGCCTGAGCTCCTACTTTTTAGGGATATTTGATATGCAGTGGAGCACCTTTATTTTCGTATGGTCATGTGCGGAATCACTCCCTGATTCACCTGCTTCGATCGGTTTGAGGATCCGACGTATATTGAGGGAGATATTAATATTTGATTGATTTAATCAAATATTAATTATTTGGTCTCATTAATAATTAATTATTAATTATTAATTATTTGGTCTAATTTTAAATTAGAAACCCTAATGCTAATTTAAGAAACCCTAATTAGGGCAAGCATATCTTTTGAGGGTATAAGGGTTTCACATGGAGGCCATTATAGATTATGCATAGATTATTGATTATTGAAATTGGAGAAATTCTTCTGTGAAGACTGAGCCAAGGGTTCCAGGATTCCATTTGCAGTGGAGAACGTCAACTCTTCATTGTGTGCGATTCAGAGGTTGTGAAAGATCAGCCGATCTATTGCCAAATTGAGAGATAGCTTCATCCAGAAGTTATCACAGAGGTACAAATTTGAGAGATAGCTTCATCCAGAAGTTATCACAGAATTTCAGGGTTGAGAGATAACTTCACACAGAAGTTATTACAGATATTTCAGGTATTTATCTTTATTTAGTTTTGATCCAATAAATTATACAGATAGAAATATTCTGTATTAGAATAGTATATCTTCAGATCAGGTTGTTCAGCAATCAGGGGTTAAGAACAGACCGGTTGGCGGCCGTACCAAGTCCGTACAGGTCCGTACAGATCTGCATCAGGCACCGACCTCGGCAAAGAGAGCTTTCGGTGACCGATATCGGTCGACTGAAGACCGACGTCGGCAGAAAGCCGACCGACAGAGACCGACGTCGGCGATATATCGACCGACGACGGCGTCTGTGTGTCGACACAGAAAGGCCGAGACTCTTCCAGATCCAGTTTTCACTTCCAGTTTGATAAGTCAGGGTTCTTAAGACCAGATTTTAATATTCTTTATTGTGTATAACAGAGACTCAATTGTGTAAGTGTCCAGAAGAACAAGTAATGAGATATTGATTTGCTATCGAGAGATTATACTGTGATTTGTTTATGCATGTTTGAATCTATTCTGTAAATTGTATCTTGTTCAGAGCTTTATGTGTTTATATGTTCCCTGTTTGAAAGGGGATATTACAGTTGTTCAGAGCTTATTGTGCAGATAAAGGAGCCCCTAAGTAAGGGATATCACAGTGGTATCAGAGCTTTTTTATTGCTATATATCAAAGTTGTTTGAGTTTCAATAGTCCCTACTGGTTGGGGATATTACAGTGGTATCAGAGCTTTATTTGTTATATATCAAAATTGTGTAGAGACAAAAGGAGCCCCTAAGTAAGGGACATTACAGTAGTATCAGAGCTTTTGACGTTTTATATTCCCTAAGATTTTGTGTCTTTCGATATTCCCTATTAGTAGGGGATATTACACCTTCAAACAAGATAAATACATCCATCAACAGAATTTTTTTTTTTGTTATGTAATAACTCAAATAGACCTATTTCTAAGGTTGTGGGTATGACCTATACAAGCCACATGAACTACTTGACAAAATGTTTCAATGAATGTAAGTAAAATAACTTTTTACAAAGAAACTTTGAAACTCTTCAAATTAATAAAATCAAATGAAATATACCCTAACTAGATATATAAAGATAAAATGGTTTGTTTCCTTCTTTTTATTTTTATGATGGTGATCTATTGAATGTACACCACAAAGATTCTCGCATCAAATATATAACACAAGGGTTCTCCTACTATATTTCATATGTTAAAATATAATAAATTATGAAAATAATTCTATACACAAAAAAATTTACATGATATAATAATTGTCTAATAATTATACAAAATATTATATAAATTAATTGTACAAAAAATATTAGACGTAACCACATTTTAATATATGAAAAATGTATATAATATTTTAATAAAAATAAATAAATAACTATTAATTGGAGATATATAATAATAATACAAAATAAAACATTATATAATTAAAAAAACCATAAATATTAGAAGAAGTAATGTAAGATCATCTAAATTATCACCTCAATCTCCAACTATTTTTTAAAAAAAAATCTATCAAATCAAATATGAATCTCGACCAATTTAATATTATTTCACCTATAAAATAAAATACTGAACATAAAACGAAAGAATTTTCGTTACTCTAACACCCAACCACCATAAATATTTATTTAGGTTTAAAATAAGTTTTTAAGCCCTTCAATTCAAAGGAAAAAAGTAATTAATTAAATAAAAGATCAAAGTGAATGGACAAATTAATGTCTTGAAAAATTAATGTCAAAGTGAATGGACAACTCATCATCAAGGGGGAGTTTTATCCTTTCTAGTGAATATTTAAATTTAAGGCATATAATATGAAATAATGTTTTCAGCCATTTTTAATTCGAATTATTGAAAAAACATGGTTAAACCAACAATACGGTTGGCTAAGCCTTCAATCAATGTAACATTATAAAATCTGGTTGGAAAAATCACAATTAAGTAGTAACAACTGGGATAGGAATAAGTGTTAAGGGGTTCAATATATACATAATTTATTTATTTTTATTTTATTTTTAAATTGAAAAAATTATTATTATTTATATGTAAATTCGATTAGAATTGATGAGTAAGTATATATTTACATTAAAATATTCTTCAATGAAACAATTAAGATTATAATTTGTTTATCAAAACTGTCAATTGAAAATAAGAAGTTTTAGTGATGTCTATTTAATTTCTCAATTATATTTAACACTCCATTTTTCTTTGAGAAATAGTAAGAAAATATTGATGTTCACCTCTTTGTTTCTATCATTTAGATCTTTAATGAGCTCTGAAATGGAAATGTCGAGTCTATGGGATTTGAATCCACCACCTTGCCTTAATTCGTGAAGGATGAAATGCTAACGATTTTGAAGATTTGGAAGGTTACTTTTATTCTTATTCAAATATTAAACTAGACTTCTAGTATTTGAGGTCACTAACCAAGTGTAGACACATAAATTTCATATGAAATAGTTAGAAATATCAATTTTGACCAATCTTTGACATACATGACTTATGCTTGCACATTTGACTTTTGCTCACATTCTCTCCTATCTATTTATTTATCTACAAGCTTGGCTAATGTAATTTTCTATCATTCATATGTATGATCTTCCTAGTTTGTACATCATAATGATATATTATCCTAAGCAGCTTATCACTATATTCCAAATCATTGTCTTTCCTTTCCTAGACAATGTCAACAACAATTGGACAATGGTTGTTACCGACAATGTCCACTTTTCTCGAGAGTGTCCCAAGTTCCTCAAATGACTATTTCTTCAAATTCAAATCCCTTCTTGGGGTTGGCCTATATATTTCACATGTCATTTGTGGGAGTAGTCACATAAAGAGTCATTTATATATGCACATTAGGTTTAAGGTCATTCCTATCAAGATCTATCTAGCATTTCATTTGCACGTTCAAGAATACATTTGCACATCTTTGAGGCACTATTCAAAAGCATCTAAATATAAAAACCCCTTGAAGGAACAATCCAAAAGCCCAAGTTTGAATATTATCGCAAGGTCAAAGTTACATGATGTCAAGTATCGAACTCCAAAGTTATGCATTGCATTATAGTGGAGCACTTTTGAACACACATATACATAGGTAGGAGAACTACATGTGATTTAAGCCCTCTTCATAGTATTGAAACGTAGACAACACTCAACCAATCAATGGAATGTGGTTGGGGTCATCCAACCCATTTTTATAACCCATTTTTCTAGGTCAAGCAAGGGTCAAAGGGGAACTAGAGTTTCAAGGCAAAGGAATGTCAATTCTGAATCTACACATATGAACAAGGTCCACAAATCATCATGACAGGGAAAAGTAAGGATCTTTGGCATAACATGAAAGAATTAATATAAGCTAGTTTTATATTTTAGTCATATTTTGGTATTTTGTGTATTTGCATGGATATTTAGTTTGATTTAATTTGTTGTAGAATATTTAGTTTGTTAGGAAATATTTTATTTTTAGAGTATATTTGTGAATTGGTTATTGTACAAAGAGCTATGAATACTCCTTATTCTATGTAAGAATTGTAAATTATATGTAATCCCTGTAAGCTCTCTTTTATTTTTTAATTAGAAGGTTTGTGCGTTGTGATTTGCATATCAGTGTGGATTTTTTTGTATTACATAGATTTGTTTTCATCTAATATGAGAGTCAAATTCATGCAAGGAGGTGAGGTTATTCAACTTGGTAAATTACATCACTAAAACTAGTTATTTTAAGAAAGTTATTTTTTCTGTTGAGTGTTTGTGAGGATTTTGATGTTGAGAAGAAAAGGAGGAGCTCCAGATCACTCTCAAGGCCCTAGAGATTCAATGGAGCAAAAAAAAAAATTTTGCACAACCAAAACATAACATGTTTTGGTGAGCACCATCAAATATCATTTTATTTTATTTCAATTTTTATTTGAGTGAAAGGATAAATAACGTGAGATGGTGACATCCAAATCCCATAATTTCATATCAGAGATGAAGCATTTTATATAACACAACAAGAATTACCAAAAAATATGTACCAAATTATATTTTTAATATGAACAGATGTTTTTTATAACAACTTAATATAGGTCCATACAAACTACAAGATATTTTATATTTCTCAATGATATTGAGTAATCAAAATGTTCTATAAATATTGTTGGGTGAATATTTTGTCAATCAGTTAACTGATGAGCAAAATAGGTCTGATCAACCACAGCAAGGAAGATTGGTCGGCCTAGTGTGCAGGGTTACCACATCAAAAGGGGACAAATCTCTCCTCTCATCAAGGGGAGGTTCCCTATAAATATGAAGGAGCTATATACTAAATATATATGCAAAAAATAACACTCAGGGGTAGGGTATCACCATCCATATCTCTTTTTTTAGAGATGATGTTCACAAACAAACGAGAAAATCTTGGTGAAAACATTGAAGGCACTTTTCTTCTTTCAAAAGTGATCTTACAGGAAGCAACAGGAGTTTTTTCAAGCAGTAACAAGTGACTGGAAACAGGGCGTAGTAACCAACAGAATGAGGTGTAGCACAAAGTCTTCACCTCAGCTTCCCAAATGGTGAAAAACAAAGGATAATGGGGGCACAAAGTCGTCCCAAGATCCTTCACACAGAATAGAAAATAGACAAATAGACTAAAGGCAATTGCAGTCAGCATAAAGTCCTTCCACAACTAGCTTCAAGACACCTTCCTGATTACTTCCACAAGTTCTGCTTGTTAGATTAAATAAACAAGAACACATTTAGAAGATAGACATAAGAATAATCTCTTAAAATGACACAAGCTATAACAGCACAAAGTTGTTAGGGTGTGGAGCTAAAATCTTCAACTATTTGCAGACACGAAGAAGGAAGGTTGCTGGAGTTCCAGAAGAACTGGCGTCGGTAGCATGACCGACGTCGGTCAGATGCAGTGCAGAAGGCAACCGGCGATGGCAGCTAGTCGGCCGACGTCGGTAGCACCAGGCAAGCAGGGACCGGTGTCGGTCGCCTATGTGTTCCAGAACTGCTGTTGACGAATAGTCAGTTAAGTGAAGCGAGTGTTTGCATGTCAAATGACTAATTATAGTCACGAGTTGCTTGTCTAATTATTGTAGTTAGATTTCTATTTTTGTAACCATGGGATTCTATTTAAAGACCCATGAGGCATGTATTGTAATTACCAAGAAGGCAAGTAAAAGCATTGAAGCAAGCAAGGTCAAGGAGATCTACAGGTGTAAGGTCAAGGAGATCAGCTGAAGCATTTAAGGAGGGATAAAAACTCAGGCTATAGAGTTGTTGTGTTGAGCAAGAGAGAGAGGGAAGAAGGTCTTGAGGTGTGGCAAGCCTTTGAGGTGGAGGAAGAAGTGGCATCTTCCTTATTGTATTTTCTTCTAGTAATATCTAATACAAGAGTGTGTATTGTCTCTCAAATTCTTTGTTGTCTCAAGTTTCTAGTTACTTATTCATTCTGGTATAATTCCATGTTTAATTGCTTATAAGAAAGTAATCAATTGTGCTTCTGTTGGATAAGGGGTCACCTAACAGTTGGTATCAAAGCATATTTATTGTTTTAGGTTCCTGACAAGTGGTATCAGAGCTACGATTTGCAGGGAGCAGGTTATTGTTTTTTATTACAGAGCATTCACAGGGTTTTCTGATTGAGTGGGAGTTCAGCAATGGCAGAAGAAACTAAGCTACAAATGGAAAAGTTTAACGGAAAGAATTATCAACATTGGAGGATGCAGATTGAGGACTATCTGTATCAGAAGGATTTGTACTTACCATTGGGTGGGGTTGCATGCAAGCCCACAGATATGAAGGATGAAGAATGGAACGTTCTTGATCGGAAGGCTCTAGGTTCCATAAGGTTGAGCCTTGCATCGTCTGTGATTTCTAGCTTATCACAGTGCAAGACAATGAAAGAGTTGATAAAGTCCTTGGCAAATTTATACGAAAAGCCCTTGGCTTTTAATAAGGTATATCTTATGAAGCAGCTATTTACTTTGCAAATGCAGGAAGGTGGATCGGTACATACTCATCTCAGTGATTTCTATGGTTTGGTAAACCAATTAGCTTCAGCCAATATTATTTTTGATGATGAGGTAAAGGCTCTCTTGATTTTATGTTCTTTGCCTGAAAGTTGGGATAGTTTGGTTATGGCAGTAAGTAATTCTGCATCTGCTTCTAAAATCTTAAAAGTTGATGATGTTGTGAGTGTGATCTTGAATGAGAAAATACGCAGGAGAAGCACAGGTGAATCATCAGGTAATGCTCTAAGTGCAGAAAGTAGGGGAAGGCAAAGGGAGAAGGTTGAGCAAGGAAAATCAAGGTCGGGAAGGAGATCCGAGTCCAAAGGTGTTCCCTGTTGGTTTTGTGGAAAGAAAGGACATACAAAGAAGGAGTGTTGGTTGAGAGATAAAGAGAATCAACATGCAGGTATTGAAGAAGCAAAGGATGCAAATATTGTGGTACAGGACGCTCTCATACTTTCTTTGGATAGTCAGGTAGGATCATGGATTTTAGATTCTGGTTCATCTTTTCATGCATCCCCAAACAGAGATTTGTTCCATGAGTATGAACAGGGAGACTTTGGAGTGCTTTATTTAGGGGATGGTACGCCTTGTCAGATAGTTGGCAAAGGGAAAGTGCAGCTGAGATTACAGATTGACAACACATGGGTGTTGAAGGAGGTCATGCATGTCCCGATTTTGAAGCAGAGTTTGATTTCTGTAGGAAGGTTGGGTGATGAGGGATGCACAATAACCCTCACAGCGGATTCTTGGAAGGTTACCAAGGGTGCACTTGTTCTAGCAAGAGGTAAGAAAGTAGATACTCTTTATCTATCTACTTGTATTGCTAATTCTACTTCTGGTTTATGTAGTTCAGTTGTAGATTCGAAGATGTGTCTTAATAGGCTTGGTCACATGAATAAGAAGGGAATGGACATTCTTGATTCAAAAGGTATGTGTTCAGATTCAGAAAGCATAGATAGAGTTCATTGCAGAAAAAGAAAATTTGATGCTTTTGACAGGAACAAAGAAGCCTTGGTGTTTATGGAGGAGATGAAGGACAGAGATCAGTCATAGGGGCTGAATAAATCTGAGCAGGGCAGCATGGATAGAGGTTTGATCCAAGATGAGCTCGCGGATGAAAATTTCATCACTTACAAGAACACACAAATGCCGATGGCGGTCACATGGGACCGACATCGGTCAGCCAGATACCGACATCAATCATGTGCAGACCAGCAGGGTCGGTAGGTCAGGCAGGAGAAGTCTGACGTCGGTCATAACGACCGACGTCGGTAGGGGGAACACCGGTGTCAGCCAGGGAAATGACGTCAGTAGTTAGGGTCAGTGCAGGGAATCGACATCGGTCGGGAGCAGACTGAGAGATGGCCGAGATCGATCACTGGAACGGATGATGGGTGGATAGTTAGCTATCAAGGAGTCTCAAACACCCATATAGAGGTCAGAAAAGGTATGTGAACCTCATATTCATTGTTCACCTTCTTTATATTGCTTACTGATAGTCAAGAACTAGGAAGATGGAAGAAGCAATGCAGGTAGAATCCAGAAATAGTGGGAGCTTGGCATGGATGGGGAGTGTGAGTCCTTGGAGTAGAGCCAAACAGGTATTTGTTGGTAGAGTTGTCAGCTGGAAGAAAGCACTGGATAGAGGGATGGATTCCCGTTTTAGAGAAAAGAGTGAATGGACACGTGAGACAGAAGGCTAGGGCATATAGTCTTGAGTAGGTTGCAGAGCAATAGAGGTTTGACCATTGTATTTTATCTTTACTAGGTTGGATAATATTAGCTACATTATCCTGTTACTGTATTGTGTTACTTGTTGCAGGGTTTCATATACAGGGAATTTTTTGAGCTAAGGGTAGAGTTGGCTCAGAAGTATGTCATGAAGAATTTGGGAGCAGCAAAATTCTTTTGGCATAAGTGACAGGTATAGCATCACAGGTTTACGTGGTGGTTGGTCTTCAAGAGTGACTTTGAAGAGGGATACAGAGCCAAAAGAACAAAATAGATGGTGTATAGGTACAGGTACAGTAGCAGTTGTTTATCTCCAAGTGGGAGATTGTTAGGGTGTGGAGCTAAAAGCTTCAACTGTTTACAGACATGAAGAAGGAAGGTTGTTGGAGTTCCAGAAGAACTAGCGTCGGCAGCATGACCGACATCGATCAGATGTAGTGCAGAAGGCAATCGGTGATGGCAGCTAGTTGGCTGACGTCGGCAGCACCAGGCAAGCAGGGACCGGTGTCGGTCGCCTATGTGTTTCAGAACTGCTATTGATGAACAGTTAGTTAAGTGAAGTGAGTGTTTGCATGTCAAATGACTAATTATAGTCACGAGCTGTGTGTCTAATTATTGTAGTTAGATTTCTATTTTTATAACCATGGGATTCTATTTAAAGACCCATGAGGCATGTATTGTAATTACCAAGAAGGCAAGTAAAAGCATTGAAGCAAGCAAGGTCAAGGAGATCTACAGGTGTAAGGTCAAGGAGATCAGCTGAAGCATTCAAGGAGGGATAATAACTCAGGCTATAGAGTTGTGTTGAGCAAGAGAGAGAGGGAAGAAGGTCTTGAGGTGTGGCAAGCCTTTGAGGTGGAGGAAGAAGTGGCATCTTCCTTATTGTATTTACTTCTAGTAATATCTAATACAAGAGTGTGTATTGTCTCTCAAATTCTTTGTTGTCTCAAGTTTTTAGTTACTTATTCATTCTGGTATAATTCCATGTTTAATTGCTTATAAGAAAGTAATCAATTGTGCTTCCGTTGGATAAGGGGTCACCGAACAGTTGGTATTAGAGCATATTTATTATTTTAGGTTCCTGACAAAAGTTTGCAGGTAACTTGCTTTCTCATTCAGATAAAGTAATATGAACAACAATCTGAGCTCAAAGTCTCAGTATTCACCTTTTAATTTGGGCAAAGCTTCACTTTTGTAAAATGAAAAGAATCTCTTTATGCATAAGACAGGGTTTTACAATATATAGCATCCCAAAAAAGACTGGCACCTTTTTCCTTGGAGCGACCCATGTTACATTCAATGCTTTGAATGCGTCCTTAATTTTGTCAAAGGATCATGTTGAAAATAGGGTGGCTACTTTAACTGTGGCATGCTAAGTCATCTCAAATGTCTCTTCCTGGGTCTGGGTCATTTGGTTTATTTCCTCTTGTGTCTGCACAGCTGTCCCTTTTATCTTTTACTCCAATGGAGACAAACAGGCCATGTCCTCAATGTTTAAGGGCTCAAAAATCTACTTTGCAGACTGTTCCACCTACTAGAATAACTACTACATAGATATTTTGGCCTTTCCCTCTTTCCACTATGATTTGAACCCTCGAGCTATCTTTTCCCCTTTCTAGTTTTGTCTTTTCCTGGCATTTGAGCTCTCAAGGCTATATCCTTGGCCTTGCTGACTCTTTCGGCTCTCTCTCTTCACGGTTCCTCCCTTTGGCCTTGGCAATAAGGTCTTTGAATGCATTCGGGTCTACGCTTAAGCCTGCAAAGATCAACGGCTATTTTATTGCCATGAATTTGATGTCTGCAAGCCCGTCCTCGCTTGAAAGCTAATGGCTAGTTCATGGTGCTTAATGTTGATGTCTGTAGGCCCGTCATACTCCATAGCAATTCCTTCGACTTTCTTGTTTGTTCCTTTTTCAGAGGGGACCTGCCCTTCAGGGTCTTGAGGAATGGTCCGCTCTTTGGTTGGTGAGAGCCCCCTGCAAGGGTATCTGCCCTTTGGAGTCTTTTGGATGGCCTTCAGGCTCTAATTCCTTTGTGTCTCTTTCTGCCTTGGCCATTTTTTCATGGGCATTTCTCTTCGATCAGGCTTATTCCTTTGAACAAAAGTCTGAAGGAATTCCTTTAGACTTTTTATCTGAAGGAATTGCCTTAACAACTTTGTCACAGAAAATCTTTTCCGAAGGAATCCTTACCCTTTCGGCCTTTGAAACGGTCCATTTCGCTCATTACCTGCCCTACGCAAGGGCTGTCTGACCTCCAAGGTTGCCTTTCAAAAAAATTGCAAGGATCCTTATGGCTCCAAAGTGCCCTCTGCAAGGGCACTTGTCCTTCAAGCTCTTCTGGGGGGCCTTCGATCATTCCTTCAGACAAAATGTCCAAAGGAATTACTTCATGGAAAATCCCTCCGAAAGGTATCTCTTTGGTCCTCCTTTTGTTCACTTCCCTCCGTAAGGGCATTTGGTCTTTTCACTTTGGGGCACTCCTTTGAACCAGTCGATTGAACCAACTGTGGTTCAACGGTTCAATGGTTCAATCTTTTGTTCAACTCATTCACTTGACCACTTGAACCAATCACGTTAAACTAACCGCTCGTTGAACCTTTAAACTGTTGAACTCGTTGAACCTTTGAACCATTTTGGTTCAAGGTTCAACGGTTCAATGGTTCAAGCCTTCTTCTTTTCACTAATTCTCTTGAAGCTGTTGAACTTGCTGAAGTGGTTAACTCTTTAAGCTTGCCGATGTTGTTGAACCTTTGACCTGTTGAACCTGTTGAACCTTTGAACCATTTTGGTTCAAGGTTCAATGGTTCAATCCTTTGTTTGAAGCTTGCCGATGAACATTTTTAGCTAAACTGAAGCTTTGAACCAACCTTGAAAAATGCCTAAGTGTTGAGAACTCATTTCTTTCTTACAGAGTTCGTAGAAATGGGTCTATGTAGACCATAGTTCCCAGTCTGTAGAACCAAGAAACTAACCTGCAAGGTCCGTAGTTCCCAGTCCATAAAAACAAATTCATAGAACCTTTCCTATAGAGTCTATAGAAATGAGTCCATAGTTATCTAAGTCTGCAGAGTTCGTAGAACTGAGTCCATAGAAATGGGCCTACAGAGTTCGTAGATTTCTCTAAGTCTCTTGAGCCTTGAAAGAGTCTGTAGAATCTAGCCTGCAAAGTCCGTAGTTTCCTTCCTGTAGAGTCCATAGAAATGAGTTCGTAGAACTGGAAGAGTCCATAGAAATGAGAAACCAACCTGTAGAGTCTGTAGTTTTCAAGCCTTGAAGTTTGTATAAATTGAGTCTGTAGATTTCTTCCTGCAAGAGTCTATAGTTCCACCTGCAGAGTCCATAGATTTGAGCCTGCAGAGTTCGTAGAAATCTGCCTATAGGGTTCCTTAGCTAAAAAAGTTTGAAATATATAGAATTTAAAAGCTCAAAACAATTTTTTAGAATGGAAGAGAGAATTTTTGGCTTGTAAGACCAAAAATAGTTCATGTGTTGTCCCAAAAATGAGTGACAGACTTTGGGAACAACAGCTGGCTCCAGTTGGGGAACTTTCCTTAGTTAAAATTTTGAAGCAGTTGAGGGGAGTAGAAACCAAAATCTCCAATGCCTTGAAGTGTGCCATTGGGCTATGGAGTTATGCTACCCAAAAAAAAAGGTGCCAAAAAAAAAAATGAAAAGCATAAAAGCACAAAACAGAACTAAAGACTTTACAAATATACATATGTATAGGTGAACTTATCTGATACTTCAAGAATTGAAGTGCTTCAAATGCTGCCCATTGTGAGGCAAAGAAAAGGGTGTGCCATCTTGATATCTCAACAAGAAACTATTTTCACCATTGAGCTGATGAATAGTGAAAGGGCCCCTCCAAAGAGAGTCAAATTTCCCATGATTCCCTTTGGTTCTCTTCTCTTGTCCCACAGTAGGACTTGATCTCCAATCTGGAAATCACGGTCCTTTGCTTTTTGGTCGAAGAGCTTCTTCACCAGACTTTGATGGGCAGCAATTCAGTCCACCACCATAGTTCTCTGCTCATCCAGCTCAGTCAAGCACATGATCCTCTTATCAATGGAGCTTTCATAAGTTTGATCCTCAATTGCCTTGGCCAATTTCAATGCTAGCAATTCCAGGGTGATTGGTATCTCAGCATTGACACCATAAAGAAGTTGGAAAGGAGACATACCAATTGCCCTTTTGGATGTAATCCTATCTACCCATAAAGCATCAACTAATGCTTTATGCCATGTTTGTTGGTTGCCATCCACCAGCGTCCTGATGATGGTCACCAGGTTCTTGTTTCTTGATTCAGCTTGGCCATTCCCTTGTGAGAAATAATCAGAGGAGTGGGAGAGGGTAATTCCATAGTAAAAACAAAATGGAGTGATCTCATGAGAAGAGAAACAGGTAGCATTGTCCATCACAATCTTCGTTGGGACCCCAAACCTAGAAATGACGTTCTCCTTGAGGAAATCACATACTACCTCTGAATTAGCATGCTTGGTTGGAATTGCTTCCACCCATTTAGTGAAGTAATATGTAGTTGTGAGGACATAATCATGTCTAGCACTTGAAGATAGGTTTACAACACCAATAAAATTAATTCCCCATTGCTGAAATGGCTCTTCTATCACCACTGGCTTGAGAGGTAGAGTAGCCAACTTGGGTCTTCCAATGAATTTTTGGCACAATTCACACCTTCATACCCATTTGTATGCATCCTGGAACAAAGTAGGCCAGTAATACCTGGCTCTAAGAATCTTGTGGGCAGTCATAGGAGCAAAAAAATGTCCTCCACTGGCCAGATTGTGGAAGGACCTCAAAATTTGGTTTTGTTGCTCTTTATCCACGCAGTGAAGGAACACTCCATCAAGGCTCCTCTTGTATAGGCCGTTGTCCTAGAGGACAAAATTGGCAGATTTCAGTTTGATAGTCCTCCTTTCTTTACGAGATAGGAGGGTGGGACACACACCATAAGTAAGAAAATGAGCAATACTTGAATACCACTCATTCGTGGTGGAGACAAAGAGGAATATTGGCATGTCTTCTGCTTCCTTTTCTTCATGCCCTACTTCTTCGGGTCTGTTGTCAGCAATCAATTGATAAAGGCCCTTTCCCTACACCAACTTTGTCAGTTTGATAACTAGATCAAACTCCTAGATTTTAGCAATCTAATTCCCCCTTTTGGTTCCAAACTCATGTTGAGTTAATATGGATTTGACCATGGTATCAGGAACTAGGGTAGTAATGCGTGAATTGAGGATGTAAAAATGGAAATGTTTCACTGCCTTTACTAATGCATAAGCATGCTTCTCCATGTTTGAGTATTTCAACTCATGAGCTTTGAGAGGATAGCTCATGAAGGATATGGGAGATTCCACACCTTCATTTTGTTGAACCAAAATTGTTAAAAGTGTGTGTTCAGAAGCATAACTATACATGATGAAATTCTTAGTATAATCTAGACAAACCATAATTGGGGTGTGGGCAATGGCTATCTTGATGTCCCAGAATGCTAATTTGCCTTCTTTAGTCCAGCTGAAGGTGGCCTTTCCTTTCATCATATCCACAATATGATGAGTCTTTTCAGCGAACTCAGAGATGAACTTTCGTAAAAATTCACTTTTCTGAAGAAAGAGTGAGCTATAGTCTTACTCGTGGACAAAGTAAGCTCCTGGATAGACTTGACTCTTTCTAAGTCAATCTTTATGCCTTCCCTGGATACAATGTGTCCAAAAAGCTTCCCTTCTGTCACCCCAAAAATAGACTTCTTGGGGTTAAGAGAAATGCCATTTTGGCGGCAGCATTCTAGCACTTGTTGCAAATGGTTCACATGATTAGGGTGATGCTTTGAAAAAATGGTCAAGTCATCAAGGTATACTACAATGAACTTACCCATTTCATCTTTGAAAGCAAGGTCCATTACTCTCTAGAAAGTGGCGCCAGCATTTATCAGGCCAAAAGGCATTCTTTGATATGCAAAGGTGCCCCAAGGTGTGGTGAAGGCAATCTTGTGCTAGTCTGCTTCACCAACTTCAACTTGATTGTATCCTGAGAAGCTGTCTAGCATTGATAACATCTCTAAACTGGTCACTCTCTGAAGCACTTGATCCATGATGGGCAGAGGATAGTTATCCTTTAAGGATGACTGATTCAAATTCCTGAAGTCCACATAAAGGTGAATTTTGCCATTCTTCTTCCTCACAGAGATTATGTTTGCAATCCATGTGGAATACTGGATTGAGAAAATTATCTTGGCATTCAATATTTTTTGTATTTCAGATAGAATAGTACCTGATATCTTTGGATTGTACTATCTGGATTTTTACTTGTAAGGCACCGAATTGCTTTTGAGAGGAATGTCATAGCAGATTCTTCAGGCCTGAGTGACTTCTAAATCATCATAGGAGTATGTTAAGACATCCATGTACTGGCAGAGTAGAGCAGTGAACTTGGATCTCTCCTCAGGAGTGCAGAACTTCCCAATGTTCACCATCTTGGGATCTTCCTTGGTACCCAAATTTATTTGATCAAACTCCTGAGAGGAGCTTGAATCTGTTTGGTACTGTTTGATGAATCTGTCATGTTTATCAAATAGATTCTCAATAGAAACCAGGCCTTTTGAGATTTTATTCCCTTTGAGTTGCAGGAACTCTTCACCTGCATCTACACTTGATTCAGGGGCTGGTTCAAGCTTATGAGGCTCACTGCCTTCAAAGTGTAGATGTTCAAAGCTATCTTTTTGCTCCAAGAAGGCAATGATTTGGCTGTTATGGTTA
Organism: Torreya grandis; assembly: GCA_037957365.1. Lineage (NCBI taxonomy): Eukaryota > Viridiplantae > Streptophyta > Pinopsida > Cupressales > Taxaceae > Torreya > Torreya grandis. The sequence continues at coordinate 1,157,213 of JARHVA010001871.1, forward strand.
AACACCTGCCAATGAATGACATTATCAGGTACACTGAGTTGAAAGACCAACTCAATAATGTACCTATCTCCTTTGAAGTCTGGGTGAGGGACTAAGAGAGTTGCTAAAATAGCCATTGCATCAACTCTGTCATTGAATTCCTTGGGTAGAAATAGAGATGTTAAAAGCATCAAAGCATTCAAGTTGATCCCAAACTAGATTATGATACTGGCGCAGTCTCTCGTTCTTAGTTTGATATAAGTTTCTCACCTGATAAACCACTAGTTCAGCATCTTCTTTAGCATGAAGGAGTTTGACACCTTTATCATGAGTAGCCTTCAATTCAAGTAAGAGAGATTCATACTCAGTCGTGTTGTTGGTGTTGCTGAACTACAACTTGTATGATGAAGGAAAAATATCTCTTTGAGGAGATATTAGCACAATTTCAGCACTTAAACTGGTAAAAGAGCAGTTGCCATCAAATTCCAAAATCTATACCTCCTCAAACATTAATTTTTCTTTTGATTCTTCTTCATTTGGAGGGGAAGATTCTTCAGCACTTGTACTATGTTCTACCATCCTTTCTATTGTTCCAGCTGAAGGTATTTTCAGGCTATCACATTCAGGAGTTTCATTAGGTGTTTCATGGACTTCCTCTGTAGTTAAGAAATAATTACCCATGCCTGAAGACTCAAATAAGATTTGAGATTTAGGGGCTGATGTCTGTTAGGATCTTAGAGTACAATTGATTACTTTTTTATAAGCAACTAAACACGGAATTGAAACCAAAAGTAATAAGTAACTAGAAATCAAAAACAGCAAATAATAGGAGATACAAGAAACAACTAATCTGTATTAAACTCTTCTAGAAGGAAATACAATGAAGAAATCTCTCTCTCCTCACACCTCACAGATATATATTAATTCTCCCTCAAGAGTTCTCTCTCTCTCTCTCTATCAATTACAATCAACTCAATTACTGAATTATACATGCTATGAGGATCTAACCCTACTAAATAGTATACTACAACACTAGGGCTCATGAGCCATGCATTCGCTACCCTTAGATCCACCTCTTAAATCAAAGGCTCAAATATGTTCTCCTAAAAATAAAATTTAGAAAATGCACAGAAGTCAATGTCGATCTGAAGATGACCAATGCCAGTCGACCCCTAACCGATGTCAGTTGGTTCTGATCGATGCCGATTACTGTGTAAGCCCAGCAACCTCCACATTATCTCATTAGTGAAGCTTTTAGCTCCACAACTCAACAATCTCCCACTTGGAGATAAACAGTTGCACCTGTACTTGTACAGCAACATCCTCCAAACATCTCTGGCTTGTTTCTCCCTCTTCAAGTTCAATCTTGAAGACCAACAAAAGATGAATGAAGATTCAACTTCTCTTTTTTTATCGGCTTTTTTAACATATCAGCAGGGTTCTTATCCATATGGATCTTTTCCAGCTTCAACTGTCCATCCTCCAATACCTGTCTAATGAAGTGGTACTTAAGCTGTATATGTTTGGTTCTTGAATGAAAGGCTGAATTCTTTGCCAAATGAATTGCAGTTTGACTATCACTATACAACCTACAACTCTCTTGCTCATTTTCCAACTCTTCCATGAACCGAGTCATCCAAATCATTTCCTTACTAACCTTTGTGACTGCAATGTATTCTGCCTCTATAGTAGACAAGGCAACAACCTTCTGCAACTTTGAAATCCAGCTAACCACCGTTCCACCAACAGTGAACACATATCCTGTGGTGCTTCTCCTACCATCCAAGTTACCTGTCATATCCGAATCTACATACCCATGTAGAGAAGTGTTTGACCCTCCATAGCATAAATGCCTACTAATGGTCCCTCTTAGATGTCTGAGAATCCATTGAACTACTTTTCAGTGTTCCTTTCCTGGATTGGCCATAAACTTGCTGACAACTCTTACTGCTTAGGCAATTTTTGGTCTAGTACATACCATTGCATACATCAAGCTCCCAACTACTGAAGCATATGGAACTCTACTCATGTACTCAACCTCATCATGTGATTTAGGACACTGTTCTTTGCTCAACTTGAAGTGTCCAGCCATAGGTGTGCTTGTCGGTTTTGCATTCTGCATATTGAACCTCTCCAACACCTTATTCACATAATCCTCTTGAGACAAAATCAAACTATGATTTTTCCTTTCTCTCTTAATACTCATGCCAAGGATTTTTTTCGCTACTCCTAAATCTTTCATGGCAAATGTGTGAACTAATTTTACCTTAAGCTCAGTAATTTCTTGCATGTGTGAACCTACAACAAGCATATCATCTACATACAGTAACAGGATATATAACTACCATTATCTAATATGTTAAAATAAACACAATGGTCAGATTGACATTTACTAAAGCCATGCTCTGTCATAAACCTATCAAACCTCAAATACCATTGTCTTGGAGCTTGTTTAAGACCATATAAGCTTTTCTTCAACCTGCACACAAGTTTCTCCTTACCTTTGACCTCAAAACCTTTCGGCTGATCCATATATATCTCTTTATCCAAATCTCCATGAAGAAATGCTCTCTTAACATCAAGTTGCTCAAGATGCAAATCTTCAATAGCAACTAAATACAATACAGTCTGAATAGAAGTCATCTTTACTAAAGGAGAAAAAATTTCACCAAAATCAATACCTAGTTTCTGTGCAAATCCTTTCACTACCAACCTGGCCTTATGTCTCATTTGTTCATTCTCTCCTTCCTTTAACCTATATACCCATTTGTTTTTCAGTGCTTTCTTTTCGGCTGGCAACTCAACCAAATTCCACGTATGGTTCTCTTTCAAGGAATCAATTTCCTCATTCATGTCATGCTCCCACTATTTCTTGGATTCTACCTGCATTGCCTCATCAAAACTTTCTGGTTCTCCACCATCAGTGAGCAATAAGTAGTATAAAGAAGGGGAATAATGAATTTGAGGTTTACTTACCCTTTCAAACCTCTTTATGGGCATTTGAGACTCATTTACAACTTGTTGTCCACCCAAATTTCCTTCTGACAGTGATCGATGTCGGTCTGCACCCGACTGATGTCAATTTCTCCTGATCGACATCGATTTCCACCTGATCGATTCGATTTCCACTTGATCGACGTCGATTTCCACCTGACCGATGGCGATCTCTGTGTTTTTCTATGAGTGATGATTTTTGTCTGCGAGCTCATTTTGGATCATAACCTCTTCCAAAACAAGATTACCTTGCTTAGAATTATTCAGCCTCTTGAGCTGATCACTGTACATCACCTTCTCATTGAAAACTACATCACGGCTTCTAATAATTTTGTTAGTTTCTAAATTCTACAACCAAAATTTGAAATCTCCAAAACCATAACCAATGAAAGTGCACTGCATAGATTTAGCATCCAACTTCTTTCTATTTTATTTATCAATGTGCACAAAAGTGTCAGAACCAAAAACTCTGAGAAATAAAAGATCTACCTTTTTACCTATCCAAGCCTCTTCTAGAATTCCACCATCCAGTGTAGTAGAAGGTTCTCTATCAATTAGCTAAATTGCAGTATCTATAGCTTCTGCCCAAAACTGTAAGGGCAAACCAACATGCAACCTCATAATCCGTTTACGCTCCATTATTATTCTATTCATCTTTTTAACAACTCTATTTTGCTGAGGTGCCCTTAGAACCGTCTTTTCCCTATGTATTCCACTCATATAATAGTAACTGTTGAATTTATTGTTGTAGTACTCACCACCATTATGAGATCTAAGGCACTTCAATTTCAAACCTGTTTCATTCTCAACCAAAGCTTTCCATTTCTTAAATGTGTCAAAAACATCAAATTTATTCTTTATGCAATAAACCCATACCTTTTTTGTAGCATCATCAATGAAAAAACATAAAACTGTGATCCTTCAATAGAAGCTACCTAAGCTGGTCCCCACACGTCTGTGTGAACAAGCTCCAACTTGTGCTTCTTCTTTGTTGACCCAATTTTGAGAAACCTCACTTTCTTCTATTTCCCAAAACATGACACTTCCATTGTCACTATCTTGAGAGCATCTGTAAACCCTTGAATCCCATTAATCAAGGTCTCCTTCAAAAGCTACTACATTATTTTAGTTGGTTGTCTATGTATATAGGATGACTGAGTTTTGACCATGGTTTTAGATGAATATATAGAAAGGTTTAAGATTTTATAACACATCTCCATGACCATGGTGGTTCTTAACAACCTTGATCTTACCAAAATAATGGATTCATAATAGGTTTAAAATATTGTTTGTAAATGTGAGTCTTTTCATAAGAATCAAGGTTGGAAGGATAAGTTTAGTGTTCCAAAAATTGAATTATGTCTTTGTACCATGGGCATTATCGAATGGTGATAGCCTCGATGTGGTAGATAAAAAAATATTTTGGTTGAGTAAAATACAAATATTTTCTTATTTGGATAATAAAAGTGATATCAGTAATAATTTGGTGCAGATGAAAAAGATATGCTGAAGAAGCAAGGGAATCAATAATAGAATTTTGATCTTGAGGGATAGGCTTGATGCTGAAATAAATCTATGCTTTTCAAAACTGAAAGCTTACTTTTTGACTTAAGAACATTCATTCCCTTCTCACTCATGTGACCAAGCCTACAGTGCCACAACTTTGCATCTACATCTGAAGTAGATAAAACAAAAGGAGAATAATCAGTAATATAAGTAGATAGATAAAGTTTACCTACTCTCTTACCTTTTGCTAATATAAGTGCACCCTTGGAAACTTTCTAAGATTCAGCTGTGAGAGTTACTGTGCAACCCTCATCACCCAACTTTCCTGTAGAAATTAGATTCATCTTCAGGATGGGTACATGCATGACATCTTTCAACACCCATGTGTTGTCATTCGACAATTTCAGCTACACTATTCCTTTGCCAGCAATTTTATAAGGCTCATCATCCCCTAAATAAACTTTTCCAAAATCTCCATGGACATAATCATTGAAAAATTTTCTATTTGGGGCTGCATGGAAAGAGGCACCATAATCTAAAACCCATGATTCTTCTTTATTATTCAAAGAAAATATAAGAGCATCCTGTGCAACAATACCTACAACTTTTGCTTCTTTATTACCTTCATGCTGATTTTCTTTGTTATCCTTCAACCAACAATATTTCTTAACATGCCCTTTCTTTCCACAATTCTAGCAGGTTATTCTTCCATTTCTAGATTTGAATCTACTTCCCATCTTTGACCTTGATTTCCCTTGCTTGCCCTTCTCTCTTTGCCTTCCCCTGCTTTCAACACTTAAAGCATTGCTTGATGTTTCCCCTATGCTTTTCCTGCAAATTTTTTCATTCAAGATTACACTAACAACATCAACTTTCAAGATATTTGAAGTAGATGCAGTATTACTAACTGTCATTACCAAACTATGCCAACTTTTAAGTAAAGAGCATAAGATTAAGAGAGCCTCAATTTCATCATCAAAAATTATTTTCACTGAATTTAACTAATTTACTATTGTATGAAAATCATTAAGATGACTAGATACAGATCCACCTTCCTGCATTTGCAAATTAAATAATTGCTTCATAAGATATACCTTATTCGAAGCTGAGGGTTTTTCATATAAATTTGCCGAAGTATCCATTAACTCTACCATTTTCTTTACCTGTGATAAGTTGGAAAACATAGAAGCTGCCAAGCTCAACCTTATAGATCCAAGAGCCTTTCTATCAAGAACATTCCATTTTTCATCTTCCATATCTGTGGGCTTCCTTGAAACCCCACCCAATGGTAAATACAGATCTTTCTGATATATATAATTTTCAATTTGCATCCTCTATAATTGATAATTCTTGCCATTGAATTTCTTCATTCTTAGTTTACTTTTTTCTGCCATTGCTTTACTCCCACTCAATCAAAAACCCCTGTGAGTGAATTCTGTAATCAACAAACACTAACACGCTCTGATACTAGTTGTTAGGATCTTAGAGTACAATTGGTTACTTTTGTATAAGCAACTAAACACAGAATTAAAATTAGAAGTAATAAGTAACTAGAAATCAGAAACAGCAAATAATAGGAGATACAAGAAATAACCAATATGTATTAAACTCTTTCAGAAGGAAATACAATAAAGAAATATCTCTCTCCTCACACCTCACAGATGTACAGTAATTCTCCCTCAAGAGTTCTCTCTCTCTTTATCAATTACAATCAACTCAATTACTAAATTATACATGTTATGAGGATCTAACCCTACTATATAGTATACTACAACACTAGGGTTCATGAGCCATGCATTCGCCACCCTTAGATCCACCTCTTAAATCAAAGGCTCAAATCTGTTCTCCTAAAAATAGAATTTTGGAAACGCACAGAAGTTAGTGTCAGTCTGAAGATGATCGATGCTGATCGACCCTTAACCGATGTCTATTAGTTCTGACCAATGCTGATTACTGTGTAAGCCCAGTAACCTCCACATTAGCTCATTAGTGAAGCTTTTAGCTCCACAACTCAACAATGTCTGAGCAACCATGTATTTCACTTCCTTCTCAGGAAGCAGCCTCTTCATGACACCTTTGACAGGGATTCTTGCCTTTAATAAGTCCATGATCAACTCGCCACCAACATCCTTACAAAAATTTCAGTCAAGAAGGATGTCGTATGATGCTGGGACGTCAGCCACCAGGATAGTCAACTTGATTTTTTTGTATGAGAACGATGCAAATGCAAATTGAGTATCCTTGATTTGTCCCAGTAGTGGCACTTGCTTGTTCTTCATGGAGAAAAAATTTTTGAATGTCTTGGTTAGTGTGAGACCAAGGGATTCTGTCACTTTGGCAGGCATGACATTATCTGAAGCTCTAGAATCAATGATGTAATTGCTTAGCTTGTGACCATTTATCAATAGGGAAACATAGAAAGGCTCTATTTTTCCAAGGGCTGCAGGAGGAGTAATGACAAGGTTGTTTGGGATAGACATGTTCCTTCGGGGATCATGAGTTACCTTCTTAACTTATTGTCTTGTTGGGATGGTTTGGTTCTTTACATATTAAACTAATTTATCCAACTGATCAGGGTTAGATTACAAAAATTCAAATTCAGACATTTGGATCTTAATTTTCTTGACATGGTCAATTATGTCAAATGTCTTAAATGAACTATGAAGAGGGGAAAGGAGTTCATCCTTCTGGGTTTTAGGAGGAGGAGGACTGATTTGCGAATTTGAAGTTGAAGGTGAAGGCAAGTTTGGAGCACTTACTTTTTTAGCAATCACCTGGTCCTTGGGCTGAAAAGGCAGGGTGGTTCCCCGCTTAGCAATTGAAATTGCAAGCTGAGATCTCTCTTTTATCTTTTTTTTATCAGCTTGTTGGGCTGACTGGTTCTTGGACCGTGTGAAAATAGTGTATGATCCTTCAGCTACTTCACCTTGACTTCTAGGTTCATCCTAAGAATTTAGGAAACCAATGTTAGAGTCACCAGTTGATTCTTCTTGGTCCTCCATGAAGAGAACATCGTCATTCTCTTGATCAAACTCAGGTTGGAAAGAGAAATCATGTTCTATTTCCAGATATCCAATTTCTGAGTTGGTTAGAGGCACTTCAATGGCCAGGTTCCCCCGTGGGGGAGGAAGATGATTTGCTTATCCTTGATTCTTAGCCGCATTGCCTGGGTATGACTGATTCTGAAATGTTCTCCTTGGCATATCTCTGTATGGAGAAGCAGATGACATTTCTTGAGCCATTTGTTTTTTGAGAGTTAGCAACTCATTTGCTAGCTTCTACACCATTGAATCAGTGGTGGCTGTAGGTAGATATTCAGAGGAAGAAGAAGATTTACCTCTATTTGGATCTCTCCTTATCTTTCCTGCCAAGATAAGGTCATCTTCTATGTCAGTAGCCAAATCCTGAGTAGCAGCAAGGTCTATGTGGCTAGCACATCTCAGTAGAAAACTCACTTCAAGCAGTTGTGAGTTGATGAAGAAGCATTTGAAATTTTCAGGTGTTGGCTAAGTAATGGTAGGAATCTAGTTCCTCAACTTGTCAAACTTTGCAACGAAATATCTCATAGGTTCATGAGGCTCCTTCTTCATCTGTGTGAGCTAGGCCAACAAGGCATGCACATCTTTTGTAGGCTTGAACTTGGTTTCAAATTTTACTTTGAGTGTGTCCCAATCAGTCACTGATTGAGCTTGCAGATGATAGAACAAGTCTATAGCAGTGCCTTGTAGTGTCTCTACAAATAGCCTGACTGCTATGTCTTCATACTCTACACCTATCATGCCACAGGCTATGCTAAAGGCTACAATGTGTTCATCAAGATGAACTTTTCCATCACCAAAGAATTTGGAGAAATTTTTCCTTGAACTACATGGAAGTTCATGTAAAGGTGGAGTCAGATTGAGTGGACCAAAAGAGTTACCCCAGGGGCCTTGAGCTGCCACGATTTGGTTATGTAAAAGTGGGATAACAAATTTGGGTGGAGTACGTACAAGCAAAGTTCTTCTAACAGTAGAAAAAGTAGCTTTGCCTTGTGTTGGTGACCGAGTACGGGTAGGAGGAACACTCCTGGATTGTTGAACTTGAAGTTGTGGAGGAAACAAATCAAAATTTCCTTGCTGCACTAACTCAAAGATAGGGTCAATAACACCTTGGGCTCTTTTATTTCTTGTATAACGTGGAATTTACAGATTGTAAAATGAAAATAGATAAGGATAGGGACTACTTCAACTTAAAGCTTGAGGCTTCAAACTATGCACTCTTTCCCCAGCGGAGTCGCCAAAAAATTATTACATGAATATTTTGTCAATCATCTAACTGATGAGCAAAATAGGTCTGATCAACCACAATAAGGAATATTGGTCGGCTTAGTGTGCAGATTTACCACATCAAAAAGGGACAAATCTCTCTTCTCATCAAGGGGAGGTTTCTTATACATATGAAGGGGCTATATACTATATATATCTACATAAAATAGCACTCAGGGGTAGGGTATCACCATCCATCTCTCTTTTTTCAGAGATGATGTTCACAAACAAAGGAGAAAATCTTGATGAAAATACTAAAGGCACTTCTCTTCTTTTAGAAGTGATCTTACAGGAAGCAGCAGGAGTTCTTTCAGGCAGTAACAAGTGACTGGTAACAAGGCGTAGTAACCAACAGAATGAGGTGTAGCATAAAGTCTTCACCTTAGCTGCCCAAAGAGTGAAAAACAAAAGATAATGGGGGCACAAAGTCATCCCAAAATCCTTCACACAGAATAGAAAATAGACAAACAGACTAAAGGCAATTACAATCAGCACAAAGTCCTTCCACAACTAGCTTCAGGACACCTTCTTGATTACTTCCACAAGTTCTGCTTGTTAGATTAAATAAACAAGAACACATTCAGAAGATAGACATAAGAACAATCTCCTAAAATGACACAAGCTATAACAGCACAAAGTTTGCAGGTAACTTGCTTTCTCACTCAAATAAAATAATATGAACAATAATTTGAGCTCAAAGTCTCAGTATTCGCCTTTCAATTTGGGCAGAGCTTCACTTCTGTAAAATGAAGCTCAGAAAAGACTGGCACTTTTTTCCTTGGAGCAACCCATGTTGCATTCAATGCTTTGAATGCGTCCTTAGTTTTGTCAAAGGACCATGTTGAAAATAGGGTGGATGCCTTAACTGTGGCATGCTAAGTCATCTCAAATGTCTCTTCCTGGGTTTGGGTCATTTGGTCTATTTCCTCTTGTGTCTGCACAACTATCCCTTTTATCTTTTACTCTAAGGGAGACAAACAGGCCATGTCTTCAATGTCTAAGGGCTCAAAAATCTACTTTGGGGATTGTTCTACCTATTGGAATAACTATTGCATAGATATTTTGGCCTTTCCCTCTTTCTGCTATGATTTGAGCCCTCAGGCTATCTTTTCCCCTTTTTAGTTTTGTCTTTTCGTAGCATTTGAGCTCTCAGGGCTATATCCTCAGCCTTGTTGACTCTTTCGGCTCTCTCTCTTCACGGTTCCTCCCTTTGGCCTTGGCAATAAGGTCTTTGAATGCATTCAGGTCCACACTTAAGCCTACAAATATCAACGACTATTTTATTGCTATGAATTTGACGTATGTGGGCCCATCCTCACTTGAAAGCTAACGGCTAGTTCATGGCGCTTAATGTTGACATCTGCAGGCCAATCATCCTCGGCAATTCCTTTAGCTTTCTTATTTGGTCCTTTCCTAGAGGGGACCTACCCTTCGAGGTCTTGAGGAATGGTCTGCTCTTTAGTTGGCGAGAGCCCCCCGTAAGGGTATCTGCCCCTCAGAGTCTTTTGGATGGCCTTCAGGCGGTCTTCGGGCTCCAATTCCTTCATGTCTCTTTCTTCTTTGGCCATTTTTTTGTGGGCTTTTCTCTTCAGTCGGGCTTATTCCTTCAGACAAAAGTCTGAAGGAATTCCTTCAGACTTTTTGTCTGAAATAATTGCCTTAATAACTTTGTCATGAAAAATCTTTTTTAAAGGAATCCTTACCCTTTCGGCCTTTGAAACGGTCCATTTCGCTCATTACCTGCCCTCTGCAAGGTCTATGTGACCTCCAAGGTTGCCTTTAAAAAAAGTTGCAAGGATCCTTTTGGCTCCAAAGTGCCCTTTGTAAGGGAACTTGTCCTTCGGGCTCTTCTGGTGGGCCTTCGATCATTCCTTTAGACAAAATGTCTGAAGGAATTACTTCATGGAAAATCCCTCCGAAAGGTATCTCTTTGGTCCTGCTTTTGTTCACTACCCTCCACAAGGGCATTTGGTCTTTTCACATTGGGGCACTCCTTTGAACCGATCGATTGAACCAACTGCAGTTCAACGGTTCAATCTTTTGTTCATCTCATTCACTTGATCGCTTGAACCAACTGCATTGAACTAATCGCTCATTGAACCTTTGAATTGTTGAACCTTTGAACCATTTTGTTTCAAGGTTCAATGGTTTAAGCCTTCTTCTTTTCGCTAAGTCTCTCGAAGCCATTGAACTTGCTGAAGTGGTTAACTCTTTAAGCTTGCCGATGTCGTTGAACCTTTGAACTATTGAACCTTTGAACCATTTTCGTTCAATGGTTCAATGGTTTAATCATTTGTTTGAAGCTTGTTGATGAACATTTTTAGCTGAATCGAAGCATTGAACCAACCTTGAAAAATGCCTAAGTGTTGAGAACTCATTTATTTCTTGTAGAGTTCGTAGAAATGGGTCTATGTAGTCCGTAGTTCCCAGTCCATAGAACCAAGAAACTAACTTGTAGAGTCCGTAGTTCCCATTCCATAGAAACAAATCTGTAGAACCTTTCTTACAGAGTCTGTAGAAATGAGTCCGTAGTTCTCTAAGTCTACAGATCCCGTAGAACTAAGTCTATAGAAATGGGCCTACAAAGTTCATAGATTTCTCTAAGTCTCTCGAGCCTTTGAAAGAGTCCATAAAATCCAGCCTACAGAGTCCGTAGAAATGAGTTCATAAAACTGGGGGAGTCCGTAGAAATGAGAAACGAACCTGCAGAGTCCGTAGTTTTCAAGCCTTGAAGTCCGTAGAAACTGAGTCTATAGATTTCTTCCTGAAAGAGTCCGTAGTTCCACCTACAGAGTCCATAGATTTGAGCCTACAGAGTCCATAAAATTCTGCCTGTAGGGTCCCTTAGCTGAAAAAGTTTGAAAAATAGAGAATTTGAAGGCTCAGAACAATTTTTGAGAATGGAAGAGAGAATTTTTGGCTTGTAAGACCAAAAATAGTTCATGTGTTGTCCCAAAAATGAGTGACAGACTTTGGGAACAACAAATATTATTCAAAAATAATTTAAAGAGATGTTTTGAAAGGTGAGATTGTGTAGAAAAGAGACATTTTAGTGAAGGAAAGAGTGCCCATGAGAGAGGCGCAAGTTTGAAATGCCATTTGTTGGTATTAACTTTTTCTTGTTTTAATGTAAAGTTTTTAATATTTAATAAAAACTAGGGCAAACCAAAATTTAATAAGTGTTTTATTTTATTTTATTAAATTAAATTATTATTAATTTTTTTAATATTTGTCTTAAATGATTTACGAGGATCCCCATAACGGATCTAATAGATTGTCTCAAATTTTGCTACAATTGTCTGCACATCAAATAGATCATCGATATCTTTCCAACGCAATTTGAATGAAAACAAATTTGACACCACATGAAAAAGTTATGGATTACTAAAGCTAAAGCCAAATAGGTAAAAAATATGGATAAGGTATAGTGCTTACATCATTTTGCTGACTGGACCTGTATAGGTGGACCAATTACATCTTGACAAATGTACCAATCATGGAATGACATGTGGTAGAGAGGAACAAATGGGTTTATTTAGTTTTTGGTCTCTAGTCTTTGACAATGTCCCTGTTTAGTTTGGAGACCATGTTATTTACTAGTTGGGGGCCTTTCAGCGAGTGGGGTATTTTTTTGTATGGAGGGGGACCCTGTTGCCATTATTCACTATGTTATTGAAGTTTTTTTTTATATAAACCTCAATGTATGTCCTCCTGTAATGCATGTGGGATTAAATGTTTCATGGTTTACAAAGACTAGCACCTAAACTAGGTGGTGGAAGCTCAAGCCACCATGTGGCAGCCTTCTAAGCATCTAAGACTGAGATCAAAGTGCCCGATAAATACAAGACCAAGTTCCAAGGCATATGATGGTCCTAAATACCTCTTCAAAGGGTGACAATGCCTCTATTTAAAGATTTATTTTTTATAAACCCAATGAATGTGGGAAAAAGCACTAAACATAGCATGAGAAAAGACAATGCACCTTCCATGGAGTGTAGAACATGGGTTTTGAATCCATCACCCTCTGCCTCCCATTTTTTGGTCTTTACCAATATGCCACGCCCTAAGTTTGGTAAACACAATCAAGTATTTTTCCTATATTCTTTAAGTTTGGGATATTCAAGCTTAAAAAAAGGTGTTTTGAGGATATTTGAACCTCTATTTGGATGGTAAAAGAGACATGCCTTGACAAACGAACCACAGGATTGTGAAACATTATAAAAATGATGAAATCCTATTGGTTGGAAATTATTAACCCTTTGTAAAAGGAGAAGACAAGTAAATAGAAAATTTGAAGCGAGAAGGCTCCTGGAGGATCAAATCAAAGGCATCTCAAGACTTATTAGAGGTAGAGGCAGATATAATTTGCAGACCAAAGTTATTTTCTTATGTAAGATTATATAAAAAGTATATTATTCATCATTAATAGATTGGTTTGAGTGTTTTTTGGACCTGAAGACGTAACCTAATAGGGGTGAACTCCATTATCAACTTGGGTTTGCATATTTCTATGTTTTATCATTTACTTGTTGTTTATTATCTATCTTAAATCTGATTTTAAGTACTTAATTCAATTTTTTAACATAAAGACATAAAATTGAGAAAACTTTTATAAGTATTTAAAATTGGTGAAGTAGATAGAGTTTGCACTTACAAACAATTTTAGATCAAGTTTGGTATCATAGATATTGATCAAGATTTGTTTTATATGGTTTTGGAATTTGTAAGTTTCCATTTTGAATGCTAACCAAGTCTAATTCCAAGCTTGGATAAGGATTTATTGAAGAGTATAACCCAAAAATTGATTCAAAACATGCAACAATGGAATCTCCTAGGGAAGAACTAGACTTATAAGTGGCCTTTCGTCAAGCTTGTTTAGAGATGAAGGGCATGGTGGAAGATTTGTATCGAGAAAGGAAGAAGAGGAATGAAGGAAAACAAAAGGAAGAAACCAACGGTAAAGATAAAGGAGAAGAACATCCTAAATTTACTCCATATCCTTCCAAACCTTCTAGTTCTTCCTTTGATGATAAACAAAAGAAAATTTTTTATTGTGTTTATTTCATTCTAAAACTTGATGTTAAGTTTTATTTGCCAATTTATAAAGAACAGCTTAGTGCAGAGAATTTGGATCATTGGATCAAGCAGATTAAACTATACCACTAGGTTTAGAAGATTGTAGATGAGGAAGAAAAATCCAATTAGCTACTCTTCAATTCAAAAGTACAACACTCATTTGGTGAGAGAGTAAGACACAAGTTCTCTTGAAACATGTTAAAGTGATTTATTCTTGGAATGATTTTGTTCCTACATTGAAAATCCATTTTTATCCATTGTGTTATATGCAACAAGTTACTATGGATTGGCAAAATTTAAGGCAAACTAAGGGTCAAAGTGCACAAGATTACACTCAAGAGTTTATAAAAAGGGCTTTGGTTTTAGGCATTCCCCTTTACACTCAAGAGACTCTTTCAAATTATATTGGTGGGTTACATAGTTATTTTAGGCATACAATAATTATGTTTAATCCCAATAATCTTGATGAAGTTTGTGTCTAAGCTACCCATATTGAATCAAGGGGTAAAGTGACTTATGAAAAAATTTCATAAAGAAACCAAGTAAGCCACCTACAAACAAAGGTAAAGGAAAGGGTAAGATGAAACACACATCCACGGTTAAGAAAGAGGATGGGAAGCCTTTATTTTCACATTACAAAGAAAAAGTTCATGAAGATGCTAAGTGTTGGAAGCTCCATCTGAAACTCAAGACAAAAAGATTCAAGAACAAGAAAGGTAATAATAAGACTAATGTAGCAGTACAACAAGATCTTGGATCTGTATCAGGTGATCAGACCAAGGTCACTACTATGGGTTTTCAAGGTTCATATTCTTACTCTTCTAAGACTAAATCTCATATTTCTCATTCTTATTTTAATTATGTTGGGTGAATATTTTGTCGGCCAGCTAACTGGTGACCAAAATAGTTCCTATCACCACAGCATAGGGAGATGGGTCATCCTGGTGTGTAGGTTTACTACACCCAAAGGGGGAAAATCTCTCCTCTCATCAAGGGGAGGTTCCATATTAAATATGTGAAGGCTATATACTATATATATAAGCAGAAAGTAAGACATGGGGGTAGAATACATCATCCATCTCTCTTCTTTGAGAGATGATGCTCACAGACAGAGGAGAAATCCTAGGTGATTGGTGAAGGTACTTCTCTTATTTTAGAAGTAACATTCAACCAAGAGCCAGATCCCTTCCTGTATAGTAGAAATCTTGGGGAAGCGACAGAAGGCACTTATCTTCTCTCAAAAGTGCTTGTTCTTGCAGGCAACAGAAATATTTCTGGTAACAGGTGACAAAAGAGTGCAGAGTAACCAGCAGCCTGAAATGTAGTGCAAAGTCTCCACCTCGACTACCCACGAGTGAAATACGAAGAATAATGGGGGCACAAAGTCATCCCAAGGTCCTTTACATAGAAATAGAAAATAAACACACACTGAAGACAATTATGATAGCACAAAGTCTAAAAGTAGTTGGCTTCAGGACACCTTCCTTATCACCTCCACTAGTCCTGCTTGTTAAATCAAATAAATAAGAATGCTTTCAGAAGACAAACATAAGAACAATCTCCTAAATTAGCACAAGCTATAACAGCACAAAGTCTGCAAGTAACTTGCTTTCTCATTCAATCAAAGAAATATGAACTACAATCTGAGCTCAAAGTCTCAGTAATGCCTTTCAATTTGGGCAGAGTTTCACTTCTGGTAAGGGGAAGATCTCCTTTACAAATGAGAGAAAATACAAACTTATAGCAACTACCCAAGGATTGGCACCTTTTTCCATGGGATGGCCCATGCTACAGTCAGCGTCTTCAATGCGTCTCCAATTTTATCTGGAGAGACCATGCTGAGAACAATGCGTTGCCATAACTATGGTGTGTCCCTTCATTTGATATGTCTCCTCCTTAATATGGACCATCTTGTCCTTTTCATATTTTTCTTTACTTCATGGAAGAAAATAGGCCACGTCCTTGGTTTGGTGAGCTCAAAAGTCTACTCGATCCACTGTTTCACCTACTGGAAATAACTCTTTCGAAGATATTTTTGATCCTTTGGTCTCACTCCTCTCTTCACTGCTTAAGCATGTCCTTGCTCTTTATATCCCTTCTTGCCTAAGTCTTTGGGGGGTCCTTTCTATGTCTTGACAAGTGGCAAGTTTCACTGTTATGAAACTCATTAGAAACTTACGAAAAATGGGGTCCGTGACACATTTTGCCCGAGCGACTCCAAAAGGGGAACACAGATGCAAACACTTGTCACGTTTTGTTGAGTCATAACAAGACATGTGACGTATTTTGCTTAACTTATAGAAGTTTTAGAAACCTTTTGGGGTCCTATAGCAGATGACATGTGGCGGCTTCCGTTTTGATTTATAATGGACACGTGGCAGCTTCTGCTACACTTTGTCTTTTTCCATCAGGCAATTTTTTGCAGGATTTTCTCCTCAGTCGGGCTTTTCCTTCAGATAAAAGTCTGAAGGAATTCCTTCGGGCTCTACCTTAGTCATTTACCCACAGAAAATACCTCTGAAATAATTCTAATGGCTCTTTCTCTTAATAATTTCCTTCAGACAAAAAGTCATTTTCTCTTGCTTTGTCTCTATCGGCCTTTAAACAAACTTGAAGGAATTTTATCTTTTCGATCAGTCGCTTGGTTCTTCCTTTGAGTTATGTGCTTTATTTGAATTTTAATAGTTATGTACTTACCATGTAGATCTCCTATAGAAGCCATGCACACCAGCTGACTAAGATCATACATCCATGAAGAATCCTACTGACTCTCCAAAACCAGCACCCACCTTGGTACTGTGGCACTAGGAGGAACACACCATAGCTCACCTCACACACAGAAGGAGCTTATAATATTGCTCTCTTACTCTCTAGCACAAGTTTCTAATACAACCATGAGTCTATTATATAGATCTCATCCAAACAATAATTAGACATCTAATTACAATAATTAGATCCACAGCTCTCATTCTATAATTAGCTCTAATCATGCAAACACTTGGTTCGTCAACCCACTGCCTGTAATATACTCGCAGTCGAACCACACAGGCGACCGACGTCGGTCTCTGTCTGCCTGGAGGTGACCGACGTCGGCCGATCCCTGACCGACGTCAGTTGCTTCTCTTCACTATCCTGTCGACGTCGGCTGATCAGACCGACGCCGGTTGCTCTGACACTCAGCAACCTTCAGCAACCCCTCCAATGGCCTTCTCCATGTCTGCATCAGTGAAGCTTTTAGCTCCATAACCTAACAATCTCCCACTTGGAGATAAACAACTGCATTGTACCTATACCTGTACTCCGTCTAATCTGTTTCCTGGTTTGTATCCCTCTTCAAGATCAATCTTGAAGACAACCCACCACACATCTCATGGTGTACCTCCTGTCATCCGAGTACCCTACCACATCCGAACCTACAAACCCATGTAGTGAAGTCCTGACCCTGCATAGCATGAATCCCTGCTATTGGTCCCTCTCAAATGCCTGAGAACCCACTTCCCCGAATTGGCTCCTAACTCTCTGACATCTCCCACTGCATGGGAATACTCAGGTCTACACCAGACCTCATGTGATTTCAGACACTGTACCTGTCTAGCCCTTAGTGTGCTCCAGCTCTGCATCCTGAACCTCACCAACACTTGATTCACATCAGCTCCCACTAGAGACAAAATCAACCTGTGATCTCCATGTCTCCCATGTCAAAGAATTTTGCTGCTCCAAACTCCTCATGACATGCCACTGAACTAACCTTACCCTTAGCTCAGTAGAACCCTGTATGTCTGAACCTGTACCAAGTTCATCCTCCACATACAACAACAGGATAATGTTGCGACCATCATCCACCTGGTAAGATAAACACAATAGTTATACTGACATTGACTAAAGCTCTGCTTTGTCATCCACGTGGTACCATCTGTCAGTCCTGTCCCACTATCCTGTAGCTCCCTCAAGACCATATGCCTGGTCTTCTGTCTCACGTGTCTGTTCACTCTATTCTTCAACTAAGGAATCCATTCGTCTCTGTGCTTTCGTACTGGCTGGCAACCCTACCAAAACTCTCGTTTGGTTCTGCATCATATCCCTGCCATGCTCCCACCTGTTTCCTGGATCCTTCCTGCTCTACAATCAGAAACAAGTATAAAGAAGAGGAACAACGAATTTGAGGCTTACTTACGTCTTCAGTCCTCTGTATGGGTGTTTGAGACTCCTTGACAGCGTGCTGTCCACCCAAAATCCGTTACAATGACCGACCTCGGTCACTCCACAGTCTGCATCTGACCGATGTCGGTTCCCATGCGTCTATCCCTGACTACCGACCCTATCGACGTCGGTGTCCCTGTTACCGACGTTGGTCCTCCTTACCGACATCGGTCTTACCTACTGCCCGACATCACTGGCTTCAGTCTGCACATGACCGATATCGGCACCTGTCTGTTTGACACTGGTTCCTCCTGACCGACATCAGTATCTGTGTTCACCTGTGAGTGATGACTTTTTACCCGCGAGCTCCTTTGAATCAAACCCCATGTCCAAACTGCTCTGCTCAGAAGTATCCAGCACCATCCACTAGTTTCTATCCACCATCTCCTCCATAAACACCAAGGCTTTCCAGTTCTTAAGCCTGTCAAATATATCTGTCTTCCGCTTAAGAACATGCATCTCCTTCCTGCTCATGTGACCAAGCCTATGAAGCCACGTCTCTGCAACAAAAGAAGAATCAGTAATATAAACAAGTAGATAAAGAGTACCTATTTTTTTACCACCAGCTAATTCAAGTGCATCCACTGTGAGAGTTCTTGTGCATCTCTCATCACCTAATCTTTCTGAAGAAATTAGCCATATCTCCAAACCTGGGACCTACATGACCTTCATCAACACCTGTGTGTTGGCCACCTGCAATTTTAGCTTCACTTCCCCTTTTCCAGTTCTTTGGCAAGGCTCACCAGCTCCTCTATCTGGGGCTGCATGGAAAGAGGCAACCGAATCTTTTATCCAAGATTCAACTTTATCCAAGAAACCTCCCAGAGCATCCTGTGCAACAACACCTGTTACATCTGCTTCTTCAGTTCCTTCATGCGGATCTACTACCAACCAACAATAATCTTTTACCTGCTCTTTCTTTCCATAGGACCGTAAGTGACCATCTATGCTTTTCAACTCCTCCATTCTTAGCTTACTTTCATCTGCCATTGCTCTACTCCCACTCAATCAAAAACCCCTGAGAGTGACCTATAACCAAACACAAAACCTGCTCCCTGCAACCTTAGCTCTGATACCACTTGTCAGGAACATGAAACACCGGAAGCACACAATTGATTACCAAACCAAGCAACTTAATATGCAAAATTAATCAGAATCACAAGTAATTAGAATTCAGAAATAACACATGATATGAGAGACAATACACAATTTGTATTAATACTCATACAGAAAAGAATACAATAAAGAAGATGCCACTTCTTCTCCACCACCTCTTCAGAGGCTTCCCACACCTCAAGTGAACAGTAATTCTCTCCTCAAAGCTCTCTCTCTCAGGTCCCAACACACAACTCAAACATAGAGTTGGTGTTCACCTCCTGTGCTCCACGCACACCACAAGTGCTCCACGCACTCCACAAGTACTCCACGTACTCCAAGTAGACCCCACCTGATTCTGCTCCCTGTTGTGTTGCTGTCCTATCTGATCCTGCACACTTGAAAATCAACCTGGTTCTGCACACCTGTGAACCTTGACCTTGCACACACATACACTTGCATATCAATGATCTTACTTACCATGTAGATCTCCTATAGAAGCCATGCACACCAGCTGACTAAGATCATACATCCATGAAGAATCCTACTGACTCTCCAAAACCAGCACCCACCTTGGTACTGTGGCACTAGGAGGAACACACCATAGCTCACCTCACACACAGAAGGAGCTTATAATATTTCTCTCTTACTCTCTAGCACAAGTTTCTAATACAACCATGAGTCTATTATATAGATCTCATCCAAACAATAATTAGACATCTAATTACAATAATTAGATCCACAGCTCTCAGTCTATAATTAGCTCTAATCATGCAAACACTTGGTTCGTCAATCCACTGCCCGTAATATACTCGCAGTCGAACCACACAGGCGATCTACGTCGGTCCCTGTCTGCCTGGAGGTGATCGACGTCGACTGATCCCTGACCGACGTCGGTTGCTTCTCTTCACTATCCTGTCGACGTCGGCTGATCAGACTGATGCCGGTTGCTCTGACACTCAGCAACCCCTCCAATGGCCTTCTCCATGTCTGCATCAGTGAAGATTTTAGCTCCATAACCTAACAAGTCATTTACCCACAGAAAATACCTCTGAAATAATTCTAATGGCTCTTTCTCTTAATAATTTCCTTCAGACAAAAAGTCATTTTCTCTTGCTTTGTCTCTATCGGCCTTTAAACAAACCTGAAGGAATTTTATCTTTTCGATCAGTCACTTGGTTCTTCCTTTGAGTTATGTGCTTTATTTGAATTTTAATAGATATTCCCTTACTTTAAATTTGATGTTTGTGGGGCTGTCAATAGTCGTTAGCCGCTTGAACCATGTTGAACCTTAAACCTTTGAACCCGTTGAAAGTACATTGGTTCATTGGTTCATCGGTTCATTTTGTCTCTTTCGTTTCATCGCTTCCTGGTTCAATCACTTTCATGCTCCTTGGTTGAACCACCTATTTTCTACTTCTCTCTTTGATAGAGGCTGCTTTTGAACCTTTGAACCCATGAACCATTGAACTTTGAACTCTTTCGGTTCAAGGTTCAATCAGTTCATTG
This sequence comes from Torreya grandis, assembly GCA_037957365.1. Lineage (NCBI taxonomy): Eukaryota > Viridiplantae > Streptophyta > Pinopsida > Cupressales > Taxaceae > Torreya > Torreya grandis. Next base: position 1,177,876 of record JARHVA010001871.1, read on the forward strand.
GTTCATCCTTTTGATTTCACTGAGTCACTTTGATACCTTTGAACCAAGCACGTTGAACCAATTGGTCATTGAACCAATTGAACTTATGAATTAAAATGGTTCAAGGTTCAACGATTCAATGGTTCAAGCTTTTGTTTTGATGCTTGCCGACAGACCCTTTGATGAACCGATTGAACCTGCTAATCCTTTTACCAAAAAGTTGAGAAAATGACAAAATTAAATGTTCAGAACAAATTTTTGGAAAGGGGAGGGACAATTTTGGCCATGCAGGACCAAAATAGTCATATGTTGTCTAAAAAAATGAGGAGTTATTTTTCAGGGACAACTGTTGGCTCCTGTTGGGGAACTTCCTTCAAATAACAACTTGAAATAGTTGAGGGGAGTAGAAACCAGAATCTTCGGTGCCTTGAAGTGTGCCATTGGGATACGGAGTCATGCTACCCAAAAAGAAAGGTGACAAAAATGAAGATGAAAGGCACAAAATAGAACTAAAGACTATATAAATATACATATGTACAAATGAACTTATCTGATGGCTCAAGATTTGAAGCGCTTCAGATGCCACCCATTGTGAGACAATGATAATGGCATCCCATCCTGATAAACCAGTAGGAAACTATTTTGTCCCCAGAATCGGTGACGGGCAAAGGAACTCTCCACTAGAAAACCACTTTTATGTGTCTTCCCCTTGGTTTTCTTCTCTTCTTGCCCCAAAGCAAGACTTGACTTTTGGTCCAAAAACCATGAATCTTTGTTCTCCTGGCAAAGAGTTCCCTTTCCTGATTTTGATGGGTAGCAGCATGGCCTAGTACCATAATTTGTTGTTATGATAGCTCAGTGCGACACATGTCTTAATTGTCCCCCTCAGATATCTCAGATTCTTCTTCATTTGGAGGGGAGGGTTCTTTTGCACTTATGCCACACTCCACCAATTCCTCTGCTATTTCATCACTACATGAAGACTCAAATAAAATTTGGGCTACAAGGGCCGCCATTTGGGTCTTGACACATTTGACATGATCAATTATGTCAAATGGCTAGGTTGGACTAGGCACAGTGGATGGGAGTTCTTCCTTTTGGTTTATGGGAGGGGTGGGAGGACTACCCTGTGAATTTGAAGTAGAAGGTGCAGAAATGTTTGGGATACTTACTTTCTTAGCAATCACTGGGTCTTTTGGCTGGATAGGCAGAGTGGCCCCATGCTTAGCAATCAAAATTGCAGGTTGAGGTCACTCCTCTATTTCTCCTTTATCAGCTTATTGAGTTGACTGATTTTGGGACTACGTGAGCATAGCATATGATCCCTCAGATGCTTCACCTTTACTTTTGGGTTCATCCTGGCAATCTAGGAAATCGATGTGAGAGTCATCAGCTGACTCATCTTGATCCTCTGTAAAGAGATCATCATCATTTTCTTGATTAAACTCAGGTTGGAAAGAGAAGTCATGCTCTGTTTCCAAATACCCAACTGCTGAGTTGGCTGGAGGTGCTTCAATGGCAAGGTTCCTCTATGGGGGAGGAAGATGATTGGGTTGCCTTTGATTTGCTTGATTAGGGAATGTCCTCCTTGGTACATCTCTGTATGAAGAAGAAAATGACATCCCTTGTGTCATTTGTCTTTTGAGGGCCAACACTTCATTTGCTAACTTCTGCACCATTGGATCAATGGTGGATGCAGGTGAGTTATATGAGGAAGATGCACCTCTATTTGAATCCCTTCTTATCTTTCCAGCCAAGATAAGGTCATCTTCTAACTCAGTGGCTAAGTCTTGAGCAGCTTCAAGATCTATGCGGCCAGCACGTCTTAGAAAAAAACTCACTTCAGGCAGCTGTGAGTTTATGAAGAAGTATTTGAGGTTCTCGGGTGTGGGCTGAGCAACTATGGGAATCCTATTTCTCAGCTTGTTGAATTTTGCAATAAAATCCCTCATGGGATCATGAGGTTCTTTCTTCATCTATGTAAGTTGGGCTAGCAAAGCATGAGCATCTTCTGCAGGTTTGAACCTTACTTCAAACTTGGCTTTGATAGTGTCCCAGCCAGTCACTGAGCCAGTCTGCAGATGGTAAAACCAGTCTGCAGCGGCACTTTGTAGTGTCTCTATGAAAAGCCTGACTGCATGTCTTCAAATTCCACCCCTATCACACCACAGGCTATGGTGAAGGTTGCAATGTGTTCATTAGGGTGGACTCTTCCATCACCAAAAAATTTGGGGAAATTCTTCCTTGAACTGAGTGGTAGCTCATGCAAGGGGGGAGTTAGATTATGTGGGCCAAATGAGTTACCCCAGGGGCCTCGAACTGCCATGATTGGATTATGAAATATAAGGATAACACATTCGAGTGGAGTTGCCAAATTATAGGACAAAAATAGAAAATAAATTGGCCCTACTTCAGCTTAAATCTTGAGGCTTTAAATTGTGCTTTCTTTCCCAGCAGCTCTGGTTTTGCAAACCAGATAATATAACAGAGATGGAGGAAGATGGTAAGGCTATAATGATAATGGGTAAGACACAGAATGCAGTCGCCAAAGTCTGTAATGGATAAGGATTATAATGATAATGGGTAAGACACAGGTGATGTTTCAATCTGAAACTTGAGGTTCCAAATTGCAAAAAATTACTGTGTCCCCAGCGGAGTCGCCAAAAACTGTTGGGTGAATATTTTGTCAGCTAGCTAACTAGTGACCAAAATAGTTTCTATCACCACAGCATAAGGAGATGGGTCATCCTGGTGTGCAGGTTTACTACATCCAAAGGGGACAAATCTCTCCTCTCATTAAGGGGAGGTTCCTTATTAAATATGTTGAGGCTATATACTATATATATAAGCAGAAAGTAAGACACGGGGGTAGAATACATCATCCATCTCTCTTCTTGCAGAGATGATGCTCACAGATAGAGGAGAAATCCTAGGTGATTGGTGAAGGTACTTCTCTTCTTTCAAAAGTAACATTCAGCCAAGAGCCAGATCCCTTCTTGATAGTAGAAATCTTGGTGAAGCGACAGAAGGCACTTCTCTTCTCTCATAAGTGCTTGTTCTTGCAGGCAACAAGAATCTTTCTAGTAACAAGTGACAAAAAGGCGTAGAGTAACCAACAGCCTAAAATGTAGCACAAAGTCTCCACCTCGACTGCCCAAGAGTGAAATATGAAGAACAATGGGGGCAAAAAGTCATCCCAAGGTCCTTTACAGAGAAACAGAAAATAAACACACACTGAAGACAACTATGACAGCACAAAGTCTGAAAGTAGTTGGCTTCAGGACACCTTCCTTATCACCTCCACTAGTCCTGCTTGTTAAATCAAATAAATAAGAATGCTTTTAGAAGATAGACATAAGAACAATATCCTAAAGTTGCACAAGCTATAACAGCACAAAGTCTGCAAGTAACTTGCTTTCTCATTCAATCAAAGAAATATGAACTACAATCTGAGCTCAAAGTCTCAGTAATGCCTTTCAATTTGGGCAGAGTTTCACTTCTGGTAAGGGGAAGATCTCCTTTACAAATGAGAGAAAATACAAACTTATAGCAACTACCCAAGGATTGGCACCTTTTTCCATGGGATGGCCCATGCTACAGTCAGCGTCTTCAATGCGTCTCCAATTTTGTCTGGAGAGACCATGCTGAGAACAATGCGTTGCCATAACTATGGTGTGTCCCTTCATTTGATATGTCTCCTCCTTAATATGGACCATCTTGTCCTTTTCATATTTTTCTTTACTTTATGGAAGAAAATAGGCCGCGTCTTTGGTTTGGTGCGCTCAGAAGTCTACTCGATCCATTGTTTCACCTACTAGAAATAACTCTTTCAAAGATATTTTTGATCCTTTGGTCTCGCTCCTCTCTTCACTGCTTAAGCACTTATTTGCTCTTTATAGCCCTTCTTGCCTAAGTCTTTGGGGGGTCCTTTCTGTGTCTTTGACAAGCGGCAAGTTTTGTTGTTATGAAACTCATTATAAACTTATGGAAAATGGGGTCCACGACACATTTTGCCTAAGCAACTCCAAAAGGGGAACACAGATGCAAACACTTATCACATTCTACTGAGTCATAACAAGACACGTGACGTATTTTGCTTAACTTATAGAAACTTTAGAAACCTTTGGGGGTCCTGCAAAAGATGACACATGGTGGCTTCCGCTCTGCTTTATAATGGACACGTGGCAGCTTCCGCTGCACTTTGTCTTTTTCCATCGAGTATTTTTTCACAGGCTTTTCTCCTCAGTCGAGCTTTTCCTTTGGACAAAAGTCTGAAGGAATTCCTTTGAGCTCTACCTTAGTCATTTTCCCACAGAAAATACCTTTGAAAGAATTCTAACGGCTCTTTCTCTTAATAATTTCCTTCAGACAAAAAGTCATTTTCTCTTGCTCTGTCTCTATCGGCCTTTAAACAAACCCGAAGGAATTTTATCTTTTCGTTCAGTCGCTTGGTTCTTCCTTTGAGTTCTGCACTTTTTTTTAATTTTAACGGATATTCCCTTACTTTAAATTTGACGTCCACGAGGCTGTCAATAATCGCTAGCTGCTTGAACCATGTTGAACCTTAAACCTTTGAACCCGCTGAAAGTACATTGGTTCGTTGGTTCATCGATTCATTATGTCTCTTTTTTTCCATCGCTTCTTGGTTCAATCACTTTCACGCTCCTTGGTTGAACCATCCATTGAACCACCTATTTTCTTCTTCTCTCTTGGACAGACGCTGCCTTTGAACCCATGAACCATTGAATTTTGAACTTTTTCGGTTCAAGGTTCAATCGGTTCATTGGTTCATCCTTTTGATTTCACTGAGTCTCTTTGATACCTTTGAACCAATTGGTCATTGAACCCATTAAACCGATGAACCAAAATGGTTCAAGGTTCAACGGTTCAAGCTTTTGTTTTGATGCTTGCTGACATACCCTTTGATGAACCGATTAAACCTGTTAATCCTTTTACAAAAAAGTTGAGAAAATGAAAAAATTGAATGTTCAGAACAAATTTTTGGAAAGGGGAGGGATAATTTTGGCCATGCAGGACCAAAATAGTCATATGTTGTCTAAAAAAATGAGGAGTTATTTTTTAGGGAAAACAAATTATAAGTCTATGCATGATGAAAATAAAATAAATGAGTTGTTCCATAAAAGAGTAATTTAAATATACTAAAAATAGATACTCTTTTTGATAGTGAATCATAAGCTAATCTCATTTTTGAAGAATTTGTGTAAAAAATGGACTTAAGACTAAACCACATTATAATCCATACCCTTTGTGTTGGGTATGTGATGATGCAAAATTGAAAGTCACTAAAACATGTAAATTTAGATTTGCAATCACCTTTAAGTTCATTGGTGAGATAGAATTATATATGGTTCCACTTGATATTTGTGGCATTGTACTTAAAAGTACATATTTGTATGATAGAAAAACAATCTTGTATAGGGAAGAGAATAAATATATTTTTGTAAAAGAAGGGGTTGAATACATTGTAAGAACCAATCGAATAAAGGAAAATTTATCACTTGTATGTGTAGGATAGATGAAAAGGCTTGTCAATACAATCAAAAAAATTGTACTATGATTGTAAAATCCAATGATGATGATAAATCCATGACTATATAAAGTTGTGATCCTAAACATAAGCATGAAATAGTTAAGTTAATGTCTAACTATGATGATGTTTTTTAGGATCCATAATGTTTACCTCCTAAAATGGATATACAACATGAGATACAACTGCAAAAAGATGCACTTGTTCCTAACATTGGCATTAATAGGTTATCCATGGTGAAGAATGAAGAAATTAAGAATCAAGTCCAAGATTTTCTCAAGAAATGGATCATTCAGCCAAGCACTTCTCCATGTAGTTCGCCAATTATTTGGTGCCAAATAAAGATGGTACTTGGTGAATGTGCATGTATTTTTAAGCATTGAAAAAGATAATTGTGGAAAACTACTACCCTCTTCCTTGCATTGATGATTTAATAGATTAATTTAAAAATGTTATTTATTTCACTAAGCTAGAATTCAGAAGTGGTTGTGACTTAGGATTAGCGAAGGAGACATTTGGAAAACTACTTTTGAAACTAAGTTAGGTCTTTTTGAATGGATGTTTATGCCGTTTGGGATTTTTAACCACATGCCACCTTCATGCAAGTTATGAATGTTTTATTTAGGCCATTCATAGAATATTTTGTTATAGCCTACTTAGATGATATTTTTATCTTTAGTAAAAGTTGGGAACATCATGTTAAACACATTAGGAAAGTCTTGGATACATTACAAAAGGAGAAATTGTAATTAAATATGTCTAAATGTGAATTTGGTAAAACATATTTGGTTTATTTAGGCTATGTAGTAGGGGCTGGTGAATTGAAAAATTGATCCCTCTAAATTTGAAGCCATTATGAAATTGCCTAAGCCTAATAATGTTACTAAAGTTAGAATCTTCCTAGGGGTAATCCAATATTGGAGGAAGTTCATTGCTAGCTCTTAATTTATTGCATTTCCTTTACATGCTTTAACAAGTACTAAATAGGTCTTTCAGTGAGGAGGCAAACACCAAAAATAATTTGACACATTGAAATAAAAGATAAGCACAAGTTTAGTTTTAGCACTTTCAGATTTCTGACAGCAATTTCAGATTAAAATGAATGCAAGTGATTATGCCATGGGTGTCATTTCAATGCAAAAGTGAAAACTTATTTGTTACAATTCAAAAACCTTCACAAGTGTGCTAGGTAACTATCCTAATTATGATAAAGAAATATATGCTTTAGTACAAAGTGTGAAAAAATGGAAGCATTATTTAATGGGTAAAGAGACAATAATCTACACGAATCATTAATATTTACAATTTCTCCAATCATGGTCAAAGCTACAACAATCAAGGCACTTTCATTAAATCATATTTTTATAATAATTTCATCTCGTGATAAGGAATTGTAATCATCTAAAATTGACACTTGAGTGCTAAGAGTGTTATTTGATATCACCCATTCCTAACTTAGTTATGGACCTATCTTAGGGCCTATTTAGACACTTATCCAGCTTTCATGCGGGACACACACATCCCTAGACATCTCAAAATTAGTCCTAGACCCTTCCTTAGGCATCTTGGCCCCTAGTGCCTTAAGTTCTTCCACTGGACACTAGCACTATAAATTGACAATAGTGCCACAATGTTATTGTCCTATTTGGGCACTATTGTCATTTTCCCTCTTTTGATCTCCAATAGATATATTTTCAATTCCTAAAGCACCTAGGGTCACCCTATACCTATTTCAAATGATGTACAAACACTAGATCAATATATATACATGACTTTTATCACTTTATCCACTAGAAGGAAATGAGATGCAAATACACACAAACAAGCTCAGAACAAGTTGTGCACAATCAAGGTTATCAATCCCTATTATGCCATACTTTTGCATACAGTCATCTATAAACATCCTAAGCTCAGAATACTCAAATTTCTAGTCTCAAGCATTACTCAAAGCACTCAACCCAACATTCATACTAGCTTCACTTGTACTTGCACCAACACTTAGGTGGGGAGAACCACAGTGGGATTGATACCTCCTTAGAGTATTGGTATGTAGGCAACTCTCCTCATAGTGGGATGTTGAGGATGTCCAGCCTAGCCAACTTACACCACATGTTTACTACTTGTGCCAAGTCAAATACCCTAGTCATATGAAGTTATAGGGTTTACATAAAAAATGAATTAGGGTTTGTATGCACATGATCAAGCTTAGTTAAGGGTTTTAGGGGGGGTTAGAGGGCACACAGTCGATGGATAAAACCATTGTTTAGGGATAGAACCACTGACCTTTACATGTTAGCAATTATATAACTATTATGGCAATTTCAAAACCACCACTATATTAAATTGGGTTAGTTGTGTAACCACTATAGAGGGCATTTACGCAATCATTTGAGGAAGTTATGTAACCACTATGGTGGTTTCATAACCATCACCTACAAATAGGGGCATTTTTTCTTGATAGAACCGAACTCCAAAACTTGTATTTTTTCTTATTTTGATAAGTGAATTTGGTCTTTGAGTTAACTTAGGGTATTTATTCTATTGTAGGGACCTTACATACGATGGATCAGAGCTTTAGATTAGGAGTGGCTATCTCAGGTCTTGGCACTTCTAACAGTCAATGAGTTGGTGATCCTTAATCATGTTGGGATTATATAGATTATGTAGATAGGGATCATTCTGACCTCTAGTTGACTAGTTTATGACATTTTGACCTATTAGGACCTTATCCAAAACATGTTTGTGTTCCCCCAGGCCCTAAGAGAGTGGATGATCACTCTTGTTAACATATACTAGATCATGGGCCTTACCATGACCAATCGATTGGTATCCATCTGAGCTACTGATAGTAGTCATGTGGCCTGAAGTTGGATAGAACATTTCAAAGATGCTGACACACTTGATGTGGGTTTGAAGTGTCATATGAGGCTTTGTTGGGTTGAGGTATAAACGATCCCAAACCTACATAAGGTCATCATTAGTATCCTTACATTTGAACTAATTGGAGATAAGGGTACTAATAGGTTATGATTCAGTTGATCATTGTTTGTATGATGCATTGAGGAGAGAGGAACATGTTACTCTTAGAGCCAAGAGTTATTAGCTCAAACCTATAAGAACCTAAATGTGTGGTCCATTTGGGGGGCCTTTTGATCAGCTGCCTAATAGTTGTCATGGGTTGGACTTATGAGTGGATCATCCCTTATTAGAAGGGAGTGTTGATTAGAGTACCTGAGTACATCAAGGCCACCATGTGAATGGATGTGGCACTCTCCAATGCTTTGACTCAAGTTGTGGGGACTTTGTAAACTTAACACCCTACCCTACTAGGACATGGTTGGGCAATGGGTTAATGAGGAGGCCTATCTTACAGCAATCACTAAGGCCACTTAGGTTTGAGATGGACTTTCACAAGTTGAGGTATACCCTATAGATAAAGTGTAAAATTAGTTTGGTATGCCCTATGCAATTAACCTCCCATCCTTAGGGTTGTCTACAGGGGCATACAAGAGATGAGAGAAGTGATATTTGGGTGACTAGCATGGCACCTGCTTATGATATAGGTGCCCATCACCCTACCAATTCAGCTAAGAGTGGCATAAGACATCCCCTACATGCACTTAGGGGAGGAGGAAGACAAGGTACATTAGGATAATAATAGATGGGCCCACCATCACCACAACCACCACTATAGTAGGACTCTACTCAAGAGGACCTTGCATAGAATCAACATACAGAAGGTGGAAAGGATGAGGCTCTAGTGTATGTAGATATGGAGGAGGATCTAGAAATAGATGAGGAGGCTATGGAGGATGATTCTAACCTTGATTTATGTGAGCAAGACCCAGGTAAAATGTTTGATTTATGCATTTTTATTATAGCTTATACTTTGATTTTTAGTTATAATAGTTGGATCTGATGTCAATGTTATATTTTGTGATTAAAAATATTGTGTGTGGGTAGAGTTGAATGATCAAGGACACCTTGATCAACCTCTTCCATATAAGCATTGGCCTATCTAGAGACTAGATTTTAGCAGATCTTGTACTTCCTATAAGGATTGGCTGACACATGAATGCCTTTGATTTAGTGTACCATGCTTATGTAATGATGATATCACTAAGGATGGAGAATGTTGGGCCCCAATTTTGGCTAAGTGTTTTTTGGTAATAACCAGCACAAAAAGCCACGATGTGGAAGACCATGGTGCAGAAGACCATGGCATAACATTCCATGGCAAAGGAGTCCATGGCACAGAAGGACTAGGTCTCATACATTAAATGTGCTTGTTAATTGAATAACCTAAGAATGAAGGACATAACTTAGTGGAAGACTTGGAGAGCATGCAAAAAGTAGAGAATGGTTATGGAATGATTTGCACTAGTAGAAGATAATAAGTCAAACATGAATCCAGCACTGACCTATAGGAAGATAAGCACTCAAGGATGAGGATCCAACATTGAGAGATAATATAGTGACAAAAAGGCTTAGGTCCTTAGGAACTTAACATAAATGGATACCATGACTCAATTTTATAGATGATCGTTGGCTTGTCATCTTGATTGTATTTACTTTTGTAACTACTTGGTCAAGGAAAACCAAGTATAAATACCCTATGATGTACTTCATAATGTTGTTGTTTAGTTGGATGTAATTAATAGAGCTTATATGAGTTAGTTACATTGTAACTCTGGAACTATGTATGCTTTAGAGATCACTTATGAATATGATGAATGAATATTGTGTTGACTTGATATTATTGTTTAGTTAACTGAGTTAAGGTTGCTAGTTATCGTTTATGCCATCTTTTTATTTTTGATCATTAAGTAATGAACATGTGCTAAGATATGGAATTTAATATGAGTTTAGTATTTTGCATGTGTTTGAGTTCCCCTATCTAAGTATTTTGACAAACATGCCCTCACATGACAAAACCAATAGGAACCGGTCCCTCATTGTGTGCTTTAAGTGAACAAGTGAGAAATTCTTTTTGTGTGAAATGTTAATACACTAGCACATTGGACTCTTATCACTTAGGCATGCACATTGGGAAATTTATGCTTTTGTAAATTAAAAGAAGCCCAACATTTTAGTTTTATTATCAAGACCTATAGTGCTTGCTTGCAAGATGGTGGAAGATGCTTAAATTACTGTCTCTTGAAGATATTGAGGGATGGGCTACTAGTGTAGAGGATAATATTACGATACCATTTCTCAAACCAAGAATATATACACGTGCATGAGTAGAACATAATTTATACAACTCACTATATGAGACATTCTTTGTAGAGGTACTTGTTCACCTTCACATTTAGATTGTGGCATATGCATAAGACCAGTCGAGGAACTATGGATGATAGATAGCTTGGTCACTAGAACATTAGTAAGATTTAGCATGGTTAGGAGCACCTTCGACATGTGTTGTTGATGTTTGGCAATGTGGAACTCTAAATAGTTACATCTTGAAGTATGCAGTCTTGACATATTATTATCCATTGGAAGACCAATTTTACTTCCTTTGAGAATCATGTGGTAGATATCTCAGACACTTTCCACTGGAGGTTAAGAAGTTTTTTATAGCTTTTAGACTTAAAGTTTTCTCAATGAATGGCTAAAATCTCTCTCTCTCTCTCATATGATTATTGTGGTTGGTGGGGAAATGAAGGGCATTTTTTAATTAAAATTGTTCGTTAAGTATGGTAGCCATTTAGCAAGAATTGTGGAAGCCTAAATATGATGAAGCTCAGTAAAGGGCTATGAGTGTAAGCGATCCAAAGAGGGGATGGAAGGACTCAGGGAGTGTTGTAAGAGTCCATAAGGAAGTGAAAGAGCATAAAGAGGACTCCCTAACCATAGGACTGCACTCAACACCAGCACAAATATGCATAATAGAAGCAAGTCAGGTAGTGGTGACCGTAGAACCAAATTTGGATAGGCCCAACTCCCCACCCATAGTGCGTGTTCATGCTCTTGAGTTAGATGACATCTTTGTATATAAATGGGGTATGGATAGTGTAGAATAAGAAACTAAACCTATGTGAGATACATTTGTAGACTGTCTTAGATAATAATTTATTGGCCATTTATTTTCCTTTACGAGATAATTCTATGGCCCAATTTGGAATACCTAGTAGATTAAGCATAATTAGTGGGCAGAGTATCGACCTGACTATAGTTAATCAACCTACCTTAGTGCTCAACATATCAGGTTCTTTTGTTGTTATAGGAAGCATGAGAGGTGGAATCGATGGTGGTTCAATCAAAGGAATAAGAAGAGGCATAAGAGGTAGTGGTGGACTTCCCCCACAAGGTCCATGAGGGATAGGAAGTGCCTCATAACATACCCCATTGCAAGCTCCTCAATTTTCCACTATGTACTAAAAAATGACACTCCACTTACCTAAGTATCATAGTGTGTTTAATGTCATAGAACATGTTCACAATTGTGAACTTATTTGGTGAGTGTGTAGCATCACCTCTTCTGAACATAAGGCAACATAGTTTTCTACTACCATTCCAGACTGCACGCATAAGTGGTACCAAAAATTCAATTCATAGTAGGTTGTGATAAATTATGACCAACTAAAGGTAGCATTCCTCCAAGAATTTGACATCCCAGAGTTTGAATAGTAGAGCATAACTACCATGAAGGACATCAAGTAAGAACTCACTAAGAGCATGCGTGAGTATGGTGCATATTTCAAGATGATTTTCTTTATGATCTCTTTTGAGATAAAAGCTACTCAACATGCCTAGTGGTTTGTAAGAGGTTTATTGCTCCCCTTCTAAAAAACTTTATCACATAAGCCTTTCACCAACCTGCATAAGGCCTTGGAAGTTATCCTTTATATTGAAGTTAATAAAATCATTGACACAAAGATTATTCCCTTCATGGAGGCTCAAATAATTGCTATGGCATCACAGTTGGAAAATCTCACTACACATAATGATCATGACACTCACATTGGCTTGTGGTGTGTAGACTATGAATCCAAAGGCCACAATCAGAATAACTACCCTCGTAAGAGTATTCAAGTCATGTTGAAGTAATCCTATGATATTTATTAGGAAGATCATGACGTAAGGTATGACCCTATACTACAACATGTTACTCAATCAAAGGTATCTACCTATTGTAAGATATGTGATACATACACTCATGATACTCATGATTAAAACTTCATTAGTGAAATTCATGAGGCACGTGTGCATGGTACGTATCAGGCATATGTTGCTAATAACCAAGACAATAGAGGAGGCTACCATGGTCATGGATGAGGTTGAGGATGTGGAGGTGGACATTTTCCACCAAGAACATATTATAAGTGCAGTTTTGCACAACACTACCAATGTGATTGCCTAGTTTGTCCTACATATGCATTTTGTAAAAATGAAGACCGTCTAGAGGAATGGCTTAACCTATATACTTTCATTATGAAGGAAATAAATGAAAAGGGTGTCAGCATGATACATATTGAAAATCCATAATGGAGATTGTGCCCTTCTACTCTGATTGGTCCCAAAGTCAATATTACAACATAGAGTGGTGGTTAGTCATGGTCTATGTCCAACCCACCCATTAAGAATGTTCAATAAGAGGAGCCTCATGATACTCATTATCTAGATGTTCAAGATCAAAAAGATGTGCTCTATGACACCATGAATCTAGTAAGAGAACTACGAGGAGAGATCTAGTTCCTTAAGGATCAAGATGTTGCTACATGTGCCAACATGTAGAAAGTTATAGACCTTCACGACATGGTGCATGATAAATTTCATGAGTTATAAAAGTGACTCCTAAATAAGGATATTATACCCTTATTTTTATATTGTCTAAGGCATCATACGCTTAGGCCTACCAAGGATATTTGATTAAACCATGCATGATAACAAGAGACTCACATCTAGCCCAGCCTAGATGGGGATAAAGAGATATTGGTTAACATCGTTATAGATGGATGGGTTATCCAAGATATCTTAGTTGATACCAATGTTGAATTAAATGTCCTTACCAAGAATGTGTGGAGGAAGATGGCTAGCCTAACTTTGTATCCCTTACCTCATGCGTTATTTATGGCCAACAAGACTCATTCTTTGCCCATTGGAGTACTTAAAGACGCCACCATGGATATCCTCGATGTCTCTTTCAAATCCAACTTTCAAGTCATAGAGTTGGTTGAAGTTGATGACTTCTTAGCTCTATTGGGTCATCTGTGTTGTTATGTAGATAATGTTGATTTAAGTTTCAAGAAGTGTTATATCAGCTTTGGGAATGATGAGTAGTGCATTGTTATTCCATTGGACCATGATCAAGGACCTCCATATGTTGATTTGGTCAATGCTGATGAGGATATTAACCACATTTACAATGTTAAAGTTTAGGGTATTAAATGCCTTGATCTGACCCCAGATGGCATCTTACTTTGGGTGAATGCACAATCTATATCTGATGCCACTAGTAATACCTATGACTATTGGGCCTATGTTGAATATAACCTTACTAAAAGGATCTTTATGTTATAGATAGTCAATATGATACTCTATGGAAGTACATCAGCAAAATAGGTCTCTTCAACCATAGCATATGGAGATTGGTCAGCCAGATGTGCAGGTTTACTACATCAACAGGGGACAAATCTCTCCTCTCATCAAGGGGAGGTTCCCTATGAATATGCAGGAGCTATATACTATAAATATAAGCTGAAAATAACACTCAGGGGTAGGATAAACCATCCATATCTCTTTTTTCAGAGATGATGCTCACATATCAAAGGAGAAATCCTTGGTGATTGGTGAAGGTACTTCTCTTCTTTTAGAAGTAACATTCAGCCAAGAGCCAGATCCCTTTCTGGATAGTAGAAATCCTGGTGAAAGATAGAAGGCACTTCTCTTCTTTCAGAAGTGCTTATTCTTGCAAACAATAGGAATCTTTTAAGTAGGATAAGTAACTGGTAATAAAGTACAGAGTAACCAACAATCTAAGATGTAGCACAAAGTCTCCACGTTGACTACCTAAGAGTGAGATACAAAGAAAAATGGGGGCACAAAGTCATCCCAAAGTCCTTTACACAAAATAGAAAATAAACACACACTAAAGACAACTATGACAGCACAAAGTCTAAAAGTAGTTGGCTTCAGGACACCTTCTTGATTACTTTCACTAGTTCTACTTGCCAAATTAAATAAACAAGAACACATTCAGAAAATAGACATAAGAACAATCTCCTAAAATGATACAAGCTATAACAGCACAAAGTCTGCAAACACTTTCTTTTTCATACAGATAAAATGATATGAACAACAATCTGAGCTCAAAGTCTCAGTATTTGCCTTTCAATTTGGGCAGAGTTTTGCTTCTGTATTAAGAAGATCTCCTTTGTAACAATAAAAGAGTTTACAATATATAGCACTCCAAGAAAGACTTGGGCGCTTGTTTTCATGAAAAAGGCCCATGCTAAATTGAATGCCTTCAATGTGCCTTCAATCTGTCTGGGGTGACCATGCTGAGAACAGTGCATTGCCATAACTATGGCATGTCCATTCCTCTAATATGTCTCTTCTTTAGTATGGACTATTTGATCCTTTTCCTGATGTCTGTGCAGTTGTCTAATTTGCCATTACTTCATGGAAGGAAAAATAAGCCACGTCCTTGATTTAGTGTGCTTAGAATTCTACTTGATCCAATGTTTCACCTACTGGAAATAACTCTTTTTAAGATATTTCTGGTCCTTTGGTCTCGCTCCCCTCTTTATGTTATGATTTGGGCCCTCAGGTTATCTTTTCCCTTTCTGGTTTTGTCTTTTCTTGGCATTTGAGCTCTCAGGGCTATATCCTCAACTTTGTTGGCTCTTTACGCTCTTCCAATAACATTTCTTCCCTTTGGCATTTTGGCCTTTGAATGCATTCGAGCCCGTCATCCTCCTTAGAAATTCCTTCATGTCTTTCTCGCTTGCTTTGGCCGCTTTCTGTTGATCTCATCAAGTGACACGTGGTATTTTCCACATTTGAGAGTCCTGCAGAAGATGACACATGGCAACATCTACTTACTTTATCAACACACTCGGGACCCACCATAGTCTTTACAAAACAAAAGGGAGAGACAGTGGATGTTGACACTTGTTGTGCTTCATCGAGCTTTTCAAGGGACACATGGCATGTTCCACGTAATCTAGCAATCACACGGACGATGACACTTGGAGTGCTCCACTCTCGAGCTTTTTTCTTTCGAGCATTCCTTTGGTTGGGCTTATTTGTCTGAAGGAATTCCTTCGGGCTTTGCCTTAGTCATTTTCCCATGAAAAATACTTCCAAAAGAATTCTAACGGCTCTTTCACTTAATAATTTCCTTCAGACAAAAAGTTTGAAGGAAATGTTCCTTGTCGGCCTTTAAATAAATCAAAAGGAATTCTATCTTTTCGGTTAGTCACTTGGTTCTTCCTTTAAGTTTGTGCTTTATTTGAATTTCAATGGATATTCCCTTACTTTAAATTTGATGTTTGCGGGGCTATCAATGGTCGCTAGCCACTTGAACCATGTTGAACATTAAACCTTTGAACCCGCTGAAAGTACATTGGTTCATTGGTTCATCAGTTCATTCTATCTCTTTTGTTCCATCGCTTCCTGGTTCAACCGCTTTCCCGCTCCTTGGTTGAACCATCCGTTGAACCACCTATTTGTTGCTTCTTTCCTTGACTGAGGCTTCCTTTGAACCTTTGAACCCATGAACCATTAAACTTTGAACTCTTTCAATTCAAGGTTCAATCAGTTCATTGGTTCATCCTTTATCTATCACTTGTTCTTTCTAAGCTCTTTGATCTTCATCACACTAGTTGAACCTTTGAACCTTTTGGTTCAAGGTTCAACGGTTCAATCGGTTCATTCTTTTTATTTGGCTAAGTCCTTTTGATCTTTGTGAACCAAATGCATTGAACCATTTGGTCATTGAACCTGTTGAACCATTGAATCCATTAAACCTTTGAACCAAAGTGGTCCAATGGTTCAATCCTTCTTCTCTTTGATAAGTGTTTTGAAGCCGTTGAACCTTGAAGTAGTTGTACTTTGAACCTTGACAAATGCACTTAACTCTTGTTGATGACGTTGAACCTTTGAACCCATTGAACCAAAATGGTTCAAGGTTCAATGGTTCAATCCTTGCTTAAAAGCTTGCCGATGGACATTTTGGTTGAACCTTGTCATTGAACCAACCTTGAAATTGTATAAGTGTTGAGAGCTTGCTTCTTTCCTACAGAGTTCATAGAAATCAACCTGTGAAGCCCGTAGAACTTGGCCTGTAGAGTCCATATATTTTCTTCCTACAGAGTCCATAGATTCAAGTCTGTAGAGTCCGTAGATTTTTGAGAAGCTTGAAAAATGAGGAATTTGAATGCTCTGAACAAATTCTTGAAAAGGGGAGAGAGGATTTTGGTCTATTGAACCAAAATAGTTCATAGGTTGTTCCCAAAAAGAGTGATATTTTTAGGGGACAATAGTTGGCTCCAGTTGGGAAACTTCCCTTAGTTGAAGACTTGGAATAGTTGAGAGAAGTAGAAACCAGAATCTCCAGTGCCTTGAAGTATGCCATTGGGCTATGGAGTCATGCTCTACCCAAAAAGAAAGGCTCTAAAAAAAATGAAAATGAAAAGAACAAAATAGAAACAAAGGCTATACAAATATACATATGTACAAGTGAACTTATCTGATACTTCAAGAATTGAAGTGATTCAAACACTGCCCATTGTGAGACAATGAAAATGGCGTTCTGTCCTGATAAACCAGCAGAAAACCATTTTGTCGCTAGAATCGGTGACGAGCAAATGGAACTCTCCACCAAGAATCACATTTTCTGTGCACTCCTTTTGGTTCTCTCTTATTTCCCCATGGCAAGGCGTGGTCTTCAATCTAAAAATCGTAACTCCTTGCTCTCTTGGTGAAGAGTTCCTTTTGCTAACTTTGGAGTATAGCAGTATGGTCCACTACCATAGCTTGTTGTTCTATTGGTTCAGTCTAACACATGTTTTTTTGTCAGCATCAAACTCCTAACAAACCATCAGCTCAACATCTCCTTTGGTGTGAAGGAGTTTGACATCTTGGTCTTGATCAACCTTCAATCTGAGCAATAGAGATTCACATTCAGTTGTGTTGTTGGTGTTGTTGAACTAGAACTTGCATGAAGGAAAAATATCTCCTTGAGGAGATATCAACACAGTCCCAGCTCTAGCATTGGTAGAATAATTGATGCCATCAGATTTCATTATCCAAACATCATCAAAAATTGATCTTCTATCAGATTTCTCTTTATTGAAAGTGGAAGATGCTTTTTTATCTGTACTGTGCCCTACCAATTCTTTTGATGTCTTGTTTGAATTGATTTCTAGATTGCCAGCTACATGACTTTCATCTAAAGAAACATGAACATCCTCTATGGACAAAAAATAATTACCCCTGCTTGAAGACTCAAATAGAATCTGAGCTTCAGGTGCTAATGTCTGAGTGACTAGGATGGGCATGTTCCTTGGGGGATCATGAGTTACCTTTCTAATCTCTTATCCTGTAGGGATGGCTGTATTCTTCACACAATCTACCAACCTGTCTAATTGCTCAGGGTTGGCTTGTAGGAATTCAAATTCAGTCATTTGAATTTTGGTTTTCTTGACATGGTCAATTATGTCAAATGACTGAAATAGACTATGAAGAGAGGATGGGAGTTCATCCTTTTAGTTTTTAGGGGGAAGGACTAATATGCAAATTTGAAGTAGAAGGTGTAGGGATGTTTGATGTACTTACCTTCTTAGCAATCACCGCGTACTTTGGCTGGAAAGGCAGAGTGGTCCCACGTTTAGCAATTGAAATTGTTGGTTGAGGTCACTTCTCTATCTTTTCTTTATCGGCTTGCTGGGTTGACTGGTTCTTGGACTGGATGAACATAGCATATGAACCCTCGACTACTTCACCTTTACTTCTGAGTTCATCCTGGTAATTCAGAAAACCAATGTGGGAGTCACCACCTGACTCTTCTTGACCCTCCATGAAGATATCAGCATCATTTTCTTGATCAAACTTAGGTTGGAAAGAGAAATCATGTTTAGTTTTCAAATATCCAACTGCTAAGTTGGTTGGAGGTGCTTCAAGGGCAAGGTTCCTCTGTGGGGGAGGAAGACGATTTGGCTACCTTTGATTCTTGGTAACATTGCCTTAATATGGCTAATTCTGAAATGTCCTCTTTGGCATATCCTAATTAGGAGGAGCAGACATACCTTGGGCCATTTGCCTTTTCAAGGCTAGCAGTTTATTTGCCAGCTTTTGCACCATTTGATCAGTGGTGGTTATAGATGAATTCTCAGAAGATGAAGAATATTTAGCTCTATTTGGGTCTCTCCTTATCTTTCTTGACAAGATAAGGTCATCTTCTATCTCAGTAGACAAGTCCTGAGCAGTAACAAGGTCTATGTGTCTAGCCCGTCTCAGCAAAAAACTCACTTTAGGCAGTTGTGAATTGATGAAGAAACACTTGAGATTCTCAGGTGTCAACTGGGTGATCATAGGAATCATGTTCTTCAGCTTGTTGAATTTGGAAATAAAGTCCCTCATAGGTTCATGGGGCTCCTTCTTCATCTATGTGAGCTGGGCTAGCAAGGCATGTGCATCTTTTGTAGGCTTGAACCTTGCTTTGAACTTGACTTTAAGTGTGTTCCAGTCAGTTACTGATCTAGCTTGCAGATGGTAGAAGCAGTCTGCAGCAGCACCTTGTAGTGTTTCTACAAAGAGCCTGACTGCCATGTCTTCAAATTCCACCCCTATTACGCCACAGGCTATGTTAAAGGCTACAATGTGTTCATCAGTGTGAACTCTCCCATCACCAAAGAATTTGGGGAAGTTCTTTCTTGAGCTACGTGAAAGTTCATGCAGAGGTGGATTAAGATTTAGTGGACTGAATGAGTTACTCCAGGGGCCTTGAACTGCCATGATGGGATTATGAAAAAGAGGATAATAAATCTAGGCAGCGTATGGATAGGCAAAGCTCTATTAACAACAAAAAAAGTAGCTCTACCTTGGGCTCTCTGGCTTCTTGTATAGCATGGAGTTGCCAGATTGTAGAACAAAAATGGGAAATAATTGGCCCTACTTCAGCTTGAAGCTTGAGGCTTCAAACTACACATTATATCCCAGTGGCTCTAGTTTTGCAGACTAGATAATATAATGGAGATGGAGGAAGATGGTAAGGCTATAATGATAATGGATAAGACACAAAATGGAGTCGCCATAGTCTATAATGGATAAGGGTAGGGACTGCTTCAATCTAAAACTTGAGGCTTTAGACTGCACGTTCATCCCCATCAGAGTCGACAAAAAATGTTGAGTGAATATTTTGTCAACCAGCTCACTAGTGAGCAAAATAGGTCTCTTCAACCATAGCATAGGGAGATTGGTCAGCCAGATGTGTAGGTTTACTACATCAATAGGGGACAAATCTCTCCTCTCATCAAGGGGAGGTTCCCTATGAATATGCAGGAGCTATATACTATAAATATAAGCTAAAAATAACACTCGAGGGTTGGATAAACCATCCATCTCTCTTTTTTAAGGGATGATGCTCATAGATCAAAGGAGAATCATGGGTGATTGGTGAAGGTACTTCTCTTCTTTCAGAAGTAACATTCAGCCAAGAGCCAGATCCCTTCCTGGATAGTAGAAATCTTGGTGAAATGACAGAAGGCACTTCTCTTCTTTCAAAAGTGCTTGTTCTTGCAAATAATAGGAATCTTTCAGGTAGGATAAGTAACTGGTAATAGAGTACAGAGTAACCAGCAATCTAAGATGTAGCACAAAGTCTCCACCTTGACTACCCAAGAGTGAGATACAAAAAACAATGGGGGCACAAAGTCATCCCAAGGTCCTTTACACAGAAACAGAAAATAAACACACACTGAAGACAACTATGACAGCAAAAAGTTTGAAAGTAGTTAGCTTTAGGACACCTTCCTGATTACTTTCACTAGTTCTACTTGCCAAATTGAATAAACAAGAACACATGCAGAAGATAGACATAAGAACAATATCCTAAAATGATACAAGCTATAATAGCACAAAGTCTACAAACACTTGCTTTCTCATTCAGATAAAATGATATGAACAACAATTTGAGCTCAAAGTCTCAATATTTGCCTTTCAATTTGGGCAGAGTTTTACTTCTGTATTAAGAAGATCTCCTTTGTAACAATAAAAGAGTTTACAATATATAGTGCTCCAAGAAAGACTTGGGCACTTGTTTTCATGAAAAAGGCCCATGTTAAATTGAATGCCTTCAATGTGCCTTCAGTTTTGTCTAGAGGGACCATGCTGGGAACAGTGCATTGCCATAACTATGGTGTGTCCATTCCTCTAATATGTCTCTTCCTTAGTATGGACTGTCTGGTCCTTTTCTTGATGTTTGCGTAGCTGTCTAATTTGTCACTACTTCATGGAAGGAAAAATAGGTTGCGTCCTTAATTTGGTGTGCTCAAAATTCTACTTGATCCATTGTTTCACCTACTAGAAATAACTCTTTTGAAGATATTTTTGGTCCTTTGGTCTTGCTCCCCTCTTTTTTCTATGATTTGAGCCCTTAGGCTATCTTTTCCCTTTCTAGTTTTTTATTTTCCTGGCATTTGAGCTCTCAAGGCTATATCCTCAGCTTTGCTGGCTATTTACACTCTTCCAATAGCGGTTCTTCCCTTTGGCATTTTTCCCTTTGAATGCATTCGAGCCCGTCATCCTCCTTAGCAATTTCTTCATGTATTTCCTGCTTGCTTTGGCCACTTTCCATTGATCTCAACAAGTGACACATGGTGTTTTTCACTTTTGGGAGTCCTGCAGAAGATGACATGTGGTAACATCCACTTACTTTATCAACTCACCTGAGACCCACCACAGTCTTTATGAAACAAAAGGGAGAGATAGCAGATGTTGACACTTGTTGTGCTCCGTTGAGCTTTTCAAGGGACACATGGCATGTTCTACATAATCTAGCAATCACACGGACGATGACACTTGGAGCGCTCTACTCTTAGGATTTTTCCTTTGGGGCATTCTTTTGGTTGGGCTTATTTCCTTCAGACAAAAGTCCGAAGGAATTCCTTTGGGCTTTGCCTTAGTCATTTTCCCATGAAAAATACTTTCGAAAGAATTCCAATGGCTCTTTCACTTAATAATTTCCTTCAGACAAAATTTTTGAAGGAAATGTTCCCTGTCGGCCTTTGAACAAATCTGAAGGAATTCTATCTTTTCGGTCAGTCGCTTGATTCTTCCTTTAAGTTATGTGCTTTATTTGAATTTCAAGGAATATTCCCTTACTTTAAATTTGATGTCCGCGGGGCCGTCAATGGTCACTAGCCGCTTGAACCATGTTAAACCTTAAACCTTTGAACCTGCTGAAAGTACATTGGTTCATTGGTTCATCGGTTCATTCTGTCTCTTTTGTTCCATCGCTTCCTAATTCAACTGCTTTCCCGATCCTTGGTTGAACCATCTTTTGAACCACCTTTTTGTTGCTTCTTTCCTTGACTGAGGCCGACTTTGAACCTTTGAACCCATGAACCATTTAACTTTGAACTCTTTCGGTTCAAGGTTCAATTGGTTCATTGGTTCATCCTTTGTCTGTCACTTGTTCTTTCTGAGCTCTTTGATCTTCATCGCACTGGGTAAACCTTTGAACTTGTGAACTCGTTGAAACTTTTGTTTCAAGGTTCAATGGTTCATTCACTTCATTCTTTTTATTTGGCTAAGTCCTTTTGATATTTTTGAACCAAATGTGTTGAACCATTTGGTCGTTGAACCTTTTGAACCATTGAACCTGTTGAATCTTTGAACCAAAGTGGTTCAATGGTTTAACGGTTCAATGGTTCAAGCCTTCTTCTCTTTGATAAGTGTTTTGAATCTGTTGAACCTTGAAGCAGTTGAACTTTGAACCTTGACAAATGTGCTTAACTCTTGCTGATGACGTTGAACCTATTGAACCTGTTGAACCAAAATGGTTCAAGGTTCAACGGTTCAATGGTTCAATCCTTGCTTAGAAGCTTGCCGATGGACATTTTGGTTGAACCTTGTCATTGAACCAACCTTGAAATTGCCTAAGTGTTGAGAGCTTGCTTTTTTCCTGCAGAGTCTGTAGAAATCAACCTGTGAAGCCCGTATAACTTGGCCTGTAGAGTTCATAGATTTTCTTCCTGCAGAGTCCATAGATTCAAGCATGTAGAGTCTGTAGATTTCTGAGAAGCTTGAAAAATGAGGAGTTTGAATGCTTCAAACAAATTCTTGAAAAGGGGAGAGAGGATTTTGGTCTGTTGAACTGAAATAGTTCATAGGTTATTCCCAAAAAGAGTGATATTTTTGGGGGACAACACCCCCAACAAGGTTAGATGAAGCTTCAAGATTCTATAGTCATATAGAAGTCTACAAGTTTGTGCATCATTTTGAAGCCTTTTATGACTCTAACATTTATTAGGTATGATCAATTATTCATGTATTCGATGGCATAACTACTTGTTGGTGAACTCACTGTTCAAACTTACTTACTTGGGGTTGAGTTCATTCTATTCTATAGCATCGCTTTCACCATGATAATTGTATTCATGGCACTATAAGGTATAGTGGCATTAGAGCTCCTAAACCTCATCTTGAAGCTTATGAGACTATGTGTAGGGCAGATGAAACATTTTTGCTTGAATACCTTTGGGTTCACGCATTTTATGGCATTCTAAGCACTTGGACTAGAGCATGGTATGTCAATGAAGAGTGCCATCTGTAAATGGCTTATTCGCATTTTTTTAAGAGTAACATGATTGTGGTATTATCTTATTCATCTCCATAGATGGATTTATGTCTCACATTACAAGCCATGCATCAGGCTATAGTAGGTGACCTAGCCCTGATTGAATATCGGATCATAAGTATATAGGGTGCACGGGAGAAGAGTTTGACTATTTTCTAGGAACCTAATGAGGAGACATCATCTCCACTGCCTAAATATGCACTAAACCATGTACTGAGAGAATAAGTCTATAAAGGTAATCAATAAGTAATGTACCAAGTTATTGAAAGCACTAGTTTTGATCTACCTGACCCATCTACTGATCATTTGGATTTTCACATGGAGTATGACATGCATAATGTCTGCAACACCATCGAAGACAAATAACACCCAAACTTGGAGTTTTTCCAAACTATTCAATGCAATATTGACACAGAGGAAGCACCCAAGATGGATATTATGGGAGACTAATTATCTGAAACAGAGATATCTAAGGTGTTTGAGTTGTTAAAAGAGTATCAATGTCTTCCCATAGAACTATCCTAAAATGAAAGGCATATATTCTTCCTTAAGCAAGATGCACATAAAGTTGGTAGAGGGTGATCGACCTGTTAGGAAGAGGCCCAATCAGATGAATCCCAAATTGCATGCTTGAGTCAAGGAAGAAATCAATAGCATGTTACACACAGGATTCATTTTTCCTATAGACAAGTCTGAGTGGGTGAGCCCCATGGTTATTAGTATCAAGAAGGATAGATGCATTTGGGTCTATGTGGATAATTAGGTACTCAATTTTGATTACGTAACTGACCCCTTTCTGATGCCCTTCACTAAAGAGATACTAGAGGGAGTTGGGTGTGAAATCTATACATTTATGGATGGCTTCTCTAGATATAATCAAGTCGAGATCATGAAAGACTATAAGCTGAAGACTACATTTGCAACTGAGTAGGGATCATTTGCTTACAATCTAATAGGGTTAAAAAGTTCTCCTATTGTGTTCTCTTAGATTGCAGTCAAGATCTTAAAGGAGTTTTTTCATAAGTTCCTTCAAGTCTACCTTGATGATTGGATTGTTTACAGCTTAGTGTGAGACCACTGTTTAAATCTCTGCCTAATGCTTGAGTATTGCCAGAACCTTCATATTTCCCTAAATCTACATAAATGTGTGTTTGCTACCCCCTTTGGCATTCTACTTGGTCATGTGATATGCAGTGATGGACTCTTGGTGGATCCAAACAAGATTGTTATTATACTTTACCTTCCAGTTCTGACCACCTAGTGAAAGGTACCCACCTTCCTAGGATAAACTAGATATTATACAAATTTCATTCACAAGTATGCTAAGATTGTTACACCACTGGAAGAATTACTGAAATAAAATGGTCATTTTTTCTAGACTAATGCTCACCAGCAAGTCTTTATTGCACTCAAGGATAAGCTCATTACCACCCTTATTCTCCAGTTTTCAAATTAGATGAAGCCTTTTCATGTCCATGGTGATGCTTTCAGCATGGCGGTAGGTGTTATCCTTGTTCAACTTGATGAGGGCAACCTGAACCACCTAATCTATTTTGCAAGTAGAAAGCTTACTCCAACTGAATGAAACAACACAACTACAAAGCATGAAGCATTGTCTATGGTTTAAACCCTCCAAAAGTTTTGTCAATACTTGTTGGCCACTCTATTCATATTCTCCATGGACCATGAGGCACTAAAGTACCTAGTAAATAAATCAGTATTACATATGCACATGTGACAGTGAATTATGTTGTTCTAGGAGTTTCAGTTCTTAGTGATGGTAACTTGGTAAGGCCAATCATGGCCTTGATCATCTATCGCATATTAAATCTAGTAAACTAGTGCATGCCATTAAAGATGACTTGCCTAACATGCAAATTTTTTAAGTCATGGGCATGCCTGAGGAGTTAGAAGATATCATCACCTTTATAAATACATGTTCAACTCTAGCTCACCTCAACACTCAAGAAAGGAAGCAAATGGATATTTATTTCACTTTATTCCATATTATAAGGGGTAACCTTTATAAGTTTGGGTGGGATGAATTGTTACACCATTATGTTATGCAACATGAGTGTGGTGAGGTTATTTAGGAAGTTTATGAGGGTGTTATCGGAGGACACTATGTCAGTGAAGCTACAATATGAAAGGTCATTTTAGCTATTTTATGGTGGCCTACCTTATTTAAAGATGCTAAAACTTATGCATGCTAGTGTGACATTTGCCAGTGTATGGAAAAGCTAAACAAAAATGATGTTATACCCCTTCATCCTATCTTGTCATAAGAATCCTTTGAAAATTTGACTATTGACTTTGTTGGCCCCATCAACCCAATAGGGAGGCATACCAATGCACAATATATTATCACTGCTACTGATTATTTTACTTGTTAGATTGAAGCTATGCTAACTAAATATTATACCATTACCACTACTACAAGGTTCATCTGGGAGAATATCATTGCATGGTTTGGATGTTCATTAAGTTTAACTAGTGATCGAGGAACCCATTTCCTTAACGAGACCATTTGTATCCCCTTGGTAGAATTCATGATCGTGCACCATAAAACTACACCTTATCATCCTCAAGGCAATGGTATCACTAAGGCATTCAATAATATTTTGGGTAATACATTGACCAAGATATGTAATATTAGACATATTGACTGGGTTGATTATGTTTTTGTGATGTTATAGGCATATAGAACCACTTCCAAATGATTAAACAAGATCACACCATTCAATTTTGTATTTGGTTTTGAAGTAGTTTTTTTAATTACATTCCTTGTCCCTTATCTTTGCATTGCATGTGTTGGTTGATTGGATGATGAAGAGTACTTAAAAGCATGTGTATATGCTTTGTTGCAGTTAGATGAGACTCAGTTTCTCGCATATTGGAGTCTAAGAATGGAGGAGCAAAAATAAAAAGACTAGCATGATCTCCATTTGAAGAACAAGAATTTTAATCTAGGCATGTAGGTTTTAGTATTTGACTCCAAGTTCGCACAACACTTAGGAAAGTTTCATGTATACTATAATGGCCCCTTCATTATTCATAGTACCTGTCCCACTGATGCATGCAGATTAAAGTGACTCAATGTCTAATTCTTTCCTAGCCATTTCAATGGTAGTCAGTTGATACCCTACTATTCTTAATAGTCTTCTCTCTTTTTAGTAATAAGGTGTATGCCACTAGGTTAGTCTAGGATTTTGATTATTTTTAATAAAGCATGGCACTGGTTGTGTGCCTTTGAGTAATTTTAGGTTCAACACTTTGTTTTTGTATTTGTTTATAATATCATTGAGGATCATGAGCAACTATTAGTGTGGGGTAAGGGTAGAAAAAGTAAAATTTATGGAGCGTAGAGAAAATGGTCTGTGGGAATGCGCACGAAAGCAAGCACGTGTAAATAGAAGTGTGTAAAGACAAAAGGGTATGGAGGATATGGTGCATAACCACTACACTAAGTCAAGGTAAAGAAGTAAGATTCCAACCTTTAGAATGGAAATTTTTTAAATTATTTACAATTATCATGCACTTCGAGAAAAGCACGGGACATGACATGTATTTAATATAAGGAAAGCAGTGGTAATGGCAAGTGTGCCAAGTACACATCATAAAAATAACATTAATAGCATTTATTGCATGAAGTGATGGAATAGGTAGTGGAGTAGTAAATGCAAGTTACCCCTTTATGTCTATAAAAGGTTAAATGAAGGTCATTTCATTTTTTAGTCTTGTCACATTCATAAAATTATAGAGCCAAAGAAGCATTTTTGAGTTGTTGAAAGAGTGATTTTCAAGATTTCAGACGAGTGAGAATTAACTTTTTTAGACTATTTTTAAGCATTACAAAGTAAAGTAATTATGATAAATAGGTAGAGTGTTGGGAGGTGTGTAAGGATGCGTAGGTTTATATATTTTTAGGTTACAAAGGTCAATGTTTGTCATTAGAGGGCATTAAAGTAAGAGAGCCGAGTGGGATAACAAAACAACCACGTATTTTTCGAAGAGGATTGGATGGTCACACCTCAACCTTCAGGATCCTTGAAGGGTGATGTATCCAAAGAAAAAGGCCCAATGTAGTGAGCCTTTACCTGTGATACCAAAAGAAGAAGAGTTGGAGAGTGTGAGTGGTCAACCTGTGTTTATTAGAGAAGAGGTACTTGAAGAGCTTGGCACATGCATAGAAGAGTTTTCACAGTAAGATAAAGAAGATACAAAATCAAGAATGAAACACCAAGTGAAGAATAAGGCTACATACCCCCTTCACCCCCATTGTTGGTTGAAGAAATGTAATACTCAGAGGCGGTGCTATGCACAGATAATTGGGTATTGAATGTGACCACTTGTAACATTTTTTATTATAACCATCACCAACCTAGAAATGAAGGGGAATTACAACATGACTACCAGGTAGAGTGCCAAAATATGAGGAACGTGTTGGTATATGAATTGATTATTTTCAATGCTCTCAATGATGTAGGACTTTTCCAATTATTTAATCTTTCATATTTTGGGAATTTGATTGAAGTAATACAATTTTGGATTTCATGAGTGCATGAAGACTATTTTTACTTTGTTGGACATCATATGTAGATTACACCAGAGTGGATAAACAAGGTTATAAGGTTGAAGTGCTCAGGTGTAGACCTTATTTATGACTTGGAAGACCAAGAAGAGATCAAAAAGATAGCTATTATGTTTGAGTATCGAAAATAAGGCCATGTTAAACATATCACAAGTCTCCAAGATCTTACCATCAAAATGGCCACATGAATCATCATAATCAAGGTTAGAGGTGTTGATAGGTGGAAAGAAGTGGATATGGTCCATCTTTATGTTGCTCGACAAGTTACTGTGGGAGTAAAGTATAATTAGGAACATAACTTTGTTGATAAGATTATCACAAATGCATAGAAAGCCCACCACCTACCCAACCAAAATTTTTGATGGGGCATGTTCCTTTTGTTACTAGTGTTTGATGAGATTAGTGTACCTGAATACACCACTAAAGAATTGAAATGGGTGTACCCTCCCAAAAATAAGTCCCCTACAAAGTGGTTCAAAACATTTACATGTATTGGTTCAATAATTCCATCCCAAAAGATCAAAATGAAGGGATGGTATGATAGGATGAGGGAACCCTTTGGGAATGAGTGGCACATTCTAAAGGACTTACCTGGATAGGCCAGGGACCAAACAAAGTTTGTATAGAAGAACCATTTTTCCTTAGTTTGCATTTATATGGCTCCCTACATAAATTTATCTCGATGGTTGAAGTTACCATATGCTTTCACTATGCATTACTTCATCAACATTGTCAACTGAATACATGATGCACAATCGGTGAACATTGCTTCTGAGAATATTGATGTAGAGACTCACACCCTCTACCACTTATACATATACCCAGGAAGAAGGTGTATAGGGAAAAGATGGAGTTGGATAAAATGGACATCAAAGTCTAGCAAATTTTAGTTGGGAATTCAATTCATTCTTTGTTTTACATTTTGAAGCCTAGGAAGAAATCATTAGGGAGTGTAGAACATGAGAAATAAATAATCCCACCTCTACCAATGTAAGAGAAGAAGAAGCAAAAGTGTCAAGGGCATGATGTTAGTACAAGCACCTAACCAAAGCATTCAAAGTATCAAAGGACTACCCTAGTACCACCCAAAGAGACTCCAACAGTAAGTTAACCTAAAGGCCTATAACTAACAACACAAATTATTCCTTTGGAACATGAAACATTGGTGCCTAAGGATAGTGACTTAGAAGAGAAGATAGAGATCCTAGAGGAGACACCAAAAAAATAAGTTGTTATAGAATAAAAAGAACAAGTTACCCTAGAATTTGAGAAGACACCTTCACTAGCATCGCATGAAGAAACCACCCTTGAAGAGGCACAATTGGAAATTGAAGATATCATTAGTGACAACAGGGATGGTTCTAATATTATTTTGGGAATGAGTGAGTTTGACATCGAGGCTAGACAACAGAGTGAAAACACAAATGTTAAAATACTTGAGAGAGATCCCTCTAAGGGGAAAGAGTCGATTAAGGACTCCATCCAGAGGCTAGAGAAAACTAATACAACCATAACACTATGCACCCAATATTAGAGGGGAGTATTGGAGAGGCTCTTGTACATGTTATCACATTTAACACCAGAAGACACATCTAAGCAGACTCGATGGGAGTTATCTTTCTCCCATGATGTTTATAACAAAGAACATCATTTTGATATGCCTTCATATAGCCTCATATTAGATTCAGAAGTGGTAGGAATTCTAGATACCCTTTGGGTAGACCCATGATAGTTTACCATGATACAGGCTAGGGTGGAAATTCTAAAGTTGGTACATGAGGTCACAAGATAGAATGCCTTATCTAAGTCTGATTCCTGGTGAGCATGCAGAAATAGTTATTTTATATCAAAATGAGGTCACCACAAGAATGAAGCTTTAATAAGAATTGGATGAGGTCAAACATTAGTTTAAAATTGAAATAGTGGCCAAGGTAAAAACATTGAACATCTATAAAATAATTTTGAACCAAGAACTAGTGTTTGCAGATGGAGTGCCCCTTTTTAGTGAGGTAGTGGATAAACTGGAGACCTTGGTAGAGCTTCTTTTGAAATGATGCAAGGACCTTCCTAGCCCCCAGAATGAATAGACTTGGACAATAGAGTAGTTCATGGAAGCAGTAGAGGTATGCAAAAGTTTCTTACATATAGTTTGAGAGACCATTCCCATTTTGGATGGGGTTTTCGAAATGCTAGCATGCCCTGACAAGATTTTGGAAGCTAGGATCCAAGTGAAAGAGCTTAAATAATAACAATTGGTAGATAGCACCTTATTAATAAAAGACTGCACAGAGAGTGCCAAAGTATTCAAGGATGTGAAAGCTATGGAAAACACAACAAGAGTTCACCGTCAAGAAATAAATACAAACTTTATGGCACTCTAAAGATAGGTTGTCACCGAGGTCACATCACTTGAAGGCATTCATAAGGATGCTTTCACATCCATTGAGCATTTGGTGAATAAAGTAGGTGAATGTCTGGAACACCCTGAGGAGACCAAAAAGCTCAACGTGGTAGTAAAATAAATAACATCCAAGTTGTAGAATGCCTTGAACCATTAGGAAGGTGTCAAAAATAAAATTGAGCAGACATGACCAAAGTTTTTGGAGGAGCCTGAACAATGATTTGTTCAGGACAGACTAATGACTTAGTGTGGGGTGATGTTGGGCCCCAATTTTGGCTAAGTACTTTTTGGGAATAACTAACATGGAGAGGCATGGTATGGAAGACTGTGGCATGAAAGATCATGGCATGGGAGTCCATGGTGTGGAAGGACCAAGTCTCATAGAATAAATTTGCCTATTAAATAGAGAACCTAAGAACAAAGGACTTAGAACTTAGCGAAAGACTTGGGGAGCATGCATAAATTGGAGAATAGTTATGGAACAATTCATAGGGATAAAAGAGAATAAGTCAAGCATGAATCTAGCACCAGCCTATGGGAAGATAGATGCTTGATGATGAGGATCCAACATTAAGAGAGAATATAGGGGTAGAAAGGGCTGGGTCTTTAGGAACTTAATGTAAATGGCTACCATGACTCAATTGTATTAATGATCATTGGTAAATCACCTTGAGTGTAATTATTTTTATAACTGCTTGGTTGGGGAAAACCAAGTATAAATACCCTTATGATGTACTTTGTAATGTTTTTTTTCAGTTGGATGTTATTGATAGAGTTCATACAAGTTAATTACATTATAACTCTAAAATTGTGTATTCTTTAGAGATCACTTATGAATATAATGAATGAATCTTATGTTGACTTAATATTGTTATTTAGTTAACTAAATTTGGGTTGCTAATTATCATTTATGCCATCTTTTTCTTTTTGATCATTGAGTAATGAATGTGTGCTAAGATATGGAATGTAATATGAGTTTATTATTGTGCATGTGTTTGAATGCCCCTATCTAAGTAGTTGGATAAACACACCTTCACATGACAAAATAAACAGGAATTGATCCCTCACTAAGTACTTCAAGTGAGCATTCAAGAACTACTTATTGCATGAAATACTAATGCGCTAGCACATTAGACTCTTATAACTTAGGTGCATGCCTTGGGAAAGTTATGCCCATGTAAAGGAAAAGAATTCCAATAGAGAATAGTAACTTGTTGTCCAAAGTGAGGAGAGTGAAGGCCCTGGTAGACATGATGGTGGGTGGAAGAGGAGGTAGAGCTTCTAGCCATAGGATAGGTAAGATGGATTTAGAGGGAGGTCCTAGAATGGGTCACCATGTTAGCCTTCATATTGGAGAGGGTGAGGTAGCCTCTAAGGTAAGTACTAGCAGAAGACATCACCAGATTAATAGCCCTTAGGCCCTTCTCACATGAAGAGGACAAGCTTTCGAGACTTGATATAGATGTTTTTTAGCCATACCATTATATATGTTGATTCTTTTTTATATGCCTTGAGGCACATTGCTCCTCCATGGATATTTTTGTATTGGACATCATTTATTTACAAACTTGACAGTTATTATGATGTGTGTGTGTGTGTGTGTGTGTGTGTGTGTGTGTGTGTGTGTGTGTGTGTGTGTGTGTGTTTTATCTTATCTTAGTGACTTGTCATTCATGTTTTTTGGATTTAAGTTTCATGTTTTGTTTTTCTATTTATGTGCTCTAGGTGATAAGGCATGTGATGATGTACCTCTATCTCTTAGATTTTGATATAATGTTATGGAAAATTCTTGTATATATGTGGGAAAAAAATGTATGCAAATGATGAAGTGTGATGAATAAATATATGAACTGTAAATATGATAACATTTCTTTTGCAAGTGACTACTTAGTTATTTTGTTTACACACTCTATAACTTTAAATTTGCAACAAAGAATGAAAAGTAGAGTAGGATAAATGTGAGGCGATAACGAATGAAAAACATAAATAAATATTTTACAAGAAAAATGAAGATGGCCTGATCCTCACAACAAAGGGAAATTTTTACTTCTTCCTATACTTACAAAACACTAATTTTAATGGTTTCATCTAGAGATAACTAGTCATGACAAAATCAGTAAATGGGATAAAGTTACCCTTTTAAACATAGGCATGTAGACAAGATTTTTAAATATATTAATACTTAGAAACTTTTTTATTTAATATTGATTCTACATTTGACTTCTAATTATGTTTGTGACTCCATACACTTAGTCTCATGTGACTAGGAAAACACATAGGCTCATCACCAAAGGCTAGACATAGGTGAGTAAGGGCATCTCTCCCCAATTTTAACATCACTCAAATAGTA
This sequence comes from Torreya grandis, assembly GCA_037957365.1. Classification (NCBI taxonomy): domain Eukaryota; kingdom Viridiplantae; phylum Streptophyta; class Pinopsida; order Cupressales; family Taxaceae; genus Torreya; species Torreya grandis. Next base: position 1,210,551 of record JARHVA010001871.1, read on the forward strand.
ATATGTGAGGACTAAACATTGAGGGTTACCAAGGGGTGTGAGATGTGGAATTTAACTTTTGGATTTGCAAAAGATTTTGAGTTTCATAGGAGTGTTTAATTTTCTATTTGCAAGGCCTTTACCCCCAAATCTTGGTCCCATACAACTAGTGAGATACAAGGGCTCATCACTGAAGACCAAGATAGGTGAGTAAAGTAACATATTTTTAAGCATGATAATTTTATGCTTCATAAGGTACCATAAGAGGAGACCTTATCATGGACAAGCCTCTATACTAGACTCTAGGCTAGTATTTTCTAAGTTGTGCAATAAGATGTAGGGAAAATAGATATGCTCTGCTCATAAGAACTAAAGAAAGAACCAATGTAATGTTGATTCTGAGAATTTTTTCCATGGGGTAATAGGGTAATGTGATAATGAGATGATGTGATATTTTGTATTATAAAAAAAATTATGTTTTATGCACTAACAACCAAATAATCACTGAATAACACATCTGATATGCATACACACATACAAACTATGATAATGCAATGCGAATGAAATGTTGTGATATGAAAGTATTAAATATAGAAGAGTTATAGGTGCAAGAGTTCATATATTTAATAAACTCCATGTCCTCTAAATTTCATAACCGATAGGCTTCATTTTTAATATATTATGTCACTAGGTAGGGGCCTAACCAATTAGGCCTAAACTTTTGACTTGTCCTTTCTTCTTGTCAATATGATGGTTGAGTCTAAGTACAAGGTATCTTACATGGATTAGTGCTTATGGATGTTTTTGTTGTATTTTTAAATCATATTATTAGCATAATCAATATGATTATTTTGCAACGGTGATCTGACATTCATCTAAATTTTCAAATTCAGCTAGTCACCTCTATAATTGTCATGATCAAGAAGGCCTTGGATGGAAGGGTGAAGGCTCGGTATTTATAATTTTAAGGGTATAATAGCTTCAGATCCAAACATGAGTAAGTAGGGAGTTTCCCTCATGGATATCTTAATGCTAATTTTGTAAGCCCATAGTGTTGGATAGAGCTTTAAGTGCCAATCTCATTTGGAATCCCTAACAATTTTGACCAAAATTGACTTCAGGGTTTCGTTAGTAGCTTCAGTCTAACCATTGGCCTATGGGTAGTATAAGGAGGCTGAATGGTGTGATATAGAAAAATTATTACATAGTTCATGAATTTTAAGGGTTTTTAAATGGGATCTATTATCAATAATGATAACTTATGGGACCCCAAATCGACAAATGGTTTGGTTTAGGATAAACTTTGCAGTGATTGATCCCATTACAATTGTTAATGGTATAGTATCCACCCACTTTGTAAAATACTTAGTTGTCATGATAATGAAGTGATGACCATACAAAGAAGCATGGGAGATCTTACCTACTAAATTTAAACCCCAAGTGGAAAAGGGCCATAAAGTGATAATGGACTGCAAGTCCCTAGTGGGAATATGTATCTCATGTGAAAAATGTTGACATTTATTGCATTTGTATGTATATTTGATGACATTGTGGTATATAATGGGCCAAAAATACCCATCATATGGATTTTTTGAGCATTCAAGTGACCACTAAAGTTCCCACCACAAACTCCACTATGACAATAAAAGAGGACTCTTTCTGACTTATCTTGGTCAACACATCAGAGTAGCATGCCATCAAAGGCCTTACAATAAATGTATGTATCTATAATAACATACTTGAATGGGATGATGTGAAGACATATCTTCTGGTATGAATTGGCATCTTTGGATAAGTGTGATCGATTAGGTAAATGACAATATATGTGTACCAAGAAGAAGAGCTAATATCAAGTTTTCTAAGTAATAGATAGATTCATAGAGAAAGTTGGTATCGATGAGGTCATTAACTTCCAAGGGATAATCATCCAAATAATTAGTAATGATATGCCCCTTAATATACTTTTAGTTGACATAAGTTAAATCTAACTCGCTTACAAGTGTAATGAAGCACCTAGCCTTCCTAGAGAGAATTGGCTAGGTTATAAAAATACTTAGGGATTGAAAACTCATGATAATTATTGTTTCTTGATTAAGCATATAATGTCACAATAATTTTGTCATAAACACTATAACTAAGCATTCCTTTCCTGATTGAGTGTATCATGTCTCATAATTGATAAAGATGTAGCTAATAAAATAAATGACACATTCTCTATGGATATCATCCTCTTGAGCCAACATTTAGGCAAAGGATACCTAAGTCAATATAATGTAAAGTATCAAGGATTTATCCCATTTGGGTGCCATGAGTGTGGGGGAGGCATAAGGAATAATTTCAATACTTTTAATGCCTCCTAACAATCATCTATCGAAGTTAATCCACGTTCCTTTTTATGTATGTTATTGATAGGATGAACATCATAGGCAAGATCAAGAATAAACTGTTGAATGGATCCTAACTTACCTAGGAAAGTTATAATTCTTAATTAATTTGTGGGAGGGAACATTTCAAAGATATCTTAGATCTTAGTAGGTTCAATATCAATCCCATGTTGGGAAATGATACACCCTATAATTTTTCCACTGGTGATTCTAAACACACATCTTTTTAGGTTAAGAGTAACATTGTATTTAATTAAGCATGTTAGGATGGTACGTAACATGTCTAAGTGGTATATTTACCATCTCAATTTCCCTATAATATAATCTATGTAGTTATTCACTATATTGTGAATAATATCCTAGAATATTGGGCTATGGCCCTCTGATATGTTGCCCCTTCATTTTTGAGATTGAAGGGCATCACGACATAACAAAAGGTCTCCCAAGGCATAGTAAAGGAGGTCTTGTTCTAATCCTCATCAAAAAATGTGGATTTAATTATATCTTAAGATGCCATCCATGAGTGATAGTAACTCATATCCCATGGTAGCATCAATAATGATGTCAATGGATGGGATAGGGAAGTCATCTTTTGGACATGGTTTATTGAATATCTCAAAAGTGTATATATATCCTAATTTTACCCTTCTTCTTGAGGATGGGGAAAATGTTATACATCCACTTGGAATGATCCACTAACTTAATAAATTTAACTTTTAAAAGTTTAACAACTTCCTCTCTTACCATCAATGTGACCTTATGCTTATTGGACCTGAGATTTTATTTGATTGGGTTTGTGTCAAACTTTGTAACTAAGTTATGGATAAACACATTGGGGTTGATGCCTATCATGTCAGTGTAAGAGAAAGTGAAATATTTTGAGAGTTTTATGAGGATATACTTATGGCCTTCCACCTCTTATTTAGAGAGCGAAGACCCTAGCTTGAGAATTTTGGGACTATTCTCCATCTCGATGTTAATGTTAATGGTTTATCAAATGAGGGAGGCATTTCCCTCCTCAAACATGTTAGGGGCTAGGTGAAGATTATGATATTCACTCTCCATATTTTAAACATCATGTTCATCATCATAGGAAATCTAATTCTCAGTATGGTAGTGAGAATCATAATATTCAGTCCCCAGGGCCGATGTGGTATAACAGATAAGTGAGAAGCCCGTCTTGTGGTGGAATGATGGGAGGTCATCATATTTTCATAATAACTTAAGAATGGCCTCATCATTCTTGGATAAATCAAGGACCAATATAGTATTTTCTTTCTTGATATGGGTGATGGTTCGATCATTAGGAGTTTCGTTCACAAGAGGTTATGTCTTGACTAAAACTATAAAATTAGACTTTGGTATAATAAGATGAGGATCAAAGTGTGAAGATGAAGTAGTCATGGAGTCAACAATTTGTTTGCCTTCCCTAGGGACTACTTCTATATAAACTAATTCAAAGTCTTTAAAAATCTCATGCACATTGGTCTTTTATAGTCGAAAATGTTCAGCCTTGGTCTGATAGACCTCAAAAACCTAGTTCACAACCAATTATGAGTCACCTTGGATCCTTAAGTTTTGAATGCCCAAACATTTTGAAATGAGAATTCCAAGAAATATGGCCTCATATTCAGTCCCATTATTCATATACTCAAATTTATCTAAAATCCAAAAGGCATGAGTTTCCTCTCAAGAGAAATAAGAACGACTCCTACCCTAGTGCCTAGGCAACACTTGGCTCCATCATAGTAAAGGACCCAATGATTATGTGTATAAGGTGGAAAATCACCTATTTAAGTCTCTCATATAATATCTTAACCATATAAATATAAAAAATGCCAGAAAACTCATATTGGGGTTCTTGGTCCCCAAATTCTAAAGAACAATGAGCCTACCCTCCTTACAGGGTGAATGGAAGTTCTTACAAAAAATTGAAAGGTTTACTCTTATAGTTAGGATGATGTAAGGGGAGCACTTATGGGAACTCAAGAGGTTGTTTTCCAAGTTTCAATTAGAGGTAGGTAAGCACCTCTCAAGATTCAGAAGGCCACTAACTAGGTCTTTTCTTTGGTGTGGGAAGAATGCTGACATAGTTCAGGTCTTGTTTCAATGTGGGGAGTATGCCAACACAATTAAGATCTCGTTTTAGTGTAGGAGGTGTGCATACATAGTTATGCATCTTGTAGTACTATTCATATGAGCAATATTGTTTGTCCTATTATTATATGTGGGAAAGCCTATAAGTATCTAGTGAGTGACTTTCTGAGGTCATCTCTCTTCACGATGGGAAGTGGGGGTCCCCTTTTAGGAATCTATGGATAATCATGGGTTCCAATATTGATTTTTATAGTACCTACTATCATAGTATGAATACTTCATTTTAGCATTGGGATGGTCGAGAGAGAAAGAATGGTTGGGTCACATGTTGGAGGGCTTGAAGCATGATGAGAAATATAACTAGGTGCAAGCCAAAGTAAAATGATCAACATCTCAGGAGGAATCAAACTCAATGGGTTAGGGAATCTATAAAACTACTTTGTCCCTATTATAACATGATTAAGGACATACTTTGAAGAGGCTCAAAAGTGAGAAGAGTATAATGTGAAGTGCAGCTTACCCTTGTGCGATTGAGCGATGGGATATAACATTAGTAGTCATTGGGATGGATGTTATGAAGGGGGGCTTATTCATTCCCTGACACCTATATCATGAAAATATATGGCATAATAGCTGACCCTTCTTAGGGATGTTGGCTTTGAGGACCAGAGAATTCATAGGTCCCCACCCCTTATGGGTCGAATGGGAGGATAAGTGGAGTATCCTTTTCTACGAGATTGATGACCTCAGTTATAGATAGGGTGGAGATTCCCTGACTGATGACTAGTTTTGTATTAATGTTTTATTTAGTCAGCACTACATCTTTCCCTTCCAACTTATCTTTTAATAGAGTTTGGGGTATTTCAGCTCCCTTCTTCAAGATAACCACTTTAGGCTTCATGGGTTTAGTAACATCAACTAATTATAGAGGTTTTATGGACCCTATTGGTAGGTAGGTGGTAATAAAAATGTAACTCAAGATAATTATAAATGGTTTATTATAGCATATCGAAGGGTTTAGGGTCCCCTTCAACTAGGAATATCTTCCCTAACATGTGTAGGAATTAGATTTGTTGGAATAAGGTTGAAGGGATGGCCTTTATCCTATATATCCAAAATCTTCCCAATATCATATTATAGTTGGTATATTTACCTATGACATAGAACACAGTTAGCACCATCTTGGGGACCAAAGTGATTGGGAGGAAAATGGTCCCTATGGAAATAGATTTAAGGCTATCTTAGCCCCACAAGGTTTTATGCATCATAAAATAATTAGCTTTTAGGTAACTAAGTTTTTTTAGGAAGGAAAAGTGGAAAATATTGATGGCCACTACATCGTCAACCATAGATCTTTTCACATAATTATTGTAAATACAAACCTATAAAAATAGTTCCATATCTCCCTTCCTTGCCATTTCAAATTCAAGAGGAAGACTTCATAAATCAAATAAATAACCAACGTCTCATGATTCTTGACTAGGCGGGAACATGTATAGATTAATGTGGTTGATCTGAGCTTGTGGAGGAGTAACATTAGATAAATAAACCAGTCCTAGGACATCAAGCAAGGATGACTGATGAGTGGGGAAGTTATTGAGTAAGTCAATGAAAAAAATATGGGAGAATGTCTTGGTTAATTGGAGATTAAATCATAGTTTCCCACCAGTTTCAGAATAGTCTCAATTTTTAGAATGTTTGAGGGATGAAGGGTCATAGGCTAGTACTCTCTAGTGTGAGTAACAATATTTGTCTCTTCTTTAACCTCCAATTTTATGACTCCTATCATTGTATTTTTGCCTTGCACTCCCAACTTTGAAACAACATTAATGTTTGTAGTTCCAGAGGTAGATGCCTCAATATCATGAGTGTACGCCATCGTGGTTTGATTATGTTAAATTGGGTGGTTCTGTGGGCTTTTGGTTAGGAAAGGGGTTTTGGTAGATTTGGAGGTTTTGATTTTTAGGGGCCACATGGCCATTTTAAAAGGCTTGAGAGTTTGTATAAGCATTCCCTAGGAACATGTCAACAAATGTTTGTCTTTGATCTTCTAGGATCCTTTGGATAGATTTATTGTACACCCTATAGGTCCAAGTGTCATGACCAATAACCTAGTAGAAGAGGCAATAGACATTGGGATCATATTACATATTCCTCATGTTCTTCCCTTATTTCCCAAACCCTTTTTGATTTTTTTGGTAATAGGTTTGGTTCTAAAATTATAGGAATTATTCAATAAGATAGTTTTGATTTTTATTATGGTTCTGGTGTTATACATTGCATGGTGGTGGTCAGTTAAATTTGACAACATGGATGACAGGAGGGGAATTTTGGCTCCTATCACCCACATTATTAGCAACATTGGTGTTATTTACAAGTTGGTATTCATTATTATTCATAGGGTTTGGCTTCTTATTCTAGTTAGTGATGCCATTGGTAGTGGTGTTCTGATTTTGATTTAGGAACTTAGGGCCTTAGTTAATGGTATTATTTGGAATTTCACTTTAAAATCTCCCATTATTTTTGTTTGGGGTGATAATGCACCCATTGGTCCTGTAAGTTCACTGACCGCTATTAATAGCTTCGTGGTTAATCTGTAAGGTGCTCTCAAGAGCTTCTTCATAGGATCGATATGGGAATTTATGTGCATCTTCCCTTGTCTCTTTATTAATGTAGTGAATGAATAGATCACACAATTCCTATTGATCCATGTTGGGTGTGCTCATAGAGGAATATAAGACCTATCACCATCTCATGATGAAATGGGTATCCAAGTCATTGTGTTCTTGCTTTATGTGCAAGAATTCTCATATGCCCATATTTAGGAGTTTGTTTATATCAAAAGATTTGAAAAACTTGGCCATTAGTTTACAAAAATAATGTATAGACCCCTTAAGGAGTCGATAATACCAATCGAGTGATATTCCCTCTAGGGTTTTGGGGAATTTTTTTGTAACAACCCCATCCCATGGTAAGAGTTCCCTAACATTTGTAGTGTAGGTTTTGACGTGTGCATTGGGATCTCCCTTCCCTTTCAACTTGGGAATGTCATATAGGGGACATGGGAGAATAACCCCTCATATGTTATAATCAAGAGGCTCCCTAAAGTACTCAACGTAAGTCCCGATGTTACTTATGTCTATTATTGTCATGCGAGGACTAGAGTAGAAAGGTGGGATCACATAGGGGTTAGTTTGATAACCACTAGAAAGAATAAAAAAAACTTGATAAGGTGAAGTGGAATAAGCCAGAAAATAGTAATTTGGTTGAATGGATTTGGAGTACATATGAAAATACGGAGGAAGATTGTTATATATAGCAGGTGTGGTGGTTTGTTGTGGTGGGGTGTATGTGGATTGCATGTAACTCAATGCTACATAAGGTGGGATATAGTTTATCTATAGAGGGTGAGTGTACATGGGAGGCATGTAGCTTAGAGGCATAAAGAATGGTGGATTGTTAGACATCACGTTAGTTTAAAAAGGTGGAGCATAAGTGTATACGCTCCCTATTGGGGATTGAATATGAGCTTGATATGATGAATGTATTTTAGAAGCATCCAAGTTGGGGACCCTGTGAGTAAGGATATTCCCAAGGGTTTAATGAGATACATGGTTTGGAGGGAGTACAGGATCCTATTATGGTAGAAACATGTAAGCTTATTGTTGTTATGGTTTTTGATGAGTCATCATTTGGATGAGAGAAAGAGAGGGATAATCTTGTGTATGATAATTTGGTACCATCCCCTAACCCAGAGTTTTTTTTATTGTTTGTAGGTCATGAATATGGCCCACTAGCGTGTTGATGAGTTGGTTTGGACCAGCATTGGTGTTAGGCCCAAGAACCTCCTATATATGAGGGGTAGAGGCATGAGAGGGTTTATTCTAAGTAGGTTGGCTTGGGGGAGCCTTAGGGGTAGTGGTTATGGTTTGTATCAGTGGTTTGGAGGTATCTTGACTCCCACTAGGAGGATGTGTGGCCATTTACATATGATTAACTTCATCTTCCAAGTGGTGACTTCTTCCCAGGTAATTATCACATTTGATAGTGATTTCTACATCTAGGATTTGTAAGATGATTGATGGCCTATTGGACACATGGGAGTGACTTTTATTCCCCCAGTAAGGGTCATAGCATTAGAGTCAGGGTGGTTACTTGTAGTTTTAGATATGTCCAACATTTCCTAAATGAAGACCCCACTATTTTTTGGGTGTTAAGATGAGAGTAATTATATAATTAGTAGTCTACATTGGTGTCTAAGTTTTGGTTGTTCCAACTCATCAATGAAGGCTTACTAGATTTGATTTGGATTCTTTTATAGCACTTTAGGCTAAAAGATCTGCTTATGTCATGCCTAGACATATTCTAGGGGTATATGAATACCTAAAAAATAAATGGAAGGAGGAAGGAAAATGGAGAAGGGAGGAAGGAAAAGAGGAAGAAAAGTGGAACTGAAAAGGATATAATTCCTTCATGTCAAGTTCACGAATTTATGTTCATGTGAATAACACACACTAAACTATGTACTTGACTCCCTGAGGTCAGGCAGAGGCAAACAATGTAATGGATGGGTTATATATTGGGTTGGTTATTGGGTGGAATGGTATTTAGAATAGGTGGTGTAAATGGGTTATCATGATGGAATGAAAATACCTCAATAGTTTCGTGGTTCTCATTAAGAGCATCAAGCTTTGTAGAAACAAAGCTCCAAGGTCCTTCAATTTTTGAGATCATAAGGAGGTGAAGCTCCTAGTCAATGCTAGGAGCAAGAAAATGGGGGAGATTAGGATAAATGACCCACATAATGATATCAAATATAATAGGTTAGATATTCCCAATCAATATAATTCACAAATGTGAATGATATAATATGAGGCTAGACTCGAGGAGGAAAAAGAAAGGGAACTAGGAAACTAGGCATGGATAATGTTGTAATGATGACCCCTATTCTGGGGAAGGACAATGGTGCGTGGGTCAATGATTCATTCTTGTTATTATAAGGCATTGAGATATTTTACAATGTGGTGAGGGATTGGGGTAGAATGGTAAACCTCTATCCTAAGCTTAGAATTAACATTAGACTATATGCCAATTGTGGGGTTGAGTGCTCTATCCCTAGGAAAAAGACCTTCTCTAACAAGACCAAGTGTTTTAGGAAGTGTCATCCAAGAAGTATTAGGAAATGTGTAAGTATATGATCTTTTCTATAGATAATGTTTAAGGACTTGATGTGTTATTATAATCAAGGTTTTTGTTTTTGGCTTGTATAGTTAGACAAGGCTTTTGGCAATGTTTCTTTGTTGTTTTTATAATTATTTTTACTTGGATTTTTTATTTGGAAGTAAATTGCTTACCTGATATAATTTAAATGATGAAAATAAATAAATGAAAAAACTGAAAGTGAATGGCAACAAAAAATAATAATTCATTTCCAATGATTTGACAATGCATGCAAAGAGAGAGGAAGAGAGTTACTCTATAGTATAAGATGTTGAAATTTCTTAGCTTTGTCTAAATGCAATCTAAGTGAGGGTGTTTTTGTAGTTTTTTTTATTGATTGTGGAGATGGATATAATATGAATTAAATTTTATAGATATGAAAACAATGCAAGAAATTATCTAGCCTAAAATAACAACACTCTAATGCCTTTACAATTTCCTTGCACACCAACAAACTAAGCTAGCTTTATAACTTTCCTAGTTATTGCATGCAAGTTTTGAATGATTTGTTTGAAAAGAAGAAATAAATATAAATTCTGATTTTTATATTTATTTAAATAATACAAACATTCATATTGATCTAAAACAATGATAAAAATAAAAAATATTAAAGCCTCTTGTTTACATAGAGTTTGTTTAGGGTTTTGTTGCTTGCTAGTTGATTATTTTGAGAGCAATGGAATTTGTATTGAATATGAAAAATAACTATTGGGTTGGCTGAAAGTGGATGAAATGTTTACTAAAATATTCTTAAAATTTTATTGCAAGATTGTATGCTAATGAAAATAAATCTATTGAAAGAGATGCAAACAAAAGAAACTATCTACTACTTTTTTTTTACAGAAAAGACAGGAAAAGGAAGAGAGTTATTTCTCCTATAAAAATTTCCCTTTTTTTAAATAAACATTTAATAAAATATAAGAATGAATACTAATCTACTCTAGTCTACCAGGATAAAATGAATAAATCTAAGTTAAGAACATCCAACCTGATCATGATGTCGACTAGTTGGAAGTAAGAAATTTGTTGCACTGTGGTCCTCTAGTATGTTGGCTCCTTTTGCTCAAGTTAATATGTCAATAAATTTCCGACAAATAGGATGAATATATGGTTATCACAAATGGGAGAAGAAGATAAGATACATGGCTCCAAATAAGGAACAACTGACTTTAGCTGGTTGAAGACATCATTTATAAAGATTGGATTGCAAGAATAATGGATATCCCTATATAGAACTGTGTATTTGAACTCGAATGTAATCAAATTAAATATTCAAATAAATTTTATTAGGTTGTTTTTTTAAAGGCCTAAAAATTATCAATATTAGAATTCAATTTTTAAATCCAAAATCAAGCTAGAATTAGCTTACTTGTAGAAGAGCAATGAAGCTAGCATGAAGGAGTTTAATTGAGTTGAACTTGGGAGGGACTCAAAATGATTGAAAATAGAAGAGGAAGTGAGTTGGTCCTGATTTAAGGTTAAATTAAGACAAATAAAGTAATAAAAATGATAATAAACATGCAAAATGCATCAAGGAATGATTCTCAAAAGCTAAATTTGGAAGATGAAATAATGGTGACAAAACCACCCCTATCTGCAAGGGCAGTTACATAAGCGCCACTTCTAAGGATGAAACCACTACTATAAATTATGTAACCCACCCTATTTTAATATGAAACTACCATGATAGGATGAAACCACCATGATATTTTACACAACTGTCATGACAAACCCATCATGAAGGTGGTGGTTTCATAACCTAACAAGGTGGTTACATCACCTAAAGGGGAAGTTCTATCCCCAATGAGAAAGGGGTGAAAACAAGATAAGAGAAGCTACAAGGGAAAAATAAAATGGGGTTTTTGATAACCTAAGAGAGGGAGTAAATCAAAGAGGAGAGAGTGTTAGAGGGTTTCCATTTGAGCATTATTAAGAGGTCATTGCATCATCATCGGACTTGTTGTGTCAAGAATATCACACTATTCAAAAATTGGGTGCATGTGGGTACATTAATATTTTCAATTTGTACCAGGGAATAATTCCATACTACAATTAGAAAATAATAGTTATAAAAAATGAAATCTAGTGTTGATGGTCCAAATAAGTGTATTACATTCAATTCTGAAAGTGATACAATCAAAATTTAACACAATGGAAAGGATGAGTGCTAAAAAATCAACATTCAAAAATAATTTAAGTGGCATCACTTAAAAAATGGCATGTGAACCTACATAGAGTGTAAAGAGAAATGCAATTCCTATACATAGGTATCTTGAGAGGACAAAGGAAATTGTGACAAACATACCTAGGTGTCACAAATCTAATGATGATGATTTGTGGGCTTTTAATACAACTCTATATCCATACATAATCACTATATTAACATATCCAAGGTCTTCATTTAGGCATCCCCTAGATATGATATTAGAAAAGTAAAAAATTAAAACATTTAAAAATATAAAATATAAAAATAATAATTCAAAAATACAATAAAATCAAAATATTAAAAAAGTATAAAGCCATGGCCTATGCATGATATGTTTTTTTGGAACACATGATTGATTAATGTTATTTATCATATACATGGTGAATTACATATGTATTCTCTACACACATGTTTTTTATAGTATACATGAGTGGTGTGTAAGACATACATGTTAATATGATACATGGACACAATTGTGTCACATTATTTACACCTAGGGGCAACCTTTTTACATTAGGGAGCAAGCCTACACTAGGGCATCGTTGCACAATTATCAAGTTCTATCTTTATACACGATTACATTGATAATTTTAGGTTTTTACACACAATTTTCCCTTAATTATACTTTCTATAGTGTTATTTCCTATAGATATTGTGCTTTGGTATATTGGATGATGACATTGATTGATTATGTGGAATGACATTGCTTTTTATATATGTGTTTGATAATGATGATTATACCATTACGTGATCATTTATATGTATTATATTTTGTTTTCTATGAGTGCATTGTTTTTTTCATGTCATATTGTGTGTCAATTAAGTTAGAGGATCCTCTACTCCATTTTATGGCCATGCCATGTCGCTATTAGGTTAGATTAATTTCATGTATTGAGTGTTAATGTGCTTCATGATCATGATATTGTGTGTGTATGCATGTGTGTGGTTACATATATGACTATTCTTGGCTTAGTGCCATGAATTATATAGTCCATAATTCTATTATGTGCAATGCCATGATTTATATCATGCATCTATTGTGATCTTATCACTATGATCTTAATTGATATATCTAATAGACATGACATGTGTATACCCATTATGTTGGATTACATGTTTCATACATTCTTGAATGGTCAAACATTTATATGATGACATATCTTATCATGTTTTTATACATAATTTACATGGTTAAATTTTTTTATATAACACATGTTATATATAACTCTTTCTTTTGAGATGAGTGATTTGTAGGATTCATCCCTCATATAAAGAATGGGGCATGTAGTGGGTTTGTATTAAAGATTCAATCCATGATAGATAGATAGTTCATATTCTTGAGATAAATCATATGATAGATTGAGACATGTGGGGAATTCTAAAGGATTGTGAGGAACATTTTGGACATTTTGAGACAAATTATGGGTTAAATTGAGTAGATCTAACATATATAGTAGATTGATATGACATTTTGTGATGTAATTACATATTAATGTTGTAATTACATATAACTTTGAGGTATAGTTGGATCATAATTGTGGAATGAATGCTTTTCATGCAAACACTTTTCTATTTCTATATTATGGATCAATGGGAATGATGGTACTATGCAAGCATTTTTTGTCTATGTTTTATCTATAGTGGTTGTTTTAGATTAAGGTAAAAGCAGGTTTTGAAGGGATCTTGAAACGCTTTACAAAACAAGAAAGATAAAACATTAAAAACTGCCTGGAAAGGCAAAACCACTAAAAAATAGTAACAAAACCAGGTTTTACGGGGACCTGAAACCAACAGAATAAACCAGTAAAAACTCCCCAGGTTTTACAAGGACCTGAAACCTAAACAATACCAGGCAAAATAGCCTAAAAACTAGGCAAAACAGCTTGAAAACCAGCAACCCCAAAAGTTAGGGCTTAGTTCAGAACAACAGCCGCTAAATAATACACTGTGTGGCTCTCCCACAAGGGTTTCCCCTGACAAAACACAGCATCCATCATGCAAATAAGATCTCATCATTTCTGCCCACGCACCTGCACCATGGATCCCAAAAACCACACTGCCCAAAACTGGCAGCACCTCCAACAAAACCCCCAAATTCGTCACCGCCACCATCCTTACCACCCACCCAAGTATCTGTGAGATCACCCCCTCTGCTCAGAGGATACGCCGCCATGGCATTCAAAATATCACCGAAGAAAACACCGATCTGCACAAAACAGGGTATAGGTCTGCACAGGAGCCACAAACCAGAAAACCAAGGTAAAAATATTGAACCGTGCCATAAAAAATAAGCTCTACAGAACCGCGCTACCACGCAGAACAAGTTAAATAATACATAAACCGTCGTGCCAAGACAGAGCAACTTGGGCTGGAAACCCAGTCCGCAGTCCATCTGCAATACGAAAAGCCGAAGCGAAAATAAAGTTCCATGCAGTAAAAGATCTTGCATTAAAAAATTCTACGTACAGAAACAAAGGAATGGGGGGCCGCACAGACGCCAGCAGAGGAGTAGGGTTTCAGCACGGCCACGTCCGCGGCCGTGCTCCCTCTTCCCGCTCTCAGTTTAAATTTGTTGGTGTTAAAACCCTATCTATAGTGGTTGTTATTTTTACATAAGAACATGTTTTAGGGTTACATATTTACATACAAACTTGGTTTCAAGGTAGTGCAGTTGAGGTTTTTACATTGTTCAAATTTTAACACTCCTTTCTCCAATGGTGGTTAGCACATTAACACTCCTCAACATGTCGTTTCATTAGTTGCATATCCTTGGGCCATAATCACCCCATGCCATTGTCTAAACAAGTTAAAAATGTGTGATCTTGGTTCACATACATTCAGGTGTATTTGTTCCTTAATTTTTCAAATTCAAGGTTTTAATGACCTAGATTATTTTAGATTTCTTATCTTGAGAGAACATTTATCAATACATGTTCCTTGAAGGTTTTGCATATATAAAATGGGACATTTGGGGTGTACATGTCAACACCAAGCATGGTTTTCATAGGTACCAAATTTATTATTTTATGTTTTTAATCTAATATTTTTAATAGTAAATTAGAAAGGGGGCATCTATAGACATCTAATTTTGGTAATAGACACTTTAGCAACATAAAATTTGGCACACTTTGACATACTTGGACATTTCCCACATGTGACTTGTGTGAACGTTTTCCCCTCTCCATCTAGTTATAGACAAGTAAATTAATATTTAATATAAAATAATGCACTTGCGACCACCCTTTTTACACACTTACCTCATGCTTTATTACATGGCATTTGACCATTTTTCTTCATTTTCCACATGGATGACCCAATCCTATAAGCAAACCAATGATCCCAGAATGTCTATATTCCTCATGAAAAATAGTTCAAGCTAATCTATATATTGTTACATACTCCTATATTATTAGTTTTTTCTCTTAGGACAACAACCCATCATTTGGATAGCAACACTCTTTGGTAGTGTCTAGTTTCATTGCTCATGTCCTCCTACCAAATAACAACTAATTTCTCAAATTATTCGTGTAATGGGTCATGCCATAATATTATCAAGCCCTATCTAAATGAAATCCTAAAATATCACTATAAAGCCACATTTCAAACCATTTTTCATGTAAGATGCTTCCATATTGAAAAACACCAAAATTTTGATTGTGCGTTGAGATTAAATCCCGTGTTTCTCCCAATTCTGAACACATACAACCCTAGTATCCCTAAGTTTAATTTTGAATTCACTTAAAAGGTCAAAAAAATGATTGAATCACATGATGACATCATTTAGTGTTTTGCACTAGTCTTTCGCACACCACCATATCATGGGAGAAATACATGGAACTTGATCCCTCTTCGAGGTATTAAAATGTAGGCTACACTCAACATAGGGGGTGTTGAGCTGAAGTGCAAATTCAACTGCTAACCCCTTTTAACCCATGATTATATTTTTCCTCTTGATCTATTGAGCTAAGGTTACAAGTGGAGGAGAAGATATACAATGGTTTTTGAGACAAATCAATGGCTCTGACATAGTCTATAAAACATATAGGTAAAGGCTAACCTATCACATAAAACTTAAAATTATATCATATATAAGACACCATGCTTCCTAAGGATAACAACACTCTATACCCCTATCCAGATACAATGCTCTTATCTAGAGATTTTTTAAAACCCTATTTTAGATCCACAGTCAGTCATCACAGCTCCATAGTGATTTTTAACCTCAAACACGATCATGCATTCCAATTTTCCAGCTAAGCTGTATTTCTTTCATACTTCCTTTTTTGGCATATTTCCAAATTTAGTAAGTTCTAAATCATTTTGTGTCATTTATTGCATATTTTTAGTATTCATATTTTGTACATTAGTTTATATTATCTAAGCAATTATTTCACTTATTTGTTAATATTTGATCAAACATATTGGTGAACCCATTTATTGTTAAACATTTCTAAAACCCTAGTTTTCCATTAAGGTTATCCTTCTATTTATAACAAATCCATTGGGGTTTCATATTCCTAAATTTTCTTATTTCTAAATACATCTTGATTATCGTGACTAAAGTTATTTATCATTTTATAGTTAAAAGTTTTTGGGTTTCCTTTACATGTTGTTTCTCTATAATATGTCAATTAAGTTGCATATAAATTCTTAGATACATCATTTCATGGCAAAGATAAAACTCATCATAACCAAAGAACATAATAATAAACCACCCTGTGATGCTTATTGTTACATGGTTAACTTTGACTTTTCACCTATGACCACTTGATGTCACAGAGCATAGTTGGTTCCTTTTATCCCTCCCACTCCTAGACTTCTAAATTACATCAACTACCATCATGCCTCGACTATTCACCCTAGGCTTATAGTATATCTTACGGTTCATGTTGTTATCACTAAAATAGGTCAAAATGTGTGATATTATGATCAAACACAAAGACAAAATCTCATTGATCAACACAGTAGTACAATAACCAAGGTTTTTATTTTACAGTTACTTCAACAATCAAATATGTACAAAGATGTGTTATATGCCGCATTGCATGATACTATTATTCCTAGAAATGTTGAAACAAATTATATTGCATCTATAATTAACACATTATGGTGGACAAAAAAGTCTATATATTTTGAAAAACAATATTTACCACCATAACATAGTATCAATCAACATTTACCTTTGTATATTCAGCTCTGAATCAATGATATGGGTGTTAAGTGGGTCTTAGTAGATAATGGTTTAGGATTGAATATTTATAACATTTCATTTCTCCAAATCCTTAATAGACATGTAGAGAATTTATATTATTCAGATATGAACATCAAAGGTTTTGCTAGCATTCCCTGCAAGGTATTGGGATAGATAACATTGAATCTCACAGTAAGACCTAGAACTATTACTACAACATGTCTAGTCATGCCCAATTATCTTAATTAAAATATTTTACTTGGGAGGCCTTAGATTCATGATGCAAGCCATCCCTTTTACTTTTCATGCATGTTTGAAGTTTAGTTACCAAGGGTATATATATACATGTCTTAAGGATCATGAACCATTTAAGTATTATCAAGTAACTGAATATACAAAGAATGATGCTCTTCATTTGGATTCTTCTAATAAGATAATGGTGTAGCCTAATATTCAAAGATATATCAAAATTTATAAATTTATACAAATAACACCTTCATCTAATAATACAATTCATTAAAAATATGACTTTAAACTCAAGTATTTAGAAAAAATGGGATACAAAGGATAGGAACTAGGAAAGTATGAACAAGGAATTCTTCATCCTATTAATGCCTCTACTCACAAAGGTAAACAAATCCTTGGTTACATAGACAATTTAGGTCATTCCAACTCAGTCACACATTTACATCAATCCATATATTTTTGAAAATATATTTAGCAATACAACAACTCCATCAATCATGTATCTATGTTATCACTTGTATACCCAAAACTTATTGATGGTACTATCTCATCACACAATCTGACATTGGATGAATTCTCTAATGTTGAGTCTCTACTTAAATATTTAGGATCATATGAGGATTTCCTTCCATTCTATCATAAGAATAGGTTTCCTCATTCAACAAATGCTCAAGCATATTTTGGTGATATTGACATTTCATAGGATGATGTTCTATTTGATGGATTTGACACAATACCTATTGTAACTTATATTGAAGATAGATCCAGACTTATAAATGAAGAGGCAATTGAATTTAATTATCAAATAGATACAAATATGAGAATATTACTTTTGATCGCCACACTAAAAATTGTTGAGGATCAATCAATAATACAAGCATTAATGATTTTCTCAAATTATTTGCTTGGGCATACTTTGATATGATAGGCATTGATCCTTTAATTATAGTACATCATATCATACTCTACCTAGAAGAAAAAGTAACTAAATAGAAAATATGTAAAATATATCCAAAACTTGTGTTACTATTTAAAGAAGAAATTTAAAAATTATTTAATATAGGTTTCATTCAAGTTGTAGCCTATCCAAATTGGGTGTATAATATTTTTATAGTAATAAATCCCAATGGACAAATTTGATGTTGTTTGGATTTCAAAAATCCAAATAAGGTTTTCCCGAAAGATAATTTTCCACTACCCAACATTGACATGACTGTGGGTTCTACCGCTGGATATGATATGTTATCATTCATGGATGGATTTGTCAGTTATAACCAAATAAGAATTTTTGAGGAAGATCAAGAAAAGACATCATTCATCACACCATGGGGCACCTTTTGTTACATAGTGATGCATTTTGGATTAAAGATGCAGGAGTTACATACGAATGAGCCATGACACATATTTTCAATGATCTCATTCACTGGACATCAAAGGATTATGTGGATAATTTATTAGCAAAACCTAAATAGAGATAAGATTGTGCAATCAATTTATAACTTTTATTTGATTGGCTACAATAGTATAATGTGTGCCTAAATCCAAATAAATGTGTATTCGATGTAACATCAAAAAAATTGTTAGGTTTTATTATATCAAATGAGGTATTCAATTTGTTCCAAAAAAATTCAAATTTATCATTGATATGCCTCCACCTAAAGGATTGAAGCATATTTGATCTTTACAAGGTAAAATTCAGACAATATGTCACTTTGTAGCTCAGTTAGCATATAAGACACAACTCTTCACCAGGTTACTCAGTAAATATACAAAGTTTGAATGTAACATAAAATGTCAAGAATTTTTAAGGCACTCAAAAAATATTTGTTAAATCCACCTATTTTCATGCCTCTGACACCAGATAAATCACTCTTATTATACATTTCAACCACATATCATGCACTAGGTGCTTTACTAGCACCTATTGATTATGATCGTAGAGAACAAGACATATATTAAATTAGATGCACACTTTTCAATTATGAGCATAACTACACAACAATGGAAAAACTATGTCTAGATCTTGTGTTGGCTATGTAGAAAATTTGACACTATATGATCAATAATGAGACTCGAGCTATTACAAGGGTTGACCCATTAAAGTTTCTTATGTCAAAACCTCACTTATCAAAATGTATCACAAAATGGGTAATGTTACTTATGAAATTAAATTTAAATATTATACCTAAAAATCAATAAAAGGTCAAGTTATCATAAACTAGTTGGCTCCTACCCCACTACAAGATACATAACCCCTCAAGGATAATTTCAGGGATGATTTCACAGCATATAATATTATTGAGGATATATGGGAAATGTTTTTCAATGGATCTAAATGTGCATCAAGTGTTGGTGTAAGAATTGTTCTTATTACTCCATAGAGAGATCCTATTCCATTTGTGTCATATTGGGGTTTTCATGTACAAATAATATTGTAGAATATGAGGCATTAATTT
Organism: Torreya grandis; assembly: GCA_037957365.1. Taxonomy (NCBI): domain Eukaryota; kingdom Viridiplantae; phylum Streptophyta; class Pinopsida; order Cupressales; family Taxaceae; genus Torreya; species Torreya grandis. The sequence goes on from JARHVA010001871.1 coordinate 1,230,330, forward strand.
TGGACGTATACATCGCTCGCACTTTACAGATTAAATCCATTAAGATATATGGAGATTCATAATTAGTTGTTAATCAAGTCACAAATGTTTATCAAACAAAACAAGAAAAACTAATTCCTTACAAAAATATGGTACAATGTTACGAGAACATTTTGATCATTTTTCAATTATGAATATTCCAAGAAAGGATAATCATCATGTAAATGATATGGATAGCATAACATATTCTATACTAATTAACATAAATGATGATCGAGCAATTTTCACTATATGAAATTTGTAAAAGCCATCAGTTTTAGACACATATTTGGTAGCCTTGTCACTCTTAGAAACTGCACATAATGCAAATATCCCATAATGGTTTACTCATATAACTTTTTAAATAAATTAATTATGCCATGTAGTTTTGCTAGAAAGGACAAGTACAAATTGCAATGTGATGCACTTAGATATGTGATTATTAGAGGAGATTTGTTTAAACAATCATTTGAAGGACAACTAGTTTTATGCCTAAGCATTGAAGAGGCTAAGTGTTTTAACCTTTTAGGATTTAGCTATGTAAATCCTAAGTTAGATTAAAGGACTGAGTTGTCTAAATTAGTGAAATAATATGAAATAAATAACCATTTATTTGTTACAAAATTTGATTTGCTTTAACTTTCTAAAAATAGTAATAAATATGTCCAAATAGAGACCTATCTAGAAAATAACTGTCATGGAAGATTTAGGTGCTAAAAATTGGGTTAAGGATAGGTCTAAGTGTCCTTAATAGGGTTCTTGAGCGAAATTATTACCTGGATAGTAGTGCCCCACCTAGATAGTAGTGTCATGTGGCTCTAGTATCCTAAAAATGGCATTAGTGTCCTCTTTCTAGGGTTGTTCCTAATTTCTAGGAGCACCTACACCTGTGTTTTTTTGTTTTGTTCCTATGCGCATGAAATCTAAAACTTTGTATTATGTCTAGAATAGATTATTTAATATATAAACCATAATATTCCTTGGCAGTATGGAATGAGATAAAAATGTGAGTTCATTAGTAGGATAGGTTGAACATCCTCAACACCCTGTTGTGAATATATTTGCCTACATACCAATACTTTGAGGAGGGATCAAGCCCGATGTAGTTCTCCCACCTAGTGTTTGGTGTAAGTGTAAGTGAATGATAGAATGATAGTGGTCTTGAATGGATTGCATGTGCTTGAGATTAGAAAGCTTTAAAATATGGGCTTAGGGTAGTTATAGATGGTAGTATGCAAAAGTAGGGTAGAATCGGGATTAATAACCTTGATTTTTTGAACTTGTTTCTTGTCTGAATAGGTTTTTTGCATCTATTTTCCATCTAGTAGATAGAAGTATAATAGTCTTGTATTTACAGTTGTTTGTAGCTTGTGCAAATAATAAAATATGCTTAGGTCAACCTTAGGAGGGGTACACATTTGAAAATATATTTGTTCAGGAAAGTTAGGGCAAAAGACACTAGTGTCAAGTTGGGGTCACTAGTGTCATGTGGCTCTAGTGTCCTTAATGTGGCGTTAGTGTCCATTTGGTAGGCTACTAGGCATGAAGGACCAAGATCTGGGAATACAGTTCTAGGACTGTGTTTGAGCTGATTGGAGATGTTTATGGTCTGCACAATGGTTGGAAAAGTATGATATAGGCTCTAAGATAGGTCTAGGGCTAAGCTAGGAATATGTTGACTCAAGCAACACTCTTAGCATCCAAATACCACTTTTAGGTGATTACACTAAGTTAGCAATACATTAGGTAAACAATAATGAATATAGTGGTCATTTCAATGGAAAAAAAGTGTCACACAAATTAATTCAGTAAAGGTACTATTGGCCTACCATTGAATAGGAATGTCTTTAATATGCCAAGTTATATTAAAAATTTCAATGACACAGTAATATAAACCATGTTCCTTTGCATGAATTACAACCCATTATTTTATTTTGGCCATTCACGCTTTGGGGTTTTGACTTGATTGGTAAAATAAATCTAGAATCAACCAGTGGGCATAAATAGATAATTATAGCTACTAAATATTTTACCAAATGGTTAGAAGTTGTACCCCTATAGTCAACTAAAGGAGATGACATATGTTGATTCTTGATGACACACATCATCTCTCACTTTGGTCTTCCTTTGCTATCATTACATAAAATGGCTCATCTTTCAAAAATATAATAGTCAAAAATATTTATTCTAAGTACATAATTTAACACACCTTTTCAACTCCTTATTACCCCCAAGGTAATGGACATGTAGAAGATACAAATAAAACTATAAAAAATATCTCAAGTAAAATAATTACTAAATTTGGTGATGATGGGTATAACCAACTAGTTTATGCACTATGGACCTACTACGCAAGCATCTCCACACCCATTGGAGATACTCCATATTCCTTGGCTTATGGAACAAAAGTGGTTCTTCCATTAGAATTGGAAATTACATATTTAACATATTTCTAAAAGGGCTCATTACAAATGAATAATTTAGATATAAACACTTACATGAGCTAGATAAATTGGATCATACTTGCATAAAAGAATCAAAATATTTCCAGTTATATCCGAGTAACATCTACAAATGTTACAACAAATGAATTCACAATAAAGAATTATGGTTGATGACTTGGTTCTAAAGGATAATCTAAGGAACACCAATGCAAAAGAGGAAACAAAAAGCAATTTTAAGCCCAACTAATTGGGGCCATATGTGATTACATAAGAGTTAAACACAAAATTTTATCATCTCATTTCACTTGAATGAAAAATAGTCAAGAACCCAATGAACATTATGTATCTATGGTGATTTTATACTTAGATATTTTATAATCTAAAATAAATTTTGAATATTTCAAGAAAATCAAATATTTCAGAAAAATTGCAAAATTAGGACCTATGCATGCTTGTGTTTAGTTCATTTAAATCAATTAATTTGGCACAGTTATTCAATAATGATATCTACCTAGTTTCATTTATATATGCTTCGCAAGCGTACATGAATGAATACATAGCATACAAGTTTCCATGTACATAACTAGTTGTAGGTTATTTCATTATCTTATACTTAGAAACTGTAAATAGATAAAGGTGTCCTATTCTGATAAGAGTGACCTACATTATTGTCATATTCCTTTGGGCCTGTCTCATTGAACACATGCTATCAATTCTCATATCCAAAACAAGACACATGCCTCTTACAACTTGTCTATACAGAAAGCTCACTATGGATCTTATACATAGGTTTTATCCTTCTTTTATTATCCCTTATTATTCACACTTTAGTTCTTTACATTGCATAACATCTATCGATATTGCTCACGTACATACACATTGAAATCTTACTAGTTACCTTAGTTTTTGAATATATTAGTGCTATAAATGTATTATGTTTATCAATTACATGTATCCATGCATGTTTCCCTTGTATTCTTTCGCGTTTCATATCTTGTGTGTATTCTCTATTTTTTCTTGTGGATATTTGAATATTTTCTTGTGTGTGGCTCAAAGACTTCATTGCATATTTCTATGTATGTGAGTGACATTTGAACATGTCCTTATATGTGTCCCCTTTTCTTTCTATTGTGTGATTTATGTGTACTCTTAGTGTGTGTGTGTGTGTCATGGCTATGACACTTATTTGTTTAGTTTTCTCAAATTTTGATTCTATGATCAACATCATGCATCTTCCCACATTTTTAATGCCATGATAAATATCATGCATCCCTCCCCAAGTAGTTATATTCAATGTTTAGTACTCATTTTAGATCACTTATATACATGCCTAATTGTTAACATCCATCTTGATAAGGTCACTATGTATGCTTATTTTTACAAGCATCTTACATTAAAACTCTTTGCTCAGTTGCATATGATGATTCCATACTCATCCATGTTATCATTACCATTTATATTTACATGTTTTCATAACATCTCTCATAATGTTTTCTTTCAAGTTAACTTATTATGTAGGCTCAACAACTCACCTCAAACTCCTATGATGTAATATATAGACATAAATTTGTACGTATTACACAATTAGTCAAATTGCATGCCCATAAAGTAAATTTAGATATCAAGGTTCCATTTGGATTAAGGCATAGGTCAGTCTTATCCAAAATAGTGTGTTATTATCCCACCAATCAAAAACAATCATTTTCACAAATTCTCAAAATCACAAACTGTACAAAATAGTTAGTAATAAGTACCCAATCACAATTTTTATAAAATGTTCATATTTACATAGTTTGGGGGCATCATGTGCAGCATGTGTTCTAGGTTAGCACACATGTGGTTGCTCAAATTTTTAGTTTTTATTACTCATTCTTAGAATTCATATACATTAGATATCAAATTGGGGCATGTGCACGACATATGACTACCTTCTTGCTCAATTTTTGCACTAGTTTCATAAATGAAATGGAAATCCATGTCATTCTCCATCTTGTTTACACTGATCCAAATCATACTATATTATTTTACCAATATTGCATCATAAATCATCCTTATTCTATTTGTAATAGTTGGTTCACTTTTTGCACCAGTTTTTACACCAAAACAATCTATTGGAATTCATACAAGGATTTCAAAAACTACTTCACCACTTTGGGTGTGCAATTATGGAGTTAAGCACACCTTGACTTCTTAATCACACTCACATTTTAATGAGGATTGGGGCATGTACAATCCAATCCAATATATTCAAAAAAGAATAAATCTCCAAGGGTCCTACCCTCTATAGTCACTAGTTTTTGCATTAAAAACCATAATAATTTGCGTACCCATTTAGGTGTATTCATTCATTGTTATTAGATATATAAGTTTTATTTTCTTTACTTCTTTATTTTTATCTTAAGGACTAATTTATACGTGTTTTATTGTAGGTTCGCATAAAACATAGTTTAGCATTACGGCCTACATTCAAAACTGTACTTCATAATAAGTTTAGGTATGCACTTTTCCTTTTACTCTAACACTTTCACTTGTTTCATTACTAGAATAAAAGGGGGGCAAATGTATACACATGAATTAACATTTAAGCTAAAACAATGCACTTATGACCACCCTTTTTACACACTTAGTTCATGCCTTATTCCACAACCTTTTGACCACTTTCCTTCATTTTCCACATGGATTACCCATTCCTATAAGGAAAATAATGACCCTAGAATATCCCTATTTCTCATGTAAAATATCTCAGGCTTATCCACAAACTATTCTATACTTTCAAATCAACAGTTTTTGCTCTTAGGATAATAGCACACCATATGGACAGTAGTGCTCCATACAGTATCTAATTCCACTACTCTTGTCCTTCCACTAAATCATGGTTAATTTCTCAAATTGGAATTAATGTAACAGGTCATACCACAAGTTTAGCAAGCCCCATCTGAAGAAATTCCCAAAATATCATTATAAATCCACATGTCAAACCATTTTACACAAAAGAGGCTTCCATATTGAAAAACTCCATAATTTTAATTACAAATTGAGATTAAATTCCCTATTTCTCCCAATTCTTAATGCATACAGTCCTAGTAGCCCTGAGCTAAAGTTTAAATATACTTCTAAGGTCACAATTCATAGTAGAATCACTTAATTACATTAGGATTACGCTAACATTTAACATTTTGCACCAATATTTCACACACATCATCATAGCATGGGAGAAGTACATGGAGTTTGATTCCTCTTTAGAGTATTGGTATGTAAGTAACGATTAGCACATGGGGTTTTGAACTAAAGCACAACTTTAATAGATAACCCATCTTTACCTTGTGATTACATTTTTCCTCTTGATCTTTTGAGCTAGGGTTACAAGAGAAGGAGAAGATATACAATGGTTTTCATGATAAATCAAAGACTCCCACACATTCAATAGAACATACAGGCAAAAGTAAACCTATCACAAAAAACTAAAAATTCTATCATCTACATGACATCAGTGTTACCTAAGGACAATAGTGCCCCATACCCCTGTCTAGATACAACATTCTTATCTACATATCCTACAAAACTCTGTTTTAGATCTATTGTTAGTCAACAGAACTCCATAGTGATTTTAAGCCTCAAACATAGTCTTGCATTCTAATTTTCTAGCTAATTTATATTTCCTTCATACTTTCCCCTTTATCATATTTCCAAATTTAGTGAGTTCCAAATCATTTTGTGTCATTTATTACATGTCTATAGCATTCTAATTTTACACATCAATTTGTCTTATCTAAGAAATTAATTCACTTATTTTCCAAAATTTGATAAAATAATACCCACTTGTTGAGCCAATCTTATCCACCATATACATTTATTCATGATCAACCCATTATGTGGAAGAACATTCCAGAATCCAAACTTTACCATATTCTAAATCACTAATTTTTACACCCAAGATAGAACTGATAATAATCAGATAGTTATGGTTATCCTAGGTCTCTTCTTTCTATTGGATGCATATAGGAACACTTAACAACTATTTTTCAAATTTTGAAATCTCTATTAGCTCAGTCTAGACATGTTTCATTGATCATCATAATAGGAAATATTAAAGAGTCGACTATAAATACAAAATCAATCATAAGGTTAGACTCACTTGGTCACTATTTTGCAATCACGTTGAGAAATCAACTAACAATCTCGAGACATTATCACAAAAGCATACACATTTGAAAACCTATCAAAATATTAGTCCATGAGCCAAATCTAAATACACACAAGTTAAATTTGCATGATGTCAACTGTCAAAAACTAAACATTACATTACATTCTAGATTGAACACAATGTTGCACATACACACCTAAGTGGGAGAACTACATGTGATTTAAGCCCTCTTTAGAGTATTGAAACATAGGAAATACTCAATCACTCAATAAGGATTTGTTTAGGTTGTCGAACCCAACATACTGACTCTTTTTTCAAGGGTCATCTTATGGTCGAAAGTGAGATTAGGGTTTCAAATGAAGGAGAATGAAAATAGAGATCAATACAAGAAACATCTATAGGTGTAGGCACAATGATCTGAGGTATGACAAACCTACATAGTCTATAGGGACACTACCAGTAGAGATAGGATAATACTAGTTATCAAAGGGGTTTGAATGTTGCCAACACTATCTAAGTAGGATTTGAGCTATAGCTTACTAATTTGAGTGGTGATGAAATAGACACATAATATTTTTAGGATCAATGATGATTGTTACAAGCAACAAAATGTATAAATAATATAAATACATCTCTCTCTTAGTTCTTTATTGATTTCCAATCTTCTAGGTACAATATCAATTATTTTTCATTTTTCAATTCTAATTAAAATATTACTATTTTTTTTAACAATATAAATTTACCTTAATTTTAATTTATTTGGAACACATTAATCCAAAATAATGGAAACACTAGCTTATGTCATGAGTAATATCATAAGGTTTTAGATGAATTTTTGTCAATCTATTTATCACATTCCTAAAAGAAAGAACCCCAAATCATGCTTCTGTCATTGCTTTACTCTGTAATAGATTTTCCTAAAAACCAAAATAATACTCTATTAAGGCAAAAACATTTGGCTTATTGAATGTTATTGACATCTCAACTACCACCATGCACTCCAGAGACGGTTTACAATTAAAACTATAAATGTCAACCAACAAAATATTACCCAAAAGATATCATGATCTGCATATTAGTAGGAGCCAATGTAAAATGGTAGTGAAGCAAGAAATGTGTGGTTTGAAAGAGGCAGCCTAGAAATTTACATGTAATTATGATCTACATATTTTATGATCTTTGCTCAGAAGTGTGATAATACAGTAATCATATAATTTGGAGAGGGTGATCGATAATCTATGCAGACGATGAAGCTTATAAAGAGTGAGTCATATGGTCTTTATGGAAACTACTCCTCATAGCCACAACCATGCAAAATGGCATGCAAATGATCACGTCTAATGAAGAAATTTAAAAATTAAAAGTTAGCAAGATGGTGTGATAGTAAATTTGAATAAATTAGATTATTAATTCAAATTTAGTAAATGATGGATGATTTAATGCACAAAACTGTGAGTGAAAATATTAGATATTATTGAACCTTTTCCCTTTAGGGCAGAAATTAGATATTTACCTATAATTTTGAGGAAATTTAAAAATATGTGTATGTGTATGTGTACATGTACGTGTATGTGTATGTGTACGTGTACGTGTATGTGTATGTGTATGTGTATGTGTATGTGTATGTGTATGTGTATGTGTATGTGTAAGATTATTTAAAATAATTAATATATCTCTTATAATTTTAAAGCAAGGGAATCTATACACCTAGTAATTATGGTTAAATTGTGTCATAAAATAAGTGAGAACTACATTGTAATTAAAAACAAGAAGGTGAGAGCATAATATTTGTCACATGTTTTGGTATTTTATATACATAAACAAAATATTTAATATCAATTTTTTTTTTAATTTAGATGTTTAAAGTAAAGAAACACATATTTTCATTAGTTTATATATATAGATGTATGGTATTTATATATTTCTAAAAACATTAAAGTTTCTTAAGTATTTTTTAAGATTTATTTATTATTCATTTTTTTAAATATTTTTGGTCTCTTAGTAAATATTATGCTTTGACCAAAAAATATAAAAATGTGAATATATATATATATATATATATATATATATATATATATATATATATATATATATATATATATATATTTGATTGAAAAGTACATTTTCATTAATAAAACAATATATAGTACATTAACAATCATACAAAAAAGATGGGTGGAAAAGTCAAACCCCAAAAGATTAACCAAATCGAGCTAGAACAAGCCTCGAGAAGAGAGTATAGTCCACAAAAGGCCACCACAACCAAGGTTAAATTAACTCAAGTGCATATCAACCAAATAAAGGATAAACAAAAGCACAAACAACAAGAAACATATTAAGCAACAAAATCAAACATCGCAGTTGACAGAGGTAGAGGGTCCTGAGGGTTTCCTCCACACCCCCTTGAGCAGGGGGTTTTCATTGATCTACACAAGACACTAACCATAGGGGTGATAATTATCTTTAGGTAAATCATGTTGATTACTAGAAGCATCCGACCTAGAGGGTGAAATGATGAGAGCCATCTACAAGAACTTGTCTTGCAGAGGAGGACCCCAATCCTTTGTCACCACTATCTCTGGTGTCCTTATCAGATCCACAGTGTGGAGATGGCCAACAAGGGTGAGGAGAGGCTCTCCTATAGCTCCCAGATGACCAACTATAAGAACGTTGATGTCTACCCCCATGCCCATGACCTCAAAGGGGAACATGTGGGTGACTGACTCAATTAAATAAATTTTGACTAGTGGCCAATGCATATGTTCACCAATTATCCATTTTCAAGAGAAAAATAGTTAATTTTATTAAACAGGTAATATTTTACACAAAATGATCCCTATTATCTACATGGAGTCATCGATGTGAAACTAGCCAATTTATGCATAGAGGTTTCACTACAACCATCCCTCAAATTGTTTTTACTCAACAACTTCATTATTATCCTAACATCTTTTAGAAGATGTCACCTAGGAAATACATTATACAATGGACTTGACTCAGCTATGGAATTCCCCTCTAAAAATACATGAAATAAAAATATGGCCCTCAAATTAGAGTCCAGAAGA